>CM036339.1:4642271-4962270 GCA_020615435.1 Telenomus remus
CAATCCATTAAATGTTTCTTCCAGGATTGGTCGAAAAGTTCCACTGATGATAGCCGTAGTTTTGCAATCAGCGACTGGTCTTCTTAGTGCATTTGTACCTTGGTACGAATTGTTTCTCGTTTTAAAATTTATTGCTGCTCTTGCAACTGGAGGAACGATGCTAATTAGTTTTGTTATCGGTAAGTACAAAATAGTTTTCAATCTTTAATTTTCCAGTTTTCAAATTTCAATTAGTTTGAAAAACCCATTGTTTGATCCATTTTTTATTAACTTCCTTGTTAATTGTTTTTCAGTGATGGAAATTGTGGGTGTCAAGTGGCGTTCGACCTTGTCCGTTTTGTTTCACGTACCATTCATATTGGGCCACTTATTAAATCCGTTAATTTCATACTTAACAAAAACATGGAACGGATTTCAGATGGCTGTTTCAATTCCGCCGATATTTTTACTCAGTTATTACTGGTAAGTAAACTCAATAACAATACCAATCAATTACATTGTAATGGAAAAATGACTAAACAATTGAAAATGAATATTTCAGGGTCGTGCCAGAATCTCCCAGATGGTTATTGGCGGTAGGTCGAACGGAAGAAGCCGAGGCAATTTTGCTAAACGCAGCTGAAAAAAACCGTGTGCCAAGAGAATACGTAACCGCTGCTATACAACATAGCCAACAGAACCAAGAAGGGAAGAAAGTTGTTAAGCACAACATCACACATTTATTTAGAACACCTTACATGAGGTTGAAAAGCATTTGTGTCATCTTCAACTGGTTCGCGGCTGGCTGTGTTTTCTTCGGTTTGGCTCAGTATATTGGCTTCTTGCACGGAAACATTTTTGTCAACGTTGCAGCTTCCGGTAAATGCAAAATTACATCAAAATAATGTCTCACCTCTTACTTTTCAACAATCAGTTTTCAAAACTATTCGTTTTGTTTTCAGCTGCTATGGAATTGCCGGGGACGTTAATCGTCCTGTTTTTGATATCACGAGTTTCTCGGTTGAAAATTCTAATAGGCGGAAGTATTGTGTGCAGTTTAAGTTTGTTGCTGCTGATTGTTGTAAATGATCCGATTGGACAAGTTTGCCTGGCGTCGACAAGTCTCGCGGCCATGGTCATCATTTTCCCAACGATTTATTTGTACAGCACCGAAGTTTTTCCTACCGTCGTTAGAAACATCGGCGTCGGCACCGGAAGTATTGCTGCCAGGGTCGGCAGTATGATTGCGCCCTTCATTGCCACTATGGTAGCGACATTTTTTGATCAATTTTTACTCATTTAAATTTACTTTTTCAATGAAAATTAATAATTTGAAATTGCGTTCTTTTCATATTCATATGTTATCTTGTAAGTATATTACATAGTTGTATAGCATTTAGCATTTTGAACAGAAACAGCAACAGAGCACGAAACAGCATAAGTTTGACCAATAAGCATGACCAATAAATTTGCTGGATCTGCATGTATGGTGGGTCACGTGACTATTTTGCAGAAATGTATCCGCTCTGACTATATTGCTGTCTCCTTTTTTTACTATTTTAGTCTTTCTCTATCTTAAAAGAGAGAAGAGGCCTTGCAGAACTGGAGTTTAAATATCACAATCATTACAACAATTTCTTTTGAATTTTCAGGGCCAGATTGAAACTTGGTTACCGCCATTGATTTTTGGATTAATTATCATGGTCAGTGGAATTTTGTGCCTTCTATTACCAGAAACCAGAAATTGTGTTCTCCCCGATACCATTGAAGACTGTGAAAATTTTGGAAAGTGAGTTTCCTCGAGTTAAGAACAGAATGTAACGAATGTAATCAAAGTGAACAACCTACTAATTTTGTTTTTATTTTTCAGGAAGAAGAAAACTAAAACTCAGTCATAGAAAATGACCAAGGATATTGTGGACCATCATTGTGAACAAATTTTATATCAATTTTTTTGTACTTTTCACTTCATTAAATTAACGCAGAACACTTTGTTTCATCGTTTGTAATTTTAAGTTTAAAATCCCAGGGCTGACAACATTCTAAAGACAGTCCCTCGTTGTAGAAAGAAAACGTCATTGACTACAGTTAACAAAGAATATTATACATTTCATCGAAAACAATCGCCGAACATTTGTAAATAAAATTTGTGAAAATAAATTTTGTATTGAGATTTAACTGTTTTTCAATTAACAAATTAACAGTGATACCAACTGTGTAACTTAAATCATAACCTAAAATTGTTATTTACAATATTTTTATTGTAGTTATAATTAAGAAATATTGCGGAGACATTTTTTCTCAAAAACTAGAATGTCACACAATTTTTCAAGTGAAAATCCTTGATCCAAATTTTACTTGAAGCAATAATGACGAAAAAATTAGTCATTAATTTGCTTTTCGATAATAAAATCAATAAAATAATTTGAAGATTAAAGTAGGTTTTGAAATGAAATGAAACGTCAAACTAACGTGCGCGTTAGAGCGCATAACGGTGGTCTGACAAATTTAAGGTCCATAGTCCGAGGAAATACTAAAAGTATATATTGTAGTTCTATGTATTAATGAGTCAACATCACTTAATATGAATACACTCGCGAGCTTTATTTACTCGGGCACATTTCTGATGACGTAATTATTGACGAGATAAACGTGCAGTAATCAATGTTTCGGTGACAAAGTGAATACGTGCAAAGTGATATTGTGCACGAGAGAAAATCATCGCTGCATGCTGTTTAACTTTCAACTTTCATCTTCCCATACGGAGTGCCTGTGCGGTCGAATAGAAGAGGAGAGAGAGCGGAAATAGCGTTCGCCGCAATGACAAAAATTGTACGAGTGTCGACATGGGAAGTTATCAGGTTACATTTTTTCACCTTCGTCTATGGCTTGGCAATGATAACGAAGCGTTTTATCAAATGGGCCTGGAATCCAAAGACGTTTTTCAATCTACGACAACGGGATAAACCGCCGGCCTGCCTGGTCGAAGACACTTTAGGAAAACATTCTTTTATCAAATTGAAGGCAAGTGGTTTTTATCAGCTGATAAATCTCTTAGACGACATTTAGAAGTTTATGAATATAACATACAATTTTTATTTGCAAACCAAATGTTTTTAAATTTCATTTTTTATGTTTCAATTTTGTTGTTAATTTAGTTTTATAAACAAACGAAATTGGGTTCGAGTCGCAAATCTTGAATATTATCAAGACTTTCAATTTTCAATCGCATTTTCTATTTATAGTACATTTAAAGTTGATAACATTATAAATAGTGCAGTTTTTAATTTGAGATTTGATTTCCATGTTGATTGTTTGTTGTTAAAAAAACATCACGGAACCCCTCACGTAGTGAAGTGAAAAATCAAACTTTAACATTACAGATTCGCATTATCTATTTCATAATGAAATAATTAACAGTAGCCACAGATTTCAAATTGCAACGAATCAGAGATAAATAATCTCACTGCACACATAGTGCAATCAAGCAAAATAAAACGACGAAACAAAAACATTAATATCCATAATCAAATCGAAGTTTGTGTTCATATTCAATTTCGTTGTTTTTAAATTCAGATTAAATCGCAAACTCATTTTAAAATATTCTTAACTTTGTTTTTCATTCAATAATATTCTCTTTTCTTTTAGGGAGTGAAATTTCATTATGTGAGTGCTGGAAATCCTGATAGTCCATTATTATTACTTTTGCATGGGTTTCCTGACTGTTGGCTATCATGGCGGGAGCAACTTCCAGTACTTTCTGAACATTTTAGGTACAAACAAAAACTTTGAGATCAAAAATTCAAAGGGACCATCTCATATGAAAAATTAATAATAACATAACATTGTATTTAACATTCACGAATCAATTTTTGTTAGTTTTTCACTATTAACTTTTTTTACAGGGTAGTTGCACTGGATCTGAAAGGGTTTGGTGACAGTGAAAAACCGACAAACAAAAGCTCATACAGGATCGAAATTCTGGTCGAAGAATTGAAGGAGTTTGTCCACGCTCTTGGCGCGAAAAGTTGTATCGTAATTGGCCATGATTTGGGCGGCATTTTGGCTTGGTATTTGACAGCCATGTACGAAGATGTTGTCTGCAAACTCGTGTGTATTTCCAGTCCTCATCCTAATCTATTCTGGAATGAGACAAACAGAAACGGAATTTTTGATGACAGGTGGGTTCTTCTTTAAAAAAACAACAGCAAAAATAACATAAAATTGTTAGAATTAATGAAAAAACGTTTTGCGTTTAGGTGGTTCCATTTCAGCCGGTTGCCATTTCTGCCAGAGATTGATGTAATGAAGGAAGATCTGTCAGCAATAAGCGACACGTTCAATCACCTTCGCAACAATTCCAATAACCAAAATAAAAGTTATTTGGAAGCTTACAAGTATATGTTTAGTCGCAAAGGTAATTTTTGTGAATGTTAAATTTTGTTTAGTGTTTTTTATTTGTTAAACTAAGAACTATTTTTCGTATTTACAGAAGACTGGACCGGACCCATAAATTACTACCGAAATTTGCCCTATAATCGACTGAACATCGCCCCTCAAAACGCAATAAATGTAAAAACTTTGCTAATAGTCGGCAACATGGACCGAAACGTTTCTTTGGAAACAATAGTCAAAAGTTCGGAGTTCGTTGAAAAGAGTCGGGTGAAAATCATCAACGGTGCGAAACATTTTCCACATCAAGAGGCTCCTCTTGTCGTCAATGAAATCATTCGAAATTTTCTCATAGGTAATCCCCATTGTTTACCATTTTTCCCATCAAAACTGATTTTAACAAAACTTTCGATTTTAAAACTTATCTGCTTTCTTACATTATTAGATACTCCAACGCAAGAAAAGTCGCCGACTAAGAGCATCATGTCATCCTGGCTGGGTTCAATCACTAGCACGGTCAAATATGGCAACCAAGTAATTGACGCTGTGCACAAAAAAACCAACGGCGTCGTAAACGGTCTACCGAGCAAAGTCCTCCACTTCGGCCAGTCATACAATTAACTCTGATCAAGAGTTAATCTTTTACAACGAAAAAAAAAGTTGTTCATCAGCTGTATAACGACTAGTATCTGTTAAATTAATTATAATAACTGACTGTGTTTTGTAGAATAAAAAACGTTTATTTTTGTAATAAGTGTGCTTTCATCTGGTCGATGTCGTTTCGAACAGCTCAATTTTGTCTTGTTGAATGTGTATTGTTTCTGAAGTTGGAAATGTTGTGAGATTGTGAACAAAATATGTCTCGTCATAAGTCAAAGAATCGCGAGCGCCGGGGGGTGTGTGCTGGTTTATCACACAGACATATGAGTATTGTCCATTTTGCACGACATATGCCGTGGGCGTTGTGTCTGGATTAAACAAAAGGCAGTACAAGGCGGAGCTTTCTGTCGAATAGTTTGCGCAGACGCATGTACCGATTCAAAATTCGATCCACGTTTTGTCTACCGGCAGCAAACTAAGAATGATCGCGCGAATACAATTAAAATGTTGACAAATTTTTTCTCTCTGATTAATCTCACCCAATTCAGAACAATTGACAGGCAAGAAAAAAAAACATCTTAGTCACTGTTCAAAGTCAATCAACTGATTTCCATTCTTAGAAGCTGACAAAAAATGGAATATTTCTTGACGTCACAAGTAGTTTTTCTAATGACACAAAAAGAGGTGTGTGTGGTTTTAAAAATATCGAATCATTTGAATAGTTGATTCTGATTGCAGCTATTTTTCTGCAATTTCGCGTCTTCGGCATCTCATTAAAAGTGACGACGTTGTTTACCCGGCGCAAAATCCGAACGAAACGGCAGACGCGTTTTCCTCCGGTATCACTTGTAATGCAAATGATGATCGTATTTTCTTGGAATCCACGGCGGCACTTGTCGCTCTCGGTGTTAATTATGTTTGTACGTACGTTGACACGCGTTTAATCGTTATGTGCAGAGCCATCGTCGCTGCCGTGGAGAGATACAAGTCGCGTTTGCTCAGCTTTCTCTTGTGTCGCAGACGTCGCATCCCCAGCGCTGAATTAATCATTTCAGCAGCTGCCGTCGTATAAGCAACAGCGCCGGATAAGACAAATGAACGTCTCGGAGCTCGTTAGGCGAGGTAATCCGAGAGATGCGTCTATAACACATCTCTCTGCCAATCCTCTCTGACGCTTTTGCAACATCCTCCCACTTCCTTCGCGCAGATACAACTTTCTATCTCATAACATCCCATTTTTTCATTTCCATTTCCTTTTTCCAACCTTTTCCAGTTTCGTTTTCAGTTTTTTTTCTCTTCCCTGTCGCTGCGACTTTTTTGAAACATTTTTGCTGAATTGAAAAATGAAAACTGGTTGAAAACTTTTGAATATATTTGAAACTTAACATTTTTTAAATGTAAACATAATTGAAATGTAATTGAATGATTAGGAACGACGAAATTTTATTGATTTTCATGGAGAATTGTGTGAGTTTGAAATGGGAGTTGATTTTTGTTTGTTTGGTGGTTGGGGTTTTTTTGGTTGTTGTTAATCAAGACTTATGGATACATGGAAAAGCGCGCGTTTCATTTGAGTTTGCATTTTTATATAACAGAACATCATACCACTCCATTTTGTCGTCCCCTTTCGGCTCGGTGTTGTAACCATGGTGATGTCGCGTTTCTATAAGAGGGGTATATAAAGGCTACCGTATATATGGTTGCTACGACGTAGATGAGTGTGAAACTGACAGAAAAGTCGTTTGCAAAAAAAATTAATACTTCAAATTATTTTTTTTATCTTGCATCTGATCAGTAAAAGAACTACGAAAGAAAAACAAAAAAATTGTTGGTTTCGAGTGTTTTCAACTTTTGTTTTTCAATCAGATATATGTTCGAAGCTAATCGGAGTTATGAAATACCGGTATGAAACAATAACAAAAGTTATGTAAATTTAATTGGACGCGCAAAGCATACAAATTAGAATACAATTTTGTTTGATTTCGATTCAACAATTTTCCTCAGTTGATAAGAGCTAGTACGAGTCATTTTATAAGTGCTTTACACAACGTAAGATAATTCATGATTATTCATTAGTATCGTCGTTCCTTCGAAGAAACAAAGTTGAAGGACTGTTTCCGTCGTGATCATAAGAAGCTTTGCATTTTATGGAATCACATAATCATAATGCTCATATACTATTTTGAATATCGACCAACATATCACGTGTCAGTGAATTATTAATTCATAGCCTCTAAAAAATAAAAAAAAATGATACCGAAGAAAGTAAATTGAACAAGTAATATAAATAAAACCAAGATTAAATGTAAATTGAAAAGTAAATGAACAAAACTTGATTTAACTAGCAAAACCTAAAGAACAATATTGATTAAAAATAACAGACAAATTAGAAATTGAAAAGTTGACTTTGTATAATTAATTCGGAGAAAAAAGAAGAGACTAATTTGAATGCGACACTAATTCAAACCAAAAACTAACAACTTTTCAAATGAAAGCGCAGTTTGTTAGCCATGAAGAATGTCACGAATGCAATTAGTGACTGATTTGTCAAGTGGCGAGAAGTGCTCATGACTATAACAGCAAAGAGTCCTCAGCTTTTGAAGGGCCCTTTCGAGGACGACTGCATTTTGATTCGCGCACCAATATGCTTCCTTAAATGTGTAAATCCATACTTTTTCTAATAGTCTGCCAAACGTTTTTCCCCTCTTTCAAAATTGCATCTTGAGCATTTCTACAGTGCCAAAATTTCAAATCTGACACATTTTTTGGACCTTTTTTTGACCAATTTCTTTTTTTGGTGAAACATAATCAACGGTAGAAAAAAAAGAAACATAAACGAGAGCAAAACTTGCAAGTTTTTTGTGAAACAATGTTGAACAATAAGATATGGTATGGAGGATAGTTTGAAATTCTTGATTTTGGTAGTATCGTGTATCAGATCTGTGTACGCTTTTTGACACTGGCAAAAGCGTGTGCTTTATCTCGAATTTAGGCGAGATCGGATCGGAAAATGGTTAGAACGTAACATTGTAAGTGGATTCCCATTAAAGCAACACCTTTTGTATCGCGTCGTGTCATTGTGCAGCTATTATTCTGCGGCTAGCGTGCATTATAATTCATTGTATTATTATTCTCACTGCATGTGTATTTCTCTTTCGACAAAGACCAACACCTGGTTGGTGTAACGTTGCCGCCATTTTCCATTATGAGCATAATTTGATACATATCGTACGTCGCACCATTATGCGCCTCCAATGTGTCTCGTTTTACAACTACACAGTACACATTTGTTACATCTAATTTTGTTATTTCATCATGCAGATCGAGATAGATTATAACTTTCCATTACATTTCTTTCCAATGATTTTTCATTCTAAATAATAATCGAAAGATAAATAAATTTTATAAATAATTAAATACAACTTCTGAATACTTTTTTGTAAATTTGGAATTAGAGTGTTCTGGTTTTGGTTCGAAATAAGATTTTTGAAGATTCGTTAAACAGTTGAGTCACGTAGAATTTCATTCAGAAAAAAGGTTTTTTCGCGAACCGCCTCATTTCTAACGCCTGCGTTTCCTATAAACATTTCAAAGCCCATACAATTTCGTACTCAGTATGTCTTCTGAAAAGTCAATCGAACATGCATTTGAAGATGTTCTTTATAAACTATTTTTATTCAGGTTGTACAAGTTTTTGCAAGTAATTCATTCACTTAGATTCAAAATCAGATTTAATTCATATTCATTATTATTATTCAAATAAAAACAAACTTTTAAAATGCTTTCCTTAGATTTTGTAAACTTTTGTTATTGTTACTTTGTATACGTTTTACGTTTGCAAAAAGAAAAGTTAAAAAGAATCAGAAATCCGAAAAAAAAGAACGTCAATCTATCTCGCAGTCCAAGTTTAAACGGAAGCGATGGTAGAATGCTCTTTTCCGAACAGGTAATTTTGAAACTTTATTTTTTTCTGTCAACGACGTCATCTCATCAGGCGTCCCGTGCTTTATCGTCGCTTTTTGTTTTGCAGATTTGCGCTCGCCCTTTGTTTCCACTAGTTGTTGAGGAAATGACAAACAAATGAACGAGCCTTGCTCTCTGTTCTCCTGTCGTCGCTCTAGCAACACTTGCTTATCACTTAATATCAGTTTCCGACGTCCGAAAACCCATTTTTTCTTCTTAATAAACAATCCTCCCACGAAATTAAATTTACATATCGAGCTCCACTTCCGCTAGCAAATTTCATATCACATTTACAAAATTAATAACAAAGTTAGACTTTACAACTTGCATCAAAACAAATTGCAAATGAAAAGTACCAAATCGAGCAAAACATGGGGAAAAACAAATTCAAAAACTGAGAAACGAAAAAGTTCAATGAATTCGTTTGTTCAATTTTTATTAAGTTAAAAAAATTGTAATTCAGATTATAAAAATATTATAAAAAACGTAACGGGTGTGTTGAAAAGTGAAAGTGGAGTGTATCAATTGTAATAGAATCGCAGTGTAACGAAGTAATAGGTACTTGAATGTGTTGGGAGCCGAAAAAGCAAAGTCGAACACTCTCTCGGTAGCAAGAAAACCCATTGACTTTATTCATTGATTTTACGTCAATCTACAGTGCTCTTGTGGGGCCTCCATGATGCGTTTACCATAAGCGATAACGCGGAGGATGAATAAGACACACCCCATGAAAGGGAAATAGAATAGAAATGACCCCCATGGGTGTCGCATTAGCGACACATGGCGAGACGACAATGCCCCATTTCCTGACGACCCTCCAGATCTTGGTTATGTATACGATTGCGTAACGTTGCTATTCGTAGGGTTCGTCGTGCGAGGGGTTGGTGAAATGTCTATGAACCACCCTTCCACCTATAAACGCCATTTTGTTGCGAAAAGGCTCGACTCTCGAAAACGAGACTCGTCACATGTGCGGGGTGATATGATCAGTTCTATTAATTGCTACAAAATGATTATCCAACGATGTTGCTCACAAGGGAGCCAACTACAACTCAGCCCTAATCAAATTTTCAACTTTGCACACGCATAGCGCTCGATCAATCCTCTAAGACAGATGACGCTTTTTTAAATTCGATTTCTTCATCATTTCAACTGTTACAAAATTTTTACTCGCAATATTTTTTTGTGTTATTCAAAACGTAGTGTTTAGAATGTTGAATGGCACAAATTCTCTTGCCAAAAAAGTCGTTTTTAAGTGTTATTCAAGAAAACCAAAAATTTGTTGCATTTTTGAGTGTTTTTAAAATGTGACAAATCGTTGGTTTGGAATGTTGTTGAATGAATGAGTTGTTATTGAAAAAGTTAAGCACAGAGCTTGTTACACTATGCAAAGGGAGCGTTGAAGACACAGGTTAATTTGGTACGAGTTGTAATCCGTCGCAGAGTCTCTCGGGGACTCTGGACACTCGTCAGGATTTGTGTCCGGATTAGTGCCTTGTTCCAACAAGGATTATATCATGCGCGTTAGATTAACCGACAATTTAATTTTGACATCGCGGACTTTTAACGAAGACACTTTTTGGAAATCCGTCATTAACTCGGAATACAAGTTGGCTCTCCACGTCTCTGACAGATGACATAACAGTTAAAAGTTTATATTTGCGTCATATGAGTTCTGTATATGGTTCTGGATGGGTGCACCTATCCAGCGAGTATCATATCATGTTTCCTTTTCTCGAAACATTCCAATTGATGGAATAAATCAAGCTTTTTGAATTTTAATTTGTGTAACCTATCTGGTGGACGCGACTGGACTGAAAATATGAAAGTAACATTTGGCCCGAACCGTGAGTGATTCTTAACTCTGGATTGATTTAATTAAAACCTGCTGATTTAAGATTATATCGGATTTGACATGATAAAATCATTTCTCGAGATCATTTGAGACGTTTCTCGTGGTGGTCTCGAGATTTTTGGTCTGTCAGTTTTGTGGGCCGTAGGAATTGTTTAAAAAAAACGTCGACACCTTTCAGGGGGACAGTTTTTATTTCGGGGGCAACTAGCGCGACGTACAAAGAGCGTGCATTTTCGAATGAATAAAACGGGATTGAAATTTTGGTCTCTCATTGTGATTAATTGCGACGAATGGGCTCTTGAAATTGTCCAAGCAGAGTCTGGACGTGCTTAGGATCACAAGTAAAGCACCGCGCTTGTTCACCTATAGGCCACGCTGTGGAATATACGCTATGCATCCACGAAGTGGAATGGTCTCGTCAGTAATAATGGGAAAATGGCAAAACAGGCGGACGTCACGTAGAGGTAATTCAGCACGCGTTCGCTCGTCTATCAAATTGATTTTCACACCCTGCCTCGCTGTATGCTTATATGAGTACTGTATCATTCATGCTCCGATATAGTTGTGTATACTTACGAAGAACGAAAGTTTATTATTTTATCTTATCATAAAACTAAACTTCAAAATTTAAGGACCCTTCGAAAGATTCTCCGTTAAACGTTTGAGACATTATAAAAGAAAAATATTATTGTATTTAAAGTTATAAAAAGTTATTTAAAGTTTTTTCGCAATAGAAAATTTATCTTGCTAATTTTTGCAATATTTATAAAAAGTATATCGAAAGTAAGAAATAAGGCGATGAAAAACAAGTGTAAATACTATAGCTTTGGCAAAAAGGTCGATTTTGGAAAACATCAACATTTAGTTCAGGTTCAATTTACCAATCTCGTTTATTTTACTGACCGAATTTGCATTGTTGATTTTACGTAGTTAAATTTTTAATTGTTGGAAACTTCATTTTGTTTCGATCCTATATAATACTAGTGACGTTGATCCACCATTTATTTTCGACCCTAACGTCGAGAAAAAAATTCTTCTACCGACGTGTCAATGGTTTCGAAACTCTCTACAAGGCCCGTTCCATGTCAATCCGTGTGTTAGACTGTGTTAGACTTCTATAACAACGTCTCATATTATCATTTTTTTGATCTGATAACATCATTTAGTCATCTCTCTGACGCACTCCAGTTCGATCTAGATAGGAGTTATTCAAAAATACATATCATTCTGCAAGATGTTAATTTTTCCTGCACACATGGTATTTGCGTCACAATCTCTGTTCTCATTATATTTCTTTCCTGATGAATCTGCAGATGAATTTATAAATGGCTGATGATAAACAGAAAGGGACCGTGCAAAGTACCAAAAAAAAAGTACTACGCCCGTGACTCTGACGCGTAATATTTCCACTGCCTACTTAACATTCAGTGTCACGTAGTACTTATGGTTTAATACATCAAAAAGTTGCGTCCTGGTTCTAGTTGTGCAGTTCGAATCCCCTTTCTACTAAGTTCTTAGCCCCCGTCGCCTATTTGACACCCTCTGGGAATGTTCGTTTGTTAGTGGCAATGCAACCCTCTCAAGCACTCGGTGCGTGTCTTTTGTTTCGCTGCCGAGGGTTCCGATTGGACCGTTCGTGGGGTTTCGCCGGCCATACTAGTCTTTTCTTGCACGGGGGCTATCTGGCCAATAGCCTCGCCGAGGGCGTTTCTGGGCGGGGATTCGTTTTCATGCGTGTCGTAGCTTTTAGCAAAACGTGTCTTAGCTGGTGCTGCTGTTGTTTCCTTGATCCCGTTGTCGATATCATTGTCGTTATTGTTATCACCATCATTGTTACCCCACTTTCTCGTTCGACTTTATACCACGAGTCTTATTAACCTTGAGAGGAGAAACAGTCTTGCCAACTGTCGGTAACTGGTCCGAACCTGTACTGAACGGTTCGACCAAACATCCAACGGTGGTGCCACTTGTGTTATTAGGATGATATCTTCAATTAGTTTTCGAGTTGGAATTGACTAGTTTGCTTCAGTTAGTTGAACCTTACAAAAAGTAATTACTCGTAATAAAAAAGTCTTTAGCGTAGAAAAAAGTTGAAGATTGTAGATTCTTGTTGTCGATTTTGAGATACAATGAAGGCGACCTGGAAATTCATAATCGTAAAACAAAGTCAAAGCAAAATATGTTCGTATGGATATGTTTGATTTATGAAATTCGTCGGTTCAGACTAAACCATCAACATGTTATTTCTCGAGTTGGTTTGATTTATTACATTATTACAATATCAATAATTCAATTTTCATTACCCAATAATCTTGAGAACTAGTTTAGACTGTAAAACGTACAGTTTGACAGTATGAAAAACAGTATAGCAAAATGAAAATTCGGTTCGACTAGATACAACATATGAGTATTAAACAATGATACAATAAACCGCAATGTTAAAAATCGAGAACAATATTTTGTTTTTCTACATGATCCAACGGTGTGATATTCGATATGAGCTCTCGCCAAACCATAGAAACAATTTCTTAAGCCTCAGTAAAAGGAACCTCTTACCCTTGCCAACTCTTAATTTACCTAAGGCTTATTTACTTCGTGGTACGTGTGGGGCAATTACATAGGTGACATTCTGCGGTCAAACGTCATTATCGTAGCTCACGGCTCCTGACACTTCAGGCTCCTACACGTTGTCTGCTAATATTCCAAATGGCCCTGGCGAGTATATTTATTTGACGGTTGTAGCTGCCGAAGCCAATTGGCTATAGTGAACCAACAATTATCGGTTATGTTTTGCAAAACCGAACTCGTAATTGCAGTCTTTCAGAGTCAGCGAAATTCATCGTTAGCTCATATCACGCTCTTTTTATATTCAACCTCTTCCCAATCTTCAATGAAGATCTTAAACATTTTGGTTCTCAGTGCGACACTGCGAATGATCCGCACATCAATTCTCGCGTTAAAGCAGTTGCTTATCGCGCAGCAACAATTAAATCGAATTTACACGAGTGAAAAAAGGTTGATTGTAGCTAGATTGTACGTGGTGCATAATAAAATACGACAGATAATGAGTGCATGCTCGGCAGACTGTACTAAATAACTGCCAAGCTTTGCACGTCTCAATGCTAGATGCGATATCAATGAAGGAGCATTTAAAGACGAACGCGTGATTATTCTGTTAGTCACTGTTTTACGCTTTGCTACTGCACATGACTTATATCAAGTCAGCGAAAGCTGTTATTTTGTCGTTGTAAATAACTGACCCGCGGTACTTGAATAAATATAATCAAACGTTCGGCTGAATCCTTGCGAAATTCGCTCAAGGCGGTTCATTCAGAAAGATATCCAGCGATAAGTTCCTTTTGCTTTGTTGATTACGATTCTCTTCGAAAAAAAATAATAAGTGAGTCATTCGGATGAAATTTATACTCAAATGAAAAACGTAGGACGGAATTACTTGTATTAATCTCAGAATAGAACGATTTTGCCATCGCAGAAAAATGCTATTCGAGTTTTCACACCTCGACAAAAAGCGAGGGAAAAGTGAGTTACTACATAGTGAAGTGCATAAAAGTAATTTTTTACTTTGCGGTTTATGGTTTAGTGATCCATTCGAGCGATTCACTAGGCAACGTCATTCCTTCTGACCGTTGCGGTATAAAGGTCAGAGGTTTTAATATCCTGAATTGCATAATGCTCGTTGGTTGCACACATGCTCGCACACTTGCAGCCAGCAATGATTTGAATTAATAAGACAAATTGTCAATTGCCTGGGACACGTAAGTGCGTTTCGCTGGTGGCGAAGAACGGCGTTTCGATCCGTTCCTTGAATCGATCCCTTTGGCGGCCTCTTTTAAACCCGTCTCCATCCACACCAACGAACAAACAGATCAACCGTGAGAGCGTTGCAATCAATTGTTATATCCGTAATAAAAACGATGACTAATTAAGCCACAGCGCTCACAACATGATTATGAGATGGATCATTCAATTTAAAAATTTAATTGCCGACAAATGAAACCGATCAGGATGATGCACCAGATGATGAGACAAATGAAGAATGTGTTCGACTTGAAACTTCGTTTGCATTTCTGTTCGTACTTTTGGCAGCAATTATCCGCGTTGTATTTAATTTGAATAAAATGTTGTAGACAAAGTTTGACGTGTATGACACACCAAATTCGCTTTAATGTCAGTTCGATTATGCTGTGAGAGATGCCCCGCTGCGTTACAGGACACCAGCTGTATCGAGCTGTTCTTATTCGCCATCCTCTCGTCCGACGTCGTGCATCTTCCGGCCGTACTTGATCTTATAATAAAATACTATCAGGCATTCCCATCCTAGAGCGCCAACTCCATTGGACGTCTTTCCCATCTCGAAAATGTAACGTGTACTGAGACTTACAAGTTGTTTGTAATATCTGTCATCTGTTACACGAGATTACTAGTCATCGTTGTCTTGTATCATACTTTGTAGGCTCTCTTGTGTTTCAATTATTTATCATTAATAATCCACAACTTAATTCTAAAAAGTTTCTTGTATTGTTTTCATCAACTTTTTTCATACTTTTATAAGTGTATCAGTTTTTGAACCAATCAATGAATTTAATCAACAATCAATAAATTAAAAGTGTTTAGTAAGTTAAGATACTTAGCCTTTGATTAGAATTGGAAATCAACTGTCGAATGAGTTCGTTTGTAGATGAATTAAAAAAGTCAAGAAACCCCTTTTTTAATTTCTAGGAATAGTTTGAAATATGCTAGAATCATTCGTTTCACGCTGGTATATTTACAAAACGGATCGGATCGCGTGTTTTAATAATTAGATGGTGCTCAAGTGTACGTCTATGTTGATTCGGAGTTATCTAGAAAAGAATGGAAGTGCTTTGTTAGTTTGACACGTGTAGCAAGTCAGAGCAGAAAAATCGCTTCATCATAATCGGTCATCCAGAGTTTTTCTCTTGCGGACCCCCTACCGTCCGATCGCCCGGATATATCGTCTTGGAATACCTTGCTGACAGGTCAAGAATTTGATATCGTGATTAGCTTGTTAAGATATTCGTGTTAACGCTTTACCACAGAACATTCATTGTTTCATTTCACAAAGAGAGAAGGTGCGATACAGGAATTGATAAAAGTAAAAGATATCCGAATTGTATTTTGTGTCGTTTTTTTTTCTTAAGTGCGAGGTTTTTGTAATACCGATTTACAGTTATACATCATCCGAATGACACAGCTTCATTTCGACCGACGTTGTTTGGAGTGTCTGAGTCACACTTTTGATTGTGTTTAATAAGAGATTTTTCCAATCAATCAGGCTAAGGCATCTCTTAGCATTCAAATTTATTCATCTTTCTTAATTTTTTCGTCGATTCAAATTTGAGCCGGAGAAAAAATTGCAACAGATTTAAGTTTCTGGTTAAAATTGTGGTAATATTAGTCAGGGGAAAAAAGTGCACTTTTATAAATTGTAGTAATTTTTTGAAACCTTCAAACAGATGAGATTGGCTGTGACGTAAATTGCAATACCGGTTCGACGCAGATCGTAACATCAGATACAACGAATCTTTTTTTTTTCAAGGTATAGCGATAATTTTCGCGCGCCCTCTTCTATAGCATTCTTCCTTATTTGCTCTTCAAATCTGTCGCTCAAAACTTCCCCTATGTTCAACCATGGCCTCATTACCAAAGCAAATATTTTATAGCCTCTGCAGTACCCGTGACGACTTGGTATGTCGAGTTGAAGTAAAAAATGTGACTGCGACTGCGATGAAATGACGAACAAGGAGCAGCTCGGCAAAACGGATAAAAAGAGTTTCCTCGGTCGTCTCCTTCTCCAGGCTAAATAAAAGTCGAATCTTCGCGTCGCGATTTACCTCGCAATACTCTCTCGGCGCTCTCCAACTTTTATCGATTGTTTTTCCGGGCACAAAATCGCACGCTGCATTGAGAAAAGCTCGGCGAATAATCGCAACTTAATCTGTTTCTGCGTCGAGTATGACAAAGTTCTGAAAACAAGCCCATCGGCAAAATCATTGGCTGTAATTTCGTCGACTGTATCGGGGACGATATGCAGGTATAGAATTGACCCGACGTATCCCTTTAGAATTCGATTGAAACTTCAATATGTCTCTGGCATTATCTAAAAGATGCACGAAAGGGTCGCTTGGGCGTCTCCAAAGGATTTCGTGTATTTAGGATAACAAGCAACTCCGCCTTCGAATCGGTATGCAGAGACCCCCGCTGAATTCCTTTATATTGACATATCTTGGAACGTGATCCAAATACATGCACCATTATACCGAGCCGAACAAAACATCGTGCGGTCTTAACTCGAGCAATCGCCAAATTGTTCGTGAAGCGAGATAACGAAGCGGTCATCAGGCAAATCGAGGCTAGGCCGATCAGAAAAAAACCTGTCTCTAGACGCGGCTCTTTTTTTCCTCTCGTCCCGGACTAATGATATCTTTTGTAACGCGGTAACTTTTAAGAAGCAGAGCGAAAAAGAGGACGCAGACAAAACGCCCGGCCAAAACTATAAAATAATGAATGATAGATATCTGTTTCAAAATGTGACGCCCTCTTGCGTGAAATTAATGTGTTTAAAAGCACTATTACTTTACGAAGGCGGACGCGTTCTGACGCATAAATTTTTTTACAAGATCAATCGCACGCTATTGTATAAATTTGGTTGCAATTTATATTCAATCATTTTTGTTTTCAGTATGTGATATTTCACACGTACTTCATCCGCACGTAATAATGAGGTCTGCAGGAGGATTATTTGACGTATCCGTTGCGTAAATGCGATGATATTAGGACAGTGTAAAGCAGCTTGTTTATGTATCCAGATTTGACTGGCACTTCCGTTTCCGTTGCTTTTTTAACGCAGCACATGGCGCTTCTGCAATAGTTTACAAATAACGTTACCACATCAAAATAACATAGGTGATAGGTGAAAAAAAAAAATGAAAAACCGAGTTGGCCCTGTGAAACTATTAATGTCACGATCCAAAAGTGATAAGAAAGCGAGACATGCAAATTCGTTTTAGCAATCGAAAAAGAAGTATTCAGATGAGCCAGGAGCGTTGCAGATGAAGTACGTAAGAGCGCAGGTATATCATTTGTCGTTGAGGTCTGAAGCAGAGCAAATTTGACGCCGGGAGCGATAGATACCACTAATTATTGATCGTAAATAACCTGCCAGGGTGTATACAGCAGCTCGATCCTATCGCTACGCAGGACGCCTTTTTGATCCACCACTGTATAAGATGCAAGACTCGAATTTCGTTTTGCATTTGTAGACACGTTGCGTGCCACACTCTAGGGTACAGTATAGGATATATTAGCCAAACTCCGCACGCTTATTATACCAGTGTTATAATTGTTAAGGGCGGTGCTTTTTTTTGCGCCATTCATCTAACGCTCCTGGTGTAAATGAAACTATCCGACGTGAGCATTGTGAGAAAGCAAATTCTAAACTTTAACTCAAGTTAAAAATGTATGCAAGCTAAAGTGGCATTAATTTTCGCTAAATAATTAGTTCTTAAACGTGATCCCTGAGAAAGTGCGATATAAAGCATGTCGTCGAAACTCGCTCTTGCAAGTCTGCAACTCTTTTGCGTCTCGAAGTTTAGCGCCTGACGTTGACACCTTGCTGCGATGTTATTTCCTTTCCAATAAGGTTGCAAACTAATGTTAAGTGCAAGCTCTATTATGCATGCAGAGTGTGTATGTACATAGATGTATGTGTATGTGTGTGTGTGGGTGAATGTACACCTACATGAAAATAACAGAAAGAGAAGTAAGGCGTTGATCCTCGGAAATACGAATGTTGGAGGGGGCTGAAGTAAGCGTGGGTGATATCGCGTTACTAGCTTACCCTTTGATCTTGCGACACTTACAATTTTGCTCGCTGACGATACACCCCTATTTTAAGCGCGCCACGCGAGCCCTAATTAGAGGCTGTGGCATCTACTCCGAAACGTAATCACAAGGCAGGTCTATTCGCTTCTGTACTCATCGTGTTACCTACGACTACCTCACATCCACCTCTCTCATACCCATTAAAGGTCTGAAATGCTAGCAGGACGAACGTAGCAGCTTGCACACTGCCAAGCAGGCGACACCATGTTCGTTCGCAGTACATTGCAGCTTCCAGATCGAGAACACACAAATTGATTATTTGAAACATTTTGTAACACTGATCTTGAGGGTGAGATAGATCGCTCATGATAACACCAATTTGGACGAAGAATTCAGTTCCATCTGTTGAAAATTAATGCCTCTTCAGGACGAGATAGGATTTGAAAAGTCTGCAAAAATTTTTAATTTGATGTAATTATGTTTTTGATTACTTCCAACTTTTGTTTTGACACTGTATCATACTAGTGACATAAATTTACCTCGATCTATAGTTGAACTTAGTAAAATCTCTGGTGAAGTTGTAGTTGAAGATGTTGGTAGGTGAAGTTTGAGGTTAGGTACCATATGAGCTGACGCACGTGGCTGTTTGATTGCTCCAGTGTATTTAAGGGGTGAAAATGTGTTTATCAGTACATCGAATCTGTCCAAGTCTCCTTGTAAATACAATAACCCTTTATTTGTTCCTAGTTGCTGCCAGGTTGTTGGCTGTGATTCAACAATCGTTGAACCAGTGGCAAACAGCGTCTCTGGCCTCCGGCGAATTTCCGATTTTCGACGATACGAGAAAATGTGACGCGAAGATCGATAATGAATGAAAAGATTGCACGTTGAGATCATTGAATAAATAAAGAAGGATGCGTAGATAAAGAGACTTGACACATTTTCGCCTCTGGCCAGTTATATGCGCTGACTTCAAGCCATTGTTGGACGTCCGTGCAAATACTCCAAGAGATTGCCATTATATTTTCTTCGCCAAATCACCACTAGATTCTGCTTGATCCTAAATCCCCTAGTTCCTGAAATATAAAAATTGTATCTTTAGAATTTTTTGTACACTCATTTATTGCTAATGTCTTGGTTGCACAGGTTATGTTGATTCTGTTAATGCTCGTAGAAGTAATCAGGAACCTTTTTCGATCAGCTGCATCAAATTTTGCGTTGCAAAGTTGCTCGTCTTTTTTGTCCTTCGTTGTCCGAGCATGTTTCATCTTAAGAGCCTGATGCCTTCCGGTAGCTGATGGACTAATCAAGATCTCAAGTCCCTTTCTGAGCACACAAGAGATTTTGCGATCGAATGAGTGAACAACTATGATATTCGTATAATACTCAGTGTTGCGTGACTGTGGAGGTATCACGAAATGCCTTAATTAAAGTGCGAGACATGACACGCATTAATCGCATCAAAGAAACTGATAAAATGAGATGTATCATTTATATACAGTTAGGTTGGAAATTTTTGACGTTAAAATATCTTAAGAAACGTTCGTTCTTTTTTTCTCTCTCTCCGGCTAACTCTTTTTTTGCTGGTGACCATACAGTCATTAGGCGTGTTTCGTTAATCATAAGGGGAATATTTGGTTTTAGCCAGAGCGCCGGGACAAAAATTGCACACTCATTCTCATCTCTTGCACTTTGCGAGCGAAACAATGAAACAAGTTATTTACCAAGCTGATTATTTATATTGCAGCCAGTATTTTCGTCATGTTTAATGATAAAAAAGTCGCCTCAGCCAGATGTTTAATTTCAAACTAACTTTTCAAACGGGAGGACAGAAAAAAAAACTTGGCCCAACACTCCTCGAGCCACCGATATTATTTCCGCAGCTTGTCACTGCTCCGTTGCGGACGCGCTAACGAGACGTGTGTGATTCGTTCGTCGAACTATACAGATGGATTGAGTGCCAGCTAAATGTTTTTCTTCATCTTGCTTCTCCTTTTTTTGCTTCCATGAAGTATAGCATTTGGCTGATGGTCAACGCGACCTCTGATGGCTAAGTAACTGGTTCGTTAGAAAGTTTATTTGCGTAGGGATCTTTTGTCTGGCGACGTTCGAGTGTTATGATGACCTGTAACTGTCTCGCCATATTCATCCCTTTTCGATTGTCAGTTGCATCTCGGTCCCGGGAGCTTTGTGCCGAGTAAAAAAGGCTATTCAAAATGCTCCTGATTGTCGTCACCCTAAAAAAGCAACAACATTTACATTAAATTCAACGACAAGTAAATAATTTAGCCGACTTGAAACTTATCCAGGACAATTGTTGCAAAATGATGATACACTGCGCGAAATAGCACGGAATAGCTATAATTAATATATCATTTAAAGGGACGTTAGATGATTGATGGAATTTGATAATCAGATAATTCATCGTTGGATGAACATGCGAACCAACTGTTGCAGTCGAAGATGGCACAAAAGACAGTAGCCGACGATTAAAAACACATAGCTCTTTAGCGGACGAAGAAAAATACTGTAACGATAGCGGGTACGTCCTTTTTTTTGTATGTGAATTTGTGTGTTGGTGAAATCTCACCGATGCTCGTACAATTGTTGCGAACATAATGCAAAGCGCTTGGTCAGCACGATGGCGGCAGCAGTAGTCAGGTATCGTTTCTGCCTCTTATTTATATAAATGACCAGCGAAATAACTCACTCCAAAAGGCAACGTCTTACTAAGATAGCTTATAAAGTCGTTGAGAGCGTGGCGATACAAAAATACGCCACGGCTCTTTATTTATCCATCCGTGAATAACGACGGTTGCATTTTCGTCTCGACAGTTGGCGGCACTTGCTCGCGGCCAATTCACCCTCGAATTGTCGCACGTCTCTATCCGCACGGAAAATCGTGCGATCTCCGTGCCGTATAGCCATAACCACGAGCACGATGAATATTAACCAGCAAACAGCGACTACCGGATTGGGACGGATCGAGACAAGGACCGGCGGATAACGAGCGAGCGAGACCCACGTGCGCACGTCTAGCTGGGGCCAATGATAGTGCGAGCAGGAAGCTCGCAGACAACGACAAGGACGCCAGGAGGGTACATATTCATGACGTTAACGAGTCTCCGTCGAACGTTTAATTCCGCCAGCCACCGAGTTCGGCATAGGGTAACTCGCTCGGTAAACACGAGTCCTAACTAACCGTGCATCCGCGCTCTCTACTGTGTTCTCTCTGTCATGGCAGCGACCACATTCTTGTTTGTCTTTTCACATCCCCTCAAAAATAATAACTCACCGCACTTCTGGACACTCGAAAGATTACTCTGGTAAATACAAAAGAAGTCTCTGGACAAATGTAAACTTGCCGAATTGTTTTAATGCTGGTCTGTTGTTTACAGCTGAGATGCACTTGTGGAACCGATTCCAAGGCCATGGAATAGTCTGACTAGACGTCTATCGGACCGAATGACCATGGTCATTTGATTACACAAACTTAACAATTTCTTCAAAATTTCAAAGGCAGATCATCAACTAAAAATGTGAATAAACAATAGAGGTAGCCTGAAGGTGATATTTATTGAAACATGGTTATCGTCGGGAATCAATTGATGTGTTTTCTGGCGTCGATTATTGATGTATATAGGTATACATAAGCTGCGTCAATATGCACAAAGATTGCGTCTGATCTGAAGCGTAATACGAGGCGCACGAGCCGCTAAGCACTTTCAGACTCTTGGAGAGTATATACATGAACTATGTATACGCCCCGCATGTTGATCAGATAGGCATATTAAAGCTCAAGTATATCGGGATACGACGGACGTTTTTGTATTCGCAGTAATACAACCGAGTTTGGGAGTGTTTCGATTACGAGAGACGGAAAATGATATTTCACGTTGCGTTATAAAGCGCAAAAAATAATGAGTTACCTGGTCGAGATAAAAGTTGAAGGATTGGAACTGAAAGCGGAGGATGACTATTTGAAAATCTCGGTGTTCGAGTTTATCAAAACTGCCCGGCCGTGGCGCCGTTTTCGTCACGTCAGTACCCGTCGCTTTGTTTTACATGGACGAGTGATGACTTCATATTTTTCAGCGCAACGCCGAGAGGCTAACCGATCCACCCCCATTACGAACAGTTTCACAACTCCCAAGCCGACCTTGTGGGTGTTAAAGAGGATGAATAACGCCATAGTTTTCGCTCGTTTTTTATAACGCGTCAGTCAGGATTCAGAGTGCTGACAAAGAACTAGGCAAAAAAAAAACGAAACTTTTTCGTGCAATGTACTTTGATGGAAATTTTTTTTCGCCCCCCAAAAACACTTGCCACGTTTGCTGTAAAGTTGCGTGGCGTGTTTTTTGGAGCTGCGCTAATGATTCGTTCGCTTTTGATATTTTCTATTATGCATGCTGCGGTTGTATTATGTGCGTACGCAAAAATGTGTTATGTCACTTCTTGCGGACGAATTCCGTTGACAATGAGGAACGGCCGATAAGATCGCGCACCGAGAAAGACCTGGCGACAATTTCATTAAACTAACACGCCGGAATCGTCACACTCTATAAGCACGGGACAAAAAACGGTGTGCCTACGAGCTGAACAGCGCCGTGGCACAAAGCTTAGCATGTGGTATGATGCGTATTTCTCGCAAATGCGCTGCTTGACATATGATGATAGTGGTCGGAGAATCAAGATGGCTTTACTAATATCATCATCGCAGTGGTCTCCTCCGCCGTTAGCGACGAGTAAGACATTTACCATAACGACCGGTCATAAGTTATCGAAGCTCATCGCGGCTTTTCTTGTGTACCGGTTCTTCCGCACGCTATAGTGCGTTTCAGTTATATGTCCAGCCGTTTGTTACGTTCTCGCCATGAGATAGCTGACAAATCGGCAGAGAGGAAACATTCTGTTATTCATAAATTTCTGTTTATTCCAAACGCGACGAGAAACAATATTACAACCAGTCGTAAAGCACCGAAGCTCTTCAGCCGAGTGATATTTAAAGTCAAATTGATGAAAACTTGACTGCTACGCGCCAAGTGTAAAGTAAATCAAGCTCGGATGTGAGGTTTAAAGGAAAGGGTTTGATTCACTTAGTAAACATTAGCGCGAGTTATATTATGTAATGTTATGTTGAAATATCGCGATGATTTGAATAAAACACGAATATTTCGTGGAAACAGACGGTTCTTTGCATTTGCGGTTGGTGTTACTGCGAGAGACTGAATGCGCGCAGGAAGTTAAGCATATTTTAGCGAGGAAGAGCTTGCTTCCCAAGAATTATAATAACGAATGCTTAAATCAGCTTAGCTACTCTAACTTCGCTTTTGCGACTACCTTCCATGTAAATATGGAAGTAGCTTTCTGCAGAGGAGAAGACGCCAAGCCGCTTGTCGATTGGCAGATGAAGAGCAGGTAGCACGTTGGAAGGGATGAACGAGGAAGAGGATTGCACGTTGATGAGGGGTAAGAAGGCTTCATGAATCCCAGATGCTGAGGATTATACCTTCTCCGCTCTCTGTTTCTGATTTCCAGCAAGACCGTGTTTCATTCTCCTAGGGCACGGATTACCATTACGAAAGTAATCCCTGTAAAGCTAAACAGTCGAAAGATTAATAAAGATTAATAATAGAATATTCAATTCGCCGCGGTCTCGAATAAGTGGTGCATTTTTCAATTCAATATCTCGTAACTCTCATTCAACAGCTTTTGCATCGACCATCCCGTTCGAAATTCCGTTCAAGTAATCATGCAATGGCTTACCAACTTGTATATTTACTACGAGGCATTTTTGGTCCTGAAAATAAGCTGCTGGGGAAGCAAACCCCAAAGTGTATCTTTGACTTTTATACAGGGTTTGCGTAACCAACCTTTTTTCTTCGATTCAAATATTAGAGAAAAGAAATGATTCCGTTTCAAGAAAATTATCTAAACATTCTTATTTGAATATTCAAATAATCGTTGATTATCACTGCGTCATCCTGATTCTGAAAAGAAACTATGAAACGACATTTTAATTGGATGTCATTTATATCGGAGGAAATTCATTTGACAATGTTTGTCGGAGTTGATATCAAGTTACGGAGCATCCTCTGCGATAAAAAATTGCTCCTCATTGGGCCTTGCATGCGAGGCTTTGCGAGGGATAGCACGCAGTATTGGCTCGCATCGTAGGGTCACTCTCGTTTGGGATCACCGGAGACGTCAGTCATCCTTTTGTTCTTTGATACTGTCTTTCCTACGTGCGTTATAGCGCCATCAGACTCTATCCCTCCGTATTAAGGGTACGGGCCCGTACACAATGGAGCGTGAAACGCGGAATTTAGTGCTCGCCTCCGAGGAGGAACTTGCCGATTAATTCATCTAGCAGGGGCATTGTTGCGCACAACTCGAGGACACCGGCTTGATGCGTTATTACGGATATCGCGCGACAACAACGACCTGAGAGCACATTTCGCCTGGCTATTTTGTTGCGATTAAGCTCCGCACTGGTTTCAATTGTTGCGCTAGACTGTAATTGCGCGACCAACTTTGATATTTCGCTTTGTCCATTAGCCGAATTCCAACACCAGTTTCTGGTCCGATCCAATTGTTTAGTATCTTTTAAAACTTGGTTAAGAAATATGAAAATGGGAGAGTAAGTAAAAAAAAAAGAATTTAAAAAAAGGAGGAGAGATGGAGATAAATTTGTGGGACGTGACCTTTGACTTTTTAGCAGGTTCGTCTTGAGAGGGACGTTGAGATACAGCGCGATTTGTATTCAAACAAGTCGTAAAGATGAAACTTATGGTGTGTAGGCAAAAATAACAAAGGACGACGTTTGCGGGGAAATAAAGTTTCATCCGTTCGGGCTGCAGTGCATGTGCTTAGCCACAAATCTGTTAGAATTTCCGAGAGCCGCGGCTTGGTGCATGGATTCGTATTCGAAATGCAAAGGAGCCGAGAGAGGGAAAAGGTAGAGATTAAAGAGAGCAAGGGGCTGGGAAGCGAGGACGGAGATAAGGGCGAGTCGGGCGAAAGAAAAATAAGATGAGGCGAAAGAGAGATGTACGGGGTATAGGTATATAAATTTAAGTATCAAGTATACAGAGGCGATATACACAGACAGCCGGTATCGACCGGAGAGCCAACATCGCAGCCAATCCTCGAGCGTAAGCCAAAACCACGCCCTTTATTTCGCGCTAGCATTAGCCGCGTTTTGTGGCATGTAGAAAGATAGGGGAAAGAGAGAAAAGTCGCAAATTTCGCTCGAAGGGGGAAAAAAGTGTAGAAATCTCTCTTCTCAATGGCTACGTCTCGGCAATCGAGGCTCTCCTTTTCTTTATCCAGCGCTCGTACTCTTTGATTTTCGCGAGCTGTTTGTATTGATCCGGGGCTGTTCTGTTTGAGAAGCTCGCTCGCTTCGTTGTCGATTGATTGACGCGGGCCAATTATCATTCTATTGATTATCACCAATCCGTCGATTAATCGTCGCTAACTGCGTATCATCGATCACTCGGAATAAAATTTATGTCTCACGCTCGCTAACGCAAATAACAATTTAATTGTGGCAAACACTAAATAGATTATTTTGTAATGTCGCTTGTAATTGTGTTTAATGTCGCGACGCTTCTCCGGCGAATGATGTTTGTCGTGTAAACAAAACAACTAGGGTATACCGCTCGACATAGCTTGGTACAATTTTAGCAGCTCTTTTTTTTGCTCGAAACTATTTGTCGTCAGTTGAGGGCGCTTATGCAAATCAAAATTTGGACTGTAATGGATGGAAGGAAGGCTAAGAAGTCTACTTTTGAGACGCTAGCTGACGTCACAGAAAAGCGCCCTTTAATGAGTTTCCTCACCCTCGAACGTGTTAAAGCTGGTTACGTTAGTCGCACTGGTTAACGTCGGGGCAAGCACGCCATTCAAAGCCTTCGGAAAATTATACGTCTGTTTTTGTGTCGTGCGAAACTGATTTGAATATAACGATTGAGCGTTTTGGCATTAAAGATATTTCATTTCGCCGACGATCGTGTTCATTGATCCATATTTTCTTTATACTTTCCCTTTTGACTTCGAACTTTCAGGGGAGACAAAGTTTCCCCGACAGTGATACCAACTGTCAAGTTTTTAGGTTAGGTTTTTAAGTGAAATTTAAAATATAGTATTTTGGGTTGAACATTATGGTTATCGATTGCATTGTGGTTTCTAAACACTCGACGTTGTAATGTACAGAAATATAAACCGCCGTGTTACTTTGCAGCGCAATTTCTCCGGGGAGACTTACTTACATTGTTGGCTTAAACAACATACTTAGTCGAGCTACTTAGAGTTCGTGAACCAAGGTGCGGTGCCCTTTGCAATAATAACATTTTACCCCTTAATCCCCGAACTGCTGCCAGTGCTTGGTTAAATATCTGGCTCGTTCGCAGCAGCCCAAAATGAAAACACAGATCAAAAACGACGACTGATATTATAAAACTTGCCTCAATCATGAATTTCAAATCCGAATATCGTATTACAAACATTCGTTCTGGAATTTTTCACTTTTGCACAAATGGACCCAAGTTGGGCGCCGTTTCTAAAGTAAGCAAATTTTATTTTTCGTACATCCAAAAATTTGTTTATTTACTGACTCGTACAGAAGTCATTGAATCAAGTGTTAGAAAAAAAGTTAATACTAATTGGTGAAAAAACAAAGTTGAAAAAGTGCAAATGAAAAGGTAGCCATTGGTGTATGGAATTTTACGTGGCGAATATCCGATAATGGTGAAACCTCCGTGACGCCTCTGAGAATTGCTTTTAAGCAGATTTGGTATTGTCCCATACGTGTCGATGCAATCTGGCTGAACAGGGTTCGTGACAAATGCTGTTGCAAAACGTTATAGAGATGTATATTGGTACCATACGCTAAGCAGGGAAAGATATAGTGCACGCTTGGCGAACCACACAAGTTTTGCCGAGTTAGAGGATACCCCATTGGCAAACTAGACCCCCGTAACACTAAGCGGCTTAGTACCTCAGAAGGGCAGTGACGCCTGACATATTCACTGCACACAGGGACACGCGCTATTATGTCTATATATGTTTGGATTAGTACAATCTAACGTAAACATCACGTGGATCGAAATTCGAGATCAGATATTAATTGTTTATAAAATTTTACAGATGGATTCAACATTTCAATTGACATTAAAATGAATTTTTATAAAAATTCTGCAAATTTACGTCTTCTTTAATCTTCTTTAAATTATAAAATAGTAAAGGATTGAAAAGTAATACAGACAGATATTGAATGTTTTGAAATAATAAAGTACTAGAATTACACTTGTTGAGATGGGCTAATGTTTTTGTAATCACAGTTGCATTAAGTTGGCCAGAGCTAATCGGTTAAGCCTCGGACGAGATGATAAACGAATTCGCGTTACTTAAAACATTTTGTTTTTCCCATGGGCGCTTGTTACCCCAATGTACCGTTCGCAGTGCACAATGCACCGTCTCTGGTGTCGTGGAAGGGGCCACACCCTCGTCCGAAAATCTCATGTTTGGGATATACTTAAGTTAAATGAATTCCATTGTAGCATTGCGTCAAGTTATAGCTAACCTCTCATTAACGTCGTGTGAAAGTAAAAAAGTAATTATATGGGTCACCTATGCTTTCTTTTGCCTACAAGGTCAACCTTGGTGAATGAACGTCCATCTTTCTACTACTCTTACAGAAATTCCCAAACAAAACTCTCGAATCTAATATTGAATCAACATTAAAATCAACATCAAAATGATCACAATTAAAAATGGATAGAAATTTTGATTTTGATTTTGCGATTTTGATTTTGAGTTTGCAAAAAAAGTAATAAGATGGCAAATGTAGGAAAAAAATATTTGACAAATTTGGAAACAAATATTATTGTTTCAATGTTGAAAGCGGTCAAATGTCACGCGTGAGAAATGGTTTTGAGGTCTGGCACTTGTGGTTTATCGAAGCGAGGAGCAGGGCGGTGACGTGTGGACAGGAAAAGCTTGAAAAATAGCGTTGACAATGGGATGGAGCGGTTTTTGAAAAGATGCTCGAAAAGTTTTGCCGGTTTCACACCTCGATCTCGATGACTCCCCACTGACGCTTAAGACCCGGGACAAATACCTGAGCGTAATCTGGCTCCAGCTTCCCGTAGTGGGCGCCCTATTATGATTGCGCGGTATTGTTAGCGTGTCGAATCTGTCTGCAAATAAGCGCCAAAGAAATGGTTACTTCTTGTCAGCTCGCTCCATCTTTATCGATCCGCAGGAGCTCTTGTATCTTTTCGTGTGGCTCGGTCTGCTCGCCCCTTTTCTCTCGCGCGCCCCAAACCACTCACTCATTCCCAAAGTCCTGCCATTCAGAGTGGACTACATTATTTTGTTGTAAGGCTGCGGCCACACCGCATTATCCTAAACATCTAAATCCGGAGACAGCTGGTACCGTCCCAATGACGGTTCTCATCCGATTGTCGTTTTAGTTACCAGTTTCTATTTGAGTCATTAGTGTCGACTTACGCGATACATATGTACCGACTTAAACGTCATTATGTATATCGCCTTTATACCCGAACAAACGATTTCGAACAACTTTATAAATGCTCATGAACTATTCTTTTCTTTCTCATTCTTTTTTCTTCATTTTTTCTTCGCTCGCATTTACAAAACATTTCCATATTAAGAAAACACGCTTGGAATGTGAAACATTCTTCAATCCACAGTAAATCTCCCAAACACCATTTTTTAAAGACAACATTTATAACTATTTTTTGGCTGGGGTTAAACTTTTTAGATTCTGCAAAATTGAAACGAAGTGTAATAGAGGATTGAAGGTACAAAAACTCGTCACTTTGATCTCTAAATAAATGGTTGTTTTTTTTTGATAGAGTAGGATTGTAGAATAGGGGAAATATCGATGGGTCGTGCTTCTAAGTAGATCTCGCTAAACGGGCGAGATATTTGTAAATAATTGTAATTCGCTGGGCCATCGAGCAACTGTTGCCGTTTCGTCGGGCTAGTGTTTGTACAAAAATATACACGGAGGGGCCGATATATAGTCCTCGTTGAGAACCGCCGTCTAATGAATGTGCCAGAGGTGTCAGAGCAGCAACTGTCAAAACATGATCGGGCCAACAGCTCGGTCCCGACCAGAGAAAAAGACGGAAAAAGAAAAGACCGACTAATGGCAAGAGGGGAAACACAGCCCAGCGAAACAGTCTTTTTCACGTCATGCTGATTATCGTAAGAATGGCAAGACTAAGATCGTTATCAATAAATGATACCCAGGCCCTTGGAACATCTAATATCTAACATCTACAGATGTCATTCATTATGTTACTAGTCCTTTGGAATTTACAACACTTTTTCATGTAGTTTCTTTCGCATGAAAAATTTCTTTTATATTTATTTATAAATTGATGAGTGATGTTAAAATACAAGATGGTGTGAAATGTTTTTTAATTAAGTAAACTCAGGTCGTTTTTTTATAATAGGAAGCTCGGTGAATTAATGAGGATTTTTTTGCAGACACCGAAGCTCGGCTTTTATAACTCAATTCCATTATGCGCATTGCTTCACGAGCGTGCGCCGTTGGTTCTTCGCCTGGCTTTTCATGAATTTGGTCGATGGCACTGGATAACCTATAGGATCGGTTACAGCCGCGACTGCTTGCTGGTTGGTCGACTTTGTCAGCGACACCCGCCCACGCACTGATATCGTCACTGGTACAACTCACGACCTTTTGGTATCTCCCTCTTTACTCTCTCTTTCACGGTGTCATGGCCACGAATTCATGATACGCCGAGGATATTCAACAATCCATGTGAAAAATGCCATGCAAATCACTCCGAAACACCAACTTCAATGCGAACCACTAGTCATCGAGGATGGAAGGAATATTCTGTTTTAACAGTCGTTTTGTTATCAGAAATAAATAAATGTCTGGTCGTGATAATAATTTTTGTTCGTATATATTTCGCGTATATTTATGTACAGCGGCAAATAATTATACTTAGTATATAATATCAATATTAGTTATACTTGTATTTTTATTATTTGTTTTTTTTTTATTTGTTAATACTCGCTTTCTTCTTGCCTTTGTTGTCTCTATGTATAATATTTATACGTATATCTATATATCTTTTTTTTGCGTATGTTCATATTTATAGATTGGTAATGAATACAAGAATTTCACTAGTAAGTCTATCTACAAAAAACAGGAGAGGACAGATCGCGAAACGCCTCGCGTCTTTGCAAATGTCATGCTTTCTTTTTCTTCCTTTATTGCAAAACCCAACTCGCATCATTTCTTTTTTCTTAGCACATCGAATAATGCAAATTTTTATATACATAAAGTGAAGGAACGATTATGAAAGAATACAGATTTCCTTTTTTCGTTAAATACAAACATCAAAAGTGCGGTTCATAAAATTTAAATGGATAACAGAATAAATAGTACGAAAGAAAAAAGAAGCGCTCAAACGGATCTTTGATATAACTATGACTTTTTATACAAAATTATTACGGCTTCTTTTTGTTTGTTTTTTCTTGAGGTAAATTAATTGTAGTTGAAGTTTCATACAAATTCGATGACTGTGTGATCGTGACATTTGTACTTGTCAGACAAGATTGAGATACTGCGGTGAATAATAAATAAATCGTCGGCTCTGACATTTACTCTTCACTGTGTGATGCGTGTTTGTTATTTTTTTTTTTATTTTTCATGCGCGAAAAATTGTGTGCGTTTGATTTTCTCGAGTCGCAGCCTGTAAAATGAGTGCGAATGATCGCGATACCGCGTTGAAAAATGATTGCTAGTATTTTTCAAACGGGTCGTGGGAAAATATTGTAATCACACTATTTGTAGTTGTACAATTGACTTATCACATTAAACTCATGGTTACCGAAAACGAAAGAGAAACAAAAGACAAAGTATCGTTGTACTTGACATAGTTAAACAATTCGACAATAAATTAGACGACAAAAATAAAAGATTTAATAAATAAAAAATTGACGAGGAGAAGAAAAAAAAACGCAATTCAAAATAATCGATCAAGCGTCGTTACAAATTGAAGACTGGCTTACTTGTCACGTTTTCACTAGTTGAGTTACAACACTGTTGCAGCATATACGATCTATTTACAAAGCAACAGTTCGGCAATGTCAACAATCATTAATGCAATACTTAACGCAAGAGACAGTGTCAAAGAAATTGCTTACAAATTATGTACACCAACATAAATGTCTTCCATCCATTTTATAAATTTGCGAATTCATAAAATTAAATCAAAATAAACGAACAGTTCTGTTTATTGCACGAATTTGAATGCTGACAGGGGCTGGGGGTTCGTGTCGCGAACCGAGGATCGAAAATGAGACCGTCTATCACAACGAAAGTTCTAATCGAGGCAGGATGTGAGATTGACAGAACGCCTTTAGTCAATGGATAGTCCTCTCCTTTGAACGAACGTTTTACAGTAACGTGTGATTGGCCCAGTGCGACATTATCACGCGGGTGAAAACGGCCGGTGAATTTGAGGTGGTTTTGGATTTGGTGGTGGCGTCGCCACCCTTACCAACCCCTGACTCTGCGTCGTCTGGTGATTCAAAATCGGGCTGCCTCTCGAGGAAGGTGTCTGAGGACTCGGAACCGCTACCCTCAGAGGACCCGTGACTGACAAATTCGTTGCAACCAGTGGAGGACTGTGCGCCTCTGACAGACTGTCCGATAATCGGGACATGCCACCGTCGGATAATCGCGTCGTTTCGGATATCCTTGACATGCTATCCGATAACTGGTGAGGATGTGGGTGGTGTAGCAACCCGTCCTGAGGGTGCAACCGAGGTGGGGGTAACCCTAATGGATCAGGCAATCTGTAAACAAATCAAAATTATTAATTACAATCTAAGAAAGAGTTTAAAAATGATTGATTTCAATGTGAACATTTTAGAAAAAGTGAACTAACCGAGATCCAAGATCTCCCCTGGGTCCAACAGCTTGAAACGGGCTGGTTTCAGTTAACCTGAAGATCCCACCGCTGGGGATGTTCGGGTGATTGTGCTGAGGACTGTGTGGTCCAAATCGAAAGCCGGAAGTCGGGAACTTAAACGCTGTTGAATGGTTGAAACGGAACTGCGACTGTGGATCGAACCGGAAATTTAAAGCTGGTGGTGGAATAGGACCTAAAGAATTCAGTGGTCCCACAGGCGAGGGTTGGTGGTGCGACGATGGAGGCGACGAACTCGGAGATGGCGGAGAAGTTCCGCCCAGGGAGATGTCCGAGTCTTCCGAGTCCGAACCAGGTCCTGGACTCATTGGTCGACGCGAGTTTCCTGATCCTGGTCCTGATTGCTGTTGCATCCTGTAACAAAAATGAACAAATCCAACTTTAATATCACAATTCCACTTTTTCTAACATTGTTTATTCAACTAATTTAAATAAAATTATTCGCTAACAAATTGCAAAGTAGTTTTACTGAAACTTTTTTTGACATTCAGTTGTCATGGTTATTTTATATCAGTTAAAATAATGGACAAAAATCCAGCACTGAAGTAAACCAAAAAACTCAAAACTATTTTTTCGATCAAATTGTTCTGTCAGGTACTATTTGGCCGGTATAAAATGTCGCCAGAACGGACCGTTTAGCGGTCACTCGTACGGCAGTGCGGTTCGCTTGAAAGCGTCTATCAGATCGATGCGTTGAGTCCACCCTCCGCACGTCCCAGGGCGGATGACAAGTGTTGTTTCTTCTTAGTCGCACCTCTCATATTTTCTTTGCTAATTGAGTCCCGAGGGATGAGTTGTCGGGTGCAAACAGCACTTTTTTTTCGTCAGTATGCCACATTTGCTACAAACGGAAGCGACGCTTTTCTCAGCCGAAAAAAACAACGACGACTAAAATAACAAATGTTTCGTACGTTTCCTTCGCTCTCTCTCTTGTTCACTCGATTCACGCGTTTTTTTCTTTTTTTGCAGTCACGGAGGTGTCAGAAGCCCGGCAGCTGTCAATCTATTTTTGCGCGGAGAAAAGGAGCCGCTGGAACATGTATGCTGGCGCGTCCGCTTTCATCGGCGTGTGTCTTGAAACGTCTGCAAAAAAGTTTCGCGGTAATAGAACTCCGCCGCACCTTGCTCCAGTCTGCAGGGCACTCAACGCCTTTTAATTATGCTTACGCTGCTCTTTGTTCTGCTCTTCTTCCATCTCAATAGCTGATGGTTCCCAACCTCGTTTGTGTGAGTACTTCAACGCATCGTAATCAAAATAAACTCAATTCAAGTACAACAAAAATATCCATATCTGTTCCATACACAAATTCATGTCATCTATAAATGATTGTATATAATTATACATGGACCCATTTATAAAACAAAAAAAATTGAAAAAAAAGTAAAACAAACAAGATTTAAATCCAAGTTCAAAACGTGAACAATTTTTGTAAACTGACGTGCATACGTAGAGAGTCTAAGGGCGATTGCAACTGCACCAAGACTTCGAAGCGGGTGTTTTGTGTACACGGCGTGTAGTTGAAAACTGATTCGTCATTCAACCTAAGTAGGGATGACGACGTTGATCGCCTTTTTTTTCTTACACCTGATATGTACCTGCCACTGATGAAAAACTTTTTTAATCGTTCGACAAAAGTAGCACCTGTGCCAACTGCCGTTTCCAAGACCAAAAAAGTGTTACAATAAAATTGTTCAGTCCAAAAGTTGACCATTCGAACAACTCGATCGACGTTAATTTCGACAGAAAAGTTCAGTCTCCTAAAGAGCCTGTAATTTAATGTCCCAAATTTTACAGTGTAAATACGCTTCGAAACGGGATCGAAACAGAGATGTTGTGGACGGTTCGATGTTTCGCCCCTTAAAAGGATATCATTTTAACAAAACGTGCCCCGTGTCACGAGACACCATCGGGATTCGTGGAGCGTTTCTCGTTTGGATTTCGTAGCGTTTAGATTCTGCGATATGCAGCGGCCTCCCTCTCCGAGAATTCCACCCCGTGCCATGTTAAATACACAGCGCGAACAATGGGCCACATATCGCTGAAAAATTTGAGACTCGCTGACGTGGACAAAAGGTAACCCGACACCGAGCCCGAGAGCAGCATGTGAAATAGGGCGCGATTTGAAGTGGTCCCCGCGTCTCTTTCACTTTCCTCCTTTTTTTTTCGTTCATTCACTAGCTCATTTTTAATAGCCGCTAATAGAAACGTTAAAACGATACGCGACTCGACCTCGATGCTCAGTTCTTTTCTTACCGGTCCGGTCGATCTTTTTTTTTTCTTCACCCCCTCTAAGCTTGTTTTTTTTCGTTCCTTCGCTAATAGACGGGGTCTTTTGGGATCGTGACTACATACCGCCCAGTGCCATTTTTGACAATTGTAAAGCTGTCAACACCGGGACTGTAAACGATATCATTAATGATAGTCATCGCTTTAATTCGTGCTCCAATAACATTTCAACTGACAGACGAACTTCTAAAAGTCACCGCGAACGGAATCAATACTTTCGTTTCCCTTGGATTTTGAACACATTTTTTTGTTTAGTTTTTGATTTTCTGTTGAGAAAGAATGAAATTGATTTCAATCTTGTTTGCTCACTGGCCGATATATTTGGAAGATTTTAAGTGTCCTTGCAAGACGATATTAAGAAGTCGATAAACATTGCGTCATGTTGACAAAAGAATCAGACGGTAACCAAACAATTTTCTCTCACGATGCTACTATTTTTTTTTTTTTTTTTGAAATTATGTGTTTTAATGACTCACAGGCGCCTGCGTGGTGAAAACACAAAAGGGTGTTGTGGGTTCGGAAATTTAACTAATGCCAACTTTTTCAAATTCGTTTCTCGTTTTCGATCAAAAACTTAAACGAAGGATGACGGGCACTTTCGGTGGCTCTTGACGGTGACCAAACAATTTCGTACAAGAGCGTAGACACATCGAGTGTTTATCCCGAGAGGGACTCAAAACGAGTCATTATACCTCGACGTGAATGCGAGATCGTGGGAAGCTTTCGAAAATGACAAGCTCTGACAATCCGGCCCCGGGTACAAAATTGCCAATCTTATATTTAACATTCGTGGAACGTCGTCGAATCATCGCGTCGCATTAGGCGAGCAAATATTTTACCGTCTCAAATTGCTATGATTACCGATTTTTCAACATTTCATTGAAATTAATGAGCCATCCAAACGGTCCTCGCCACTCGAGTAAACGCTCGGGATCCTTCATAAATAATTAATATACAATCAGGCGGGATTTCGGCTGTGTAACGTAAGGATTTTCACACTCAGGCTCTTGTAGACAGGGGCGCCACTAGCCAGGAAGGGTGTTTGCTGGTAAACACGCTCAAGAAATACACTCCACGTTTGGCGATCCTTTTTTTTGCTTCTTTTTCACTCTTCTTCTTCATTCAATTTCGACTGTACAAAAGTGAAGTGTTTCACCAAATACAAAAAGCGTCCAGAAAAATCATTACTTCAAGTGGGATAGCAATTTTTGTGAAAGTTTCTCTGCTTGAGTTCTTTTACTTTTGGATGTCTGGAGAATTTGCAAAAATGTTTCAAACGAGTTTTTGAATGACGATATCGAGAGACAATTAAAGAATGTACGCAAAAGAGGCGGACGGTTGGTAGGAGAATAAAAGAGAAAAATTCCAGTGTTAGAGACGAAAAAAATTATGATGCATCTTTGGATGCGATTAAAAATGATGAAGCAGTAGTTTAATGGCATTCGATCGAGGCACGCGCCGTCGCTTAACGGCTCTCGGAGGTTCAAGGGCCCTCGAATCGATCCCAGTCCCGTAGCGCACTTCGGGTCAAATTAAGTTTAACTCCTGAAATACGCCACCCATTGGCTAACCGATCATTCCTTGGCACCGCCTGCTCTTCATTCGTTTATTATTTCAATTAAACAATCTCGGCGAAAAAATGCCGAGAACGAATTGTTCCAGCCAACTACTCGAAGCGAAAATAATTGCGACGACGAATTTAATTGGTATCGGTTGTCCCGGCCGGGACGCCGAAGCGTAACCCGAGACCAGGAATCGTTGTTTAGAATTTTGCGTCCCGGTAGAACAATAGTGGAACTTTATTATGGTCTCATCCGCTCAATTAACCATTTCCATGGACGGCGCTGGAGAAAAAATTCGGCGGCTAAATTCTGTGCGACGGGATGTGAAACGGCTCGTGTTCACGGCGAAAGCCCGAGTGCAAGAAAAACAAAAACGCGCAATCCTCAGCGCGAGAGAGAAGCCGAGATCAAAAGATCATGTATCACGTTTCAAAGATTCCCGTTTCTGAGCTCTTTCTTCCTTCATTTGTGGTTCGCATGTGCGCTTTTGCTAATACTCCTAGATCCGTCCACTAATTTGCATCCGATATCAAACTTTCCCTATTTTTTCTAGATCTGAGACTTCAAGTCGTTGAAGTAGTCAATTAGAGTTAGTGAAAGGAGCGAATAATTGAAATTATTTCAAAACGACAGATTTTTAGTACTTATAATGGAAAAATTAAATTTGTTTAGTTCACGTTTTAAGTAGCAACTTGTTTGTTTAAATCTCAGTTTAAGTTTTTTTGTGATTCTTGTCGAAAGATTTCAAAGAATTTGATTAGAAAACAAATCTTCTCTACATCATCAGTTCTTATTGAGCGAGTAAATTATTCTGAAGACATATTTGTTCAATGTAAATACTAGAACTTTTGTAAAGATCCAGACTGTGGTATCAACATGTCACAATGACGTCAAGCCATAACGACGACCATTTGGGATGGAAAGTTGAAACATTTGAATTCGATTTGACGAAACTGGCAGATCGTCTTTAGATAGAATCAGTCGGCTGTTATGATCTAGTTGGCATCAAAAGACGACGAAGAATGGCCCGAGGGCATGCATGCGAGAAAAATACACCCCTAACCGAAGCGCCTTGATTGGCTTATATTGTCGTTGCTTGCTTAAATGTTTCATGCACCAGTAACCGGACAGGGAGATATCATTGCGTCTCTTGATAGGGGTAACGTATTCAGCCCGGAGCGACGATGTGCTAGTAGGTTTATTTCATGCTATATGCACTTCATTTGTTTCTTATTCTATTTGAATTTGGCTCGTATCATGCGCGCATACAAACGCCCCGTAATTGCATTTAACGTCGTGATTGCCGACTCGTTATCGTTTTGCAGACACTCTTTTTTTGCTCTCACAATTGTGATATTGTCGAACTTGCGTTTGGTCATGTGAAAAGTCCAAGGCAGGGGAGGGGGGAAGGGGTTAAGTTTCTTCGTTTACGCGACACCGAAATTCAGCATCATTCGATATCGGGCTCTAGTTTCAGTGTAATAAGTGCTTATAAAATGTAGGCTCACAATGAAGGACGAGTCGTGTGTTTAGTACCACACAGGAACACACGTTGATACCATCTCTTGCTCCGAGATCCAAATCAGGTTCGCTGAGTGTTACATTACACAGTGCCGCCTATACTTTTATCCTTTGATATACCGGGTGCCCTTCGCTAAGGTTTTCAACGGATCCAATGACAATCATTTTGTCTCGAAGAATATTTTCAGTTTTTCAATTCTTTTTTTTTAAATTGTTCACATTTTATTCAACTTCCAATCAAGTCAATCAACTTTTTAAAATGATAAAACTTCAACCGATCTGAAAATCGGCAAAAATGGTTCAATAAATCGGTTTGTGTTTTGACATCGCGAAGTTGTGATTCTAGAGAGTATAGCATTGTAAAAAAGTAGATAAAAAAGTGGAATAACCATCCAATAACATGAATGAATATTGATAATAAAAGAAATGTAAGAACGAGATTGAGAACTAAACGATTTTGCATAAATGATTGGGACATTTATCACGCGAGCAAAAAAATGTGTCACGCGAGATCGGCAGCGATTTTATAAACGATCGCGCATGCAATCTGCACTGCTTGATGCTTTAAACGGTTGCGTCGCAAAATTTACTACGTCTGATTAAGCAATTAAGCCGCGCCGAACGCTTTACGATGTTTTTGCCGTTCCGCAGAAGCCAGCGCTCGTTACTGCACACCCCACCGCCGTTGTGGGATTGGGTGCACGTCGGAGGGATCAGTGGCTGGACGCTGCTTGCGCGACAAATTATCGTGTCCTATTTCCAGAGGATTCTTGTTCTCTTATCCACATCAGGGGGATATTATGTCAGAAATCTCGTCACGCTCTTTCTCGCTAATTGTCGCCGTCGGATCAGAAAAATTTCTCATCGCCGGACTAACGATGCACTCGGCGAAAGAATGAGCAGGCACGTTAATTAACGCCGCTAATAACGCGGATCCTTTTTCAGAGCTTCTGGCCGCTTTTTGCCGTGACCAACTTTTCACGAATCACAATATCACTTCGGGCGACAGTTTACATGGGGCGCGGGACAGCCCAGGAATGCAACCGTACAAATCATCCGCTTCTTACAAATGACGACGATGCTTTTACTGCTCCACCATAATAAACTAGTTCGGATCATACACCAGAGCCGGCTTTTGACACTACGTCGACGTCGCAAATAACACATCCTCGTTTCCAATTAGTTAGCTAATGACAACTTATTTAAACTGTTACAGATACGGTTATAATGATTACAACTTCATTATTGCCACTCCTAACTGTTCATTTTTATGATTTTTCCAAGTTTAAATTACTAAGACGTTCGAAAAAATGTTTCTTGTAAATTATTGAAATGTAAACATTACTATTGCGTTGGAAATTTACAACAACGATTCATGAAAAGTTGATCTAAGATTTTTACTTTAACAATTTACAAACTCAAACTATTTTGTTGGTTGGTTGGTCTCATTTTTGCAAACTTGAAATCTTGAAAATAGTTGGATGAGAAGTTTAGAAAATGATGTTTGAAGTTAGTAAGAATAACAGTAAATAATATATTTGTCTAAAAAAAAATGATGAAAGGTTTCACTTGGGGTGAAAGTTCGATTAGACATCGTACAATGTCGAGCGTCTCAAAACATAATGAAACCCATACAAGGGGCTTAAACTTGTCGATGGTGAGTCTGAACCTTTTAAGAGGTGAAAGTCGTCATCGCTGTCAACGCGAGGTCTTTCGCGACAGACAACGGAGACTTGGCTCGATCTAATATCAAGACCGGACGGGCCAAGCAGGAGTTTGAAAGCAGGGACATCGAGATTCAAGTATTTTTCAAGACCTGTTAAATTTGGAACGGTCCTTTTGCAAAGGTCAATGCATTGTTGAAGAGGCTATTCTTGACGCGAAATTGCCTCAAATTGGTTTACACGGACCGAAGCACTTGGGATATTGACTGCAATCTCCCGGACGACGAGTCGTTTAAATTTTCAACGACCCTGAATTTTCTTTTTTCAACGTAAACACCGACGATCATAGCCCAAAATCACTCGACCGCTCTCGAGCAAAACGAATTTGTCATAACGGACGAAAAATTGTTTCGGCGCGAGGATATCTTAATCTTTTTACCGCTCCTGAATCCAGTGTGCCGCATCGAGTTATCGCGTCGAGAAAAATTAATAAAATGAATCAACAGCAGACGTGGGGTGCGCTACAATTGCAAATTAGTTCGGCGCTTTTCTTTTTTCCGTCCCTCGCTTCGTTAACTCCCATTTCCGATTGCTGTAAGACGCAGTTTCTTTCATTCTCCCCATCTCACGACTTTTATTTTTTGTATTATTATTTCCTTTTCTTCGTCGCAAGTGAGATTTTGAACGACGAAAAGTTGCAGTGACAAACTGGTTGAGTAATGTGATACTGGTAACGGCGATTTTTGTGTTAACGCGTGTGTCCAAAGTGAAATTAGTGTCTCCCTTGTCCCTCGGGGCTGGCGCAGATAAAGCAGAGAGGGGATTTCCAAGCTGATACTGGCGAGTCCCTTTTCAATGTTCCAAGTTCTTCGAGTGTCAAATCGAATGAAGTTTCTCGTCGTTGGTGTAATAAGTCTGTTGTACGTCCTGCTTTGCGTTCAAATAATCGTGTGAATTTACAAAGAGACGCATGGGGAGCTAAGATCCTGCTGCAAAATTGTTATCCCAATAGGATCATAACGATTTCACATTACACTTCCTCATTAAAATTTCGTCTAACTTGTTCCTACTAACACAAACTTTCATTTCATACTAAAAAATCAAAATTTTTCAAATTACAAAAGGGGCAATTTAAAAAGTTGACATTCAAATAATTGTAAAATGGTGAATCTAGAAAGTTTTTAGAAATAATAGAGTGTTTAGATAGTGATGGATATTATGCAAAGTGTTTTGCGGAGACAGGGCGCGTCACCTGTTTCTATATCGATCATCTTTCTCGCAGGTGACCCGGGAATAAGATAACAAAGTAAAGAGTGTGCTCGGCGAGCGGAGAACGAGGAAGAGACGCAAAGTGGCGATATTGCCTCTTGGGGGCAATATAACACAAGCGCCAGAGAACTAATTATCTTTCATAATGGCCTCGTTCTTGTGAACGCCTTCTCTCTGATTCTCGCTGTGTTAATTTTCCTGTGACGAAAATACGTCGACGGCCGGAAATACGGGCTTTCCGTGGCCACAGTTATCAAAATCGATAGACGCATTCGTGTCACCGCTCGTGACAACCAGGCAGCGTTGCGTTGTGCAAAAAAATTTCCCCTTTTAAAACTTGTCTAACTTTTTACAACTTTTTATCATTGTGAAATTTCACTTGACCTCAATTGTTCAGTTTAGTAAATTTAATTGATTTATGAAAGTGCACATAAAAATCACTATTAATATTAAAGTTGCGAGAACCATAAAAGTCACTAAAAAGTTTCTAAGGCAGATTGTCACTAGGAAAATCTCAGATTTTTGAATAATTGAATTTGTTAGTGTTTTCCTTTTTAGTATGGTGTAAAAAGTGTGCCTCTGTATATAAGAGGTGGGTATCTGTTCAAATTCATTAAACCGGATGGTTGACGCAAAATCATTTGGATCATTTTCTCGAGCGATTATGTCACTGCGCTGACAATGTCGGTATCTGCGTCTTAAACTCATTGACATTTCACGCGTTGGGGGATACCTGATACAAGTAGGCGTGGCTCGACGGATCACGCGAGTAAGGCGTAAATTCATGCTCAGTACGCGTCACGGTGTCGAGTTTTTGTCTTTCACACTGTAATCAAGATGAATATAGTACACCATCCGTTACTTACAAAAAACCTATAACAAATCTTAAAAGAGTCCAAAATCTTGACAACTTTTTTTCCAATTACTATCAGAATTCTAATTTACAACAAAAGTAAGGGGTGAAAAATTGATTTTAGGATACAAAAGTAAAGTTTTGATATTGAACATAGAACGTGTGTACAAAGTATGATATATCCAGTTATCCGGTAGTTGCTTTCCGGTCTAACGCCGTGTGTCATTGTCGATTCTACGCGCCGTCATTCTCATGCTCGGGGAACTCTATTTGGAAAATGACGGAACACGGTGAAGGGTTTCGGTCTCGCGTTGCGTTGTCGCACGGTTCGCGCGGAATGTCACCGTGAAATTCCTCCCGTCAACGTTCCCTTCAAAACACTCTAAGCAGTTTATACAGCGACGTTCCATCCAGTCAGCTTAACAAAGACATCATCATTTTCGCGACTTCAAAAGTCATTCGCTGCTAACCACCACGTTTCAGTGACGCAGCGTCTTCCAACCATTACGCATTTTTCAACTTGTTTTTACAACCTTCCAACTTCGAATTTCTTCCAAAATCGTTGTTCGCCCTCTGTCGAGCGTTGCAACAATTAATTACAAACATTTGTAACGTCATCAGCTGCGGATGAATGTTAAACCAGGTTTAATAAGAAGATTGCATATCATTAAGCCAATAAAAAGGTCGTTGGTTGTAAATCGGCGTGAACGATGATAAGAGAAAAAAAAAGTGTTCAAAGAGGGCAAGAGGAGGGGACATGATTATTCGTACGCGTTTGACTGTGAGGGAATTCGCGTACATCCTAGATCACCTCCGACGTGGCGACGAGCTCACGTACTGCGTGGGTCGCTGTGCACAACGGGGCCTGCGTTTTATTAATTGAACCTTAATGTTAATCAGCATTAGACATCGTTGTGGAGGTGTGCCTTGTGCAGTCTGCTAGCCCGTTATTGAGGCACAGACAAATCAACGATAATCGCAAATTGGATTATAATTCGCGCGAGATAAGTCATGCTCGTCACCTCGAAGAAACGCACTCTCAAACACCACACGGCTCGTCCACAAATGGAACGCCACAGTCCGTCACTTATTCAGTAATTGAATGCGAGGAAGCTAAGAGTCATCGTTTAAATTATCATACCAGCGTTCCGCCACGTTGCACTTATTGTTTATCAGCTGAAAGAGCAACATATTCCTAACCTCCCCCTTTGCCCACCTGCCGCAAGAGTCATCATCGCGTTTCTCATGGTTTTTCATCGGGCGCATCTCGTTTGTCAGAGCTCGCCTTTGGATTGTTTTTTCCCGCGCGCGACAATCCTCGACGGTTTTTGCGATAAATACTCTTTTCGGTTCGCCTTGATTACGCGGCCGGCAAAAACAGACCGGATCATGAGAATATGCCGGCCTAATTTACCGTGGTATGTAAATCATGCCGGAATTGAGGCGTCATAATTAAAACCAAGGTGTTTTTTTGGCGTGGTTTGTGGGACTTTTTTTTTGAGAGGGTTTAAAAGCATTGCGAATGAAAAAATGGGAGGGAAAAGTAATTGGCTGAGAGAAAAATGCGTATCATGGCTGAAACATGAACATAAACGTCCGAAGAATCTTGATAAATAACCCGGTTTCATTGCAATTGCTGTTGGCACGTCGAATATTTTAATGCCAGATGATGAATTCTTAATTGAACTCAAAGTGCTATAAAATATGTTCAATTAAGCAGTCAAGAGGCGCTTCAAAGTGTTTCGCTGACATAAAATATAGATGGAATATCTGAGTGCCCCGCGAAATTTGAATAATGTCTTCTGATAAAAACAATTTTGCAACCTTGTTTCTCTTCCTAGGTTGTTTTGTCCTTTTTTTATAGGAGTCGTTTTTTGTAGGTTGTTCAAGTTGGGTTGTGGATATACAAGCCGACTGACGAAGTGTGCGTAGGTATACATATCTGGTTAATAAATTGCTCAAAACGTGACTCCGATATTTTTGACAAGTTAATCACGATGAGAAGAGAGAGATGACAAATCAAGATGAACGGGAGAAACAAGAAGACCGAAGCGATGAGATTAAGAAACTAGTTCCACCTTCGGCATGGCTCCCTTCGCTGACGAATACATTTGTGCGCGCGCTTTTTGCGGTTAATTTTTATCCCGCGAGAGCGTTACGATTGTACGCATCACAATCGGCCATGTTTTCTCGCTGACTTTACAAAATATTCCCGATGTGGAATCGCACAGGATCACGCTCTGGCGAATGGAAAAGTACAAAGCGCGCACAACCTGTGTGAATAAGAAAAGTTGCACAGTTGTTTCCGGTTGGCAATTTTTCATATTATACAACGTTATCATGCCAGATTGCTATTGCTCGAGCATAAAACGAAACAGAATTGTAAAAAATGTGCATTCCTATCGAAATTTTAAAACACGTTTGAGAGAATTTTAACTACAAATAGTCTTCTGTTCTTGAAAATTGGACGATTACATGTAAATTACATTGTAAATTTTTACATTTTTATTGTTACAAGTCGGTTGAAAATTTACAATGTAAGAAAATAAAATTGCAAAGCAAATTTTGGATTTACAGTGATAAAAGTGTAAAAATACAATGAACAAATGATGAAATGTACATTTTGAAAAGTCTGTTTGGGTCGAACATTTTGAGTGCCGGTTAGCGTGTAATGTTTCGTCGTTTGATTGTAGAAATATCACGCGTAAGCAAACAAACAAAGCCGAGCGGTGTTTGGCGAAAAAACAAACGCGCGCGAAAGCGTTAAATTGATTATTCACGAGTTGATAGCAGCGCAGAAATCCATAAGGATTACTTGTAGTAAGAAGGCTTTCGCAGAGGAGTGTGTATCTTGTCACACATGTACGGATTCGGGGGATTGGTCCGCACGATAATCCCGTCGATAAAAGAGCCTGTTATACACAGCAGCGCAGTAGTTGCAAAGCTGTTTTTACAACGGGGGCGCTAACGCCCGCCTGTCACTTGTTTCGTGTTTGCCTTCTCGTTTGATCTTTAAGCGAGCTTCATTGGACTTTTATTTACAGCCATCGCGTGCACAAATACGCGTGTATCGACATCCTGCAGACTCAATTTGCAAAATCCGTTTTCCTGTCGGAAGTGCTTTATCCAGCCGCTCTTCGTTCGCGCTTTTACAGCTTTAATAATAATTGCTTCTCCTCCTTTTTTCAATCGTCCTTTCATCTTTTCGCTCCCGATTGTTTCGCAATCTCGCCGGGGCTTTCGCGGAGCCTATTTCCCCTCCGACGGAATTTCGCTCCCAACGTCTGACGTGTAAACGTGAAAAATTCACGTCGATCAGTAATGAGGCGTCGGACAAAAAGAGGCCGACACGATGCTTGAACGCCGTTATTTGTTCTCCGATCTGCGATCATTTGTCTGGGCCTGTCGTAAGCCCCATTGTTGGACCGTCAAAACAGGGCTGCACTAACGACGCTCATCCTCAGCACTGTATCTTGTTCGGCAACACAAAGACACTTCATTGATTACCGACGAAAGTTAATCAACAGTTTTTATGTCAATCCATTATTTGTATCACAACCTCGGTCACGCATCCATACAATAATTGATTCACCTTCTTTCTTTCGGTTCTTTTTTTTTTCTATTTCCATTTCATCCCGCCGATAATGTTCCGACCATCAATCCGAAAAAAAATTGCCTTTCCTTAAACGTTATTCTTTGGAATTAATTAACTGTCATTCAGTATCGGTAGCTGGCCGGTGAATGGGAAAGAAAAAACGCGACGAGCAAAAAAATGGCGGAAAAATTGGCCGTGACTATTAATTAGACAAATCCATCTGTCAACGTTTGAATGGACTGGTAGTCGAGTGACGCTCTCGAGCGGAATGACTGCTTAATGAATTGTGACTTTGAGAGTGTGCCCGACAAAATGATTCGGCTGGCGCTATCAATTGCACCACCCACCATGACGCCTTGGGAGTAATTAGCATGGCAAGACAATTGAACGCCCCGGGTCATAACAACGTGAAAAACCCGCTGAATTTATCGTTATTTTATGCATGACACAATCAGGGGTACGAGCTCGGTGGCCGCGATAAAAGGCGAAACAAAACCGCTTGATTTAAAGCCTTTTAAACAACCTGAGAGCCGAAAGGAGGCCGGCCGACAAGTAGTCCAAGCTGTAATAGCGCATTCTCAAATGTCACTCGCATGCGTTTACGTGATAATAAGATGCCGTCGCATAAGTCATTCTTGATGTCAAACCTCTGCTCATTTCTATTCGATTCCACCTCGATCTCACGTTTGCTTTTTCGATTCAAAACCAATCAAATGTCAAAACATTTACCGATTTATTTAATTATGTTCTTACGCAAAATTAGTCAGATTTAAAATTGGTTAGAAAATAACTGTCAATATTAGAAAATGAATTGTAGCTAATTTTGCGACAAACTTGAGTTGAATTCGTCACAAATTTTGGTTTCAACTGTTGAAGCTGGTGATTTCAATGAACTGACTGGACTGGTCAAATGACTTTTTTGGTTCGTTCAGAAGCGACAATCGGGGCATAATGATTGGAAAATATTGTGACATTTGCATAATGCGCGCGTTAACAAACGCCGAGGCAATTGGACCGATAGAAAACGTCAAGCGAATGGCGTACTTTTCTATTAGAGTCCCGCGGATTTCGGGTCGGCGGTGCGTGCGATTGTATAATGGCGTTGCACATCAGTTGGCTATACTTTTCATTCGAAATTCGGTGCGTTTTGCGTCGAACAAACAGCACGCGAGGATGTTCGAATTCAGTGTACACCCGCGTTTAACGGAGCAAATAGACGTCCCGCGCGGCAAAGGGTGCTGACTGAAAGGCAAACAGTTTAGCTGGAAACAATTGACTGCAGATTGGAGAGGGCTGGAGTGAGCGAGAGAGAGTACACATCTGACGATCGATGCACGCATCACCGACGCCAACGCCGGGTTACATCTGTCTAACGGCGGTTAAAATAGATTTTGAGTGGGCCAGGTTCACTGACCAACAAAACTAAAGTTAAAAATCACTTCCTACGATAATCTTAGTGTCACATAACAGCAAAATGTGATACTGTATTAGAAAAGTTTTGCCACTACAAGAAATGTCCCTAGATTTTGAAAAAAATCCCTAGTCCGTCTAGTTTTAGTTTAGGATAGTAAGCCTTATAAGTTCAAAAAAGTGTGTCAAAAGTACTGAGAAGTATAAGTATCAAAAAATGTCCCTAGATTTTGAATAAATTCCCTAGGTTGAAACCTAAAAATATTGAGTAGGAGAAAAATCTCCAATCTTAAGTTTTAAATTGGTGTCTAAAAGTACTGAACAGTTTGAGTAGGAAAAAATGTCCCTAGATCGTGACTAAATTCCCTAGGTTTGATAGGAGCATAGCGTTTAAGTGTACAAATGACTACAGGATGGAATAATGCACAGAACAAATAGCGAATAACAAAGTTTTTATCGATTTTACAATATCCGCATGCAGCGAGGTTGGGTGATTTCAATGTTCTCAAGGGATTCAGACGTCGGAGACAAGTGTCACTCGATTTGCTAGCAATTCTCGAGTATGTTTTGTGTTTTCTTTCGCACTCTCTATAGCTTTATCAGCGTGACACAGTGTTTCCGTGCACCCTAGCGCTTTCACAGTTCTTTCATTGCTCGAGCCATTCGAGCACGATAACGAGTGCGAACTTGCAAAGAGCTCATCGGAAACATCAACTCTCTTTATCAACTATTGATCTTGCCACGTTATCTTATTGTCACACGTCGTCTTGAATATCCAACCTGGTCTTACGGATTTGCAATTGCGAATCTTTCTGTAACTTGAGATAATGAAGTTACAGCACGTGTAAACGAGTACAGAGACGCTGCGCAAATCTACATTGCAACACAAACTTGATGAAACAGAAAAAAAGATCGTGCATGAATTGTGCACAAGCGATTGTTTGTTTGTCATTGCACATTAAAAGATGAGACATAATTGATGATGCAAAAGTTGAGTGGGACTTTTCTACTAATGAAATATCAATTTACGTTTTCAGATGGATTTTGCAGAGTCACCTGGCGGATTAAACGACAACCTGGAACGGAACTTTTCTTTCTGAACCCGTTCGCCCCAGGCTTTGGTATTACTTTGCACTCATACCAATATCCTATTCGAGTTGCTGAGTTTTTAAATAAATAAATAAATGGTAAATATTACATGCACGTTATCAATTTTACGCTGACGATAAATGTGAAACCTTGAATAACCTGATTGTATTCAAAAGTTGTTGAACGTTACATGCATATCGTTTTTAGAATACCTATAATTTGTGATGTAACCTAACCTTCAACCAGATCATGCAAACAAATCCCCGGAAAATTTTTCAAAAGTCTACTCTGTTTTAATTACCTCGCGTCAGAAACATCCTCCGAATCATTACGCCGTCTTAATTTACACGGTCTATCCTCTGAGTCTGAATCGTTTAGATTTGGCTTCTTCGAAAATACAATCTGCATATGTTCTGTCAATTCCCCGTCGCTAAATCAAAAAGGAAAGAAACAAAAAAGTTAAAAATAATAAATAATCAACGAAAAGGACAATTGAGTTTTGTCCTTAAATAATTAAACAAACTTGAAATATGAACCTTAATCAAAATCAAAAAATATTTATACAAATATAATTACTAGTTAGCAAATAAACTTAAACATACTAGCCAGTAAAAAATACTTCAAAAGTTATGCAATTGATAATCTTAAGTAGTCATTGCAAAACAGAAAAAGCGATAAAAAATCATGTCTGTAATAAAATTTTTGAAATTGAAAGAACAAACAGATTAATTGCAACATTTTGATCCAAGATAAAGTGAAACAAAAAACTAAGCAGAACATTTGTTCACAATGGCGCTTTTTTAAGCACGTGATCGGACAACAATATCGGAACAAACAGTCTGAAGAAATAAAGAGCGATATTTCAATACAGATTTTCAATTTGAAAACAATTAATCACCAGTCATCTTTGTCTGATAACAGCTTAATTATAAAACAATCACGTTCGTCGGGTACACGCCGACGGAAGAAGAACAAGCCGGACGATATGCTAAATCATGCTCTAGTCATTAGCCGTCCGTCTCGTAATATGTTTTACCTTGCCACGATTGACGCTCAGGTTGTTTCGTGAAGGATTAGAACACGATACACCAAATATCCCGCATCAGTAAAGTGATCTACATCGTATCTAGTTTCGCCTTTGATGCGAAAGACGTTAGAGACGGAAATCTAAGAAAACCTATCAGACGGTCACTAAGTTATGGACGATCACGATGATCGGGATAAACGATTGCGCACATTCAAATGGAAAACTGAAATAGATCATTTCGGAGATACCATAAAAAAAAGTCTTGGATTGGCATGAAAAAAAAAACAGACCTATCATGATCGGTATAAAAAATTTGGAATTTAAATGTATTGTAATTGAACCGCATTGATTTCCTACGTGGAAAACATTTTAAGGTCAGCAGGTATGGTTCTGAGAACGACGAACGAAGGAAACAAAAAAGTTGTGAATGGACAAGAACGGAGAAAAAAAAATCCGGACGTATATCAAGTCCAAAGCAACTGGACGTCAAAACAAGATTACTGTTTAATCACTCAAGGACTGGCTGGGCGTTTGTCAAAGAAACGCCACAAATCGCTCGCTCTTTCCTCGCGCCAACATTTATTGTCGGGACACGAAATTTAATTTTTTCGATTTACGACGATCCCCTGACCATTGTCAGCAGAAACGTTTAATCGTGATGACCCGCAGACGCATTTTCTCACGTTTTTCCTGTATTAATAGTTATTTGTTATTAATTCCCCATCCTGATATTGTGAACCTAATAAAAAAGTTGGCAAAAAAAAGTTAATAGAAACTGATAATTGTTTTTTTTTGCAGATCATAAGCGGTTGGCAGCTGTCACTTGTTCCTGTAATTGATCTTTTTGTTTCCCGCAATACTCTCTGGACTGTTTGAGCCATTCACGCCATCTCCGCAGGGGTTCCTGGCGTCTATTTTGCGGCCAAATATTACAGAATCGACCACAGCTCTGACCACCGGCCGCGTCGTCGTTTTCCCCCATCGTCGTGTTTTTGGAGCTCCCAAACAAAGATATCTTATTGTGAAAATGACGACAAATATCAAACAGCTCCTAATTAAGCATCTCAATTTCCGGACACAAAACCCCTTGATTGTACAGGTAAGCTGATCTGTTAATTTACTTTATTTAATTTTGCACTAACAACGAAACTTTTGAATTTGAAGTCTTATTCTTTTTTTTTCGAGAATGAAAAAAAAACATGAAATTGAAACCAATCGATAAATAATAAATAATTTTTTTCGCGTGTTACTCGGCTATGACAAAGATCGAATTGGATTCGATTTCAAAGCGATCCGTGACTAGCGATAATAAAAAAACGAGAAGACCTAATCCATTAGATGTGTAACAATTACAGAGGAGGAACTGAAGAGATAAATTTGAGTGATATTTTGCGCAAAAAAAAAAGGAAATGTTTCGTTCGAAACGTCAAAATAGTTTTGATAGTGGAGTTGAGGATAGTTTTTTGTTCGAATGCCAAGAGCGGCTAAATACGAGACGCTCAGTTGGGTATCTTCATTCATGCTCGAAAGATTCCTTCTGTTTACGAATTGCTAAAGATCTAACCGCTAACCTTCTCGTGGTCAGATTGTCAGACGTTTAATTAAGCGTGAAACGAGCGTGGGGTAGCCGGACACCATAGACGAGACCGCATGGTAGGACATTCGATACACCCCCACGTATGCACGAAGCTCCCTTTTATACACGCGAGGTAGTCTTTAGAAAAGCGTATAGACACTCGGGGTACCTGGCTCACTGTTAACCGGTAACCCAACACCACGATCCGCATATACCATGCAACTTTATATCACAGGTGGCTTGGCATCAAGGACCTTCTTTGACTGTCGAAGAAATCGAGTGCACATCGCCGATTCCTTCCACCCAAAAAACCGATACTACGCCAACTTATGAAATCCATAACATCCCACTTGTCATCTAACCGTTCGCCTTCTTTTATCTTACAGACTCTTATATTACTCCAAGATCTAATCTCAAACAACATTTTCTTTTATTTTTAATCATTTTCTCAAATACAACATCTTCCTAAGTTGAATTCAAGAATGGTATTGCAAAATGTTAACGGCAATTTAAAGAATTATGTGTGATGTAAAAATTTTCCAAATTTCAAAATCTTAAAAGCAATTAACTTGTTATTGCAAATCACTACAAATTCAAAAAAACGTATTTAATGATGGCTGATTTTTGAGATACTTTTGTAACGAAATTTGAAATTGTATTTTGTTGTTCTTTTGTCGAAACAACCAAGTGAGATCGGTATACAACACTTTATCTTGGATCAAATCAGATAACCGTGGTTGCTCTCGAAAAAAGTATCACGCTGTCGTTTGTTTTGTTTTGGTGCCTTGTCCCCTGCAATTCGTTTCTCTTTGTATCGCGAATTTCAGAATCATTAGAATCTTCAGCGCGCGATCCCGGGCGCACAATGCAATCTATCACGAGGAGCTCGTGCGAGCAGGTGTCATGCTTTTCTGACGCTAATGATTCCCCGCGCCCAACGTGAAATTAATCATTGCCTTTGTCTTTGTGTTGTGCCCTGTGGTCGTACTCGGACGGATTCGCTTCGCAGCTCTTTTGCAAATCGCACGTGCAGTGCATGCGCACTCCATAATGATTTATATCGTCGCATGCATCGCACAAAATGTACGCTCGTGTAACAAATTGATAACTATTTTTTTTTTTTTTCATCATCATCCCTCAACAATTTTATCGACAATATTTTCGATGAGAATAAAAGATGCGACGTAGAAATTAGTGCTAAACAATTGGCTTTAATTGAAATTGTCTTTTAAACTGTAATATTTACCGCAGTAGCTGATTTTTATGACTCTGAGAGAGGCTTGGTTGAACAGTTACGAGTGCCGTGAAACCAGTCGATTTACTGAACATTTGTCAATTTTACAACCAAGCCAACTTATTCCAAGACGGAAGTACCGTCTGCAATGAGATTTTCTCTGCACATCATCGCAGCTAACTTTTATTCAATTGAATCGTTGACATTTGTGCTGTTGTCACTCTTCCATCACAGTCTTCCCATTCGAGGTCATTAGAATAACGGGGAAACGACCAAATGACACTTGTTCGTGACTTGCCACAAAACTTAATCGCACTGGTATTTATTTATTGTCAAGTCTATTTTGTTTTCGAAGTCTTCAGACGAAAAAACGTGCCTTCAAAAATATAAAACAAAGTGAAAAGAAAAGGCAGTAAAAGCCATTTGATACTGGCAAGAGTTTATCAAAATGTAATAGCTGAGGGGGTGAAGTCGAGAGCAAAGAACAAAGCTTTCATCCAGGCAGCGAAAAGGTTTTAGGGGCGGTTTTCATTGCATCCACTTCGAAATCTCTTGACGTCACATAACGGCGGTGTCGTAATCAAGACGCGATGATCCCCGCTGAAATTCTTCACGTCGAGTACCGTAACGTTCTTTTTGTTTAAATATCTCGCGTCGTTTGCCTCAATTTTGACGTTTGGGAATGATCAATTACGATGATCCCTTGACACCAACCGAGCCAAGTGAAATGCTCAAAACAAGCGTACACACAATCCGTTTTCGGTCTCGAGATCAAATGCAACCCGACTGAGATTAGCTAAAAGCAACACTAAATAGGGTATCGCTGTTTAATCACTAGTCAGCCAAGGTAAATCTAAGGAAACCCATTCTTCTGAAATAATCCATCAAAATTTCAAAGTGCACGATGGCTCGTGAAAGATCACCCACGTTGGGGTCCGAGTCAATTTTTAATTAAAATTTTTCATATTCTGAATGTTTAGCTAAAACAGATTAACATTTTTGGAATTGAACTGACAATTGAATGTCTTTTATTCAAGTGCTTTTGATGATGAAACAGTTGTTTCTTTTTTGTTTGGTCATCATTGATGAACTTGGGGAAAGAAAAACAAGAGACGGCAAACTGTAATCCAGTCAACGTTGATCGCTAATTCGATCGCATTGAAATGGAAACAGGTACGGAGAGAGCAAACGTCAATAGACTCTCGTCGCACATATTGCGCATTTGAAATTGTGTTTTTCGGCTTCATGAATTTATGTCTACGGTGCGGTCTGTGTGTGGAATGCGTGTGCGCGAACAAAGGCACCGAGTGTCGGTGTGTGCGCGCGGCTCAAGAAGAGATTGCTCCGGGGCTTTCGGGGCTGAGCATATTGAATAACTCGTTCGCTGGACCGCGAAAATATACCGCGACGCTGCCTCCTGACTTCAGCAATACTCCGGATCGACGTTGCTGAAAAGACCGCCGAGTTCCTCGGGGCGGGTCTCTCTCTCCGTGCCTATGTCTACATAATCCATCCACCTCTACCGACGCCGCAGACAGAATATATCACGCAAAATGAGGGAGACCATTTTCATCGCAGACAAATGTGAATCTCGCGATACATAGTCGGACGCAATTTCAAACCCGCTTAGAATATTCTATTTGTAACTTGCACGTTTCGTATACTGTATCATTTTGGCCTGTTTATCATTACCGGCCCGTAAATCGTGATTTACTAATTTGAATGCGAATCCATACCCATTCAAATTTCATTCAACTAACTAAAAAAGTTAGTTTTACTATTGTTGCATTTTTGGTTCTTTGTTTTTAAATTTTGTGTTTAAGTGTAAAGTAATAAAAGTGTGAGGTTTATAGTGTGCAGGTAATTTTGATTGTTTTACAAACAGGGAGTGATCCGAAATTCGTCCAAAGGTTTGGGATGAGATGAATGAAATATTATTACCGATCACGCCTATTCACAAAAACGCTCCTTTATGAGAGGTGTCGTTTACTAGTAAATTTACAATGCCGGGTCAATAACATCTGTTTTCGTGAGGTCATAAATCAGCGCCAAAGAGAGATTTCAGGAAACCAAGTGTTTTCCAAACTTCGGCACTTTGAGAATGAAAAAAAGTTATTATGACGACTCGCCGTACCTGCATATCGCTTTCTTCCTAAATTGACCAATAAACCATACAATTTCCACGTTAGACCTACGACAAAAACTCCCAAACGTGCGGACAAGAAAAGTTGTCGTTCAAATCAATTTCAATGTTATAAAATTTGATGTACAATGTTGACAAAAATTTGTCCTACGAGTTATTAAAAATCTGAAAAAAAAACATTTATGTTGAATTTAAAAGACGATAGGAGAAATAATGTTTGTAAGAGATGAATGTACGAGACGATATCAAAAATTATTTCCAGCTGGATATTGCATGTAAAACATACAGATATAAATTGACCCTGGGCGATGTTCGTGATTTGCGAAATGACATTATGTTACAATTGTCGTGAAAGGCGACTGGGAGGTTTGCGGAATACGATTTGAAAGACATAATTTGAAAATCGTCCGTCCGACGGCAGCCGACCCTCCGTCGGATGTCGAAATAAAATTACGAGACCCTAGCTCGGGACAGGGGATGGCAGGCAGGGCACAAAGGCTCGCTCGCCGAAGACAACATAACAATTTGTATGAAGGCACCTAAACCACTAATCGCTACGCGATTAAGTTTCATTAAACGTTACTCAATAAACAAATCTTTGACGCTCGAGCCATCTTCTGTGTCGACGGATTCGTTATATCGAGCACAAAATAATCAACTGTACTGTTCCATTTTATTTATAGTTGCACTTCTTTCAAGCTTCAAGTAGTTATTTACTTTTCATCCAAATGTAACTTTGAAATTTTGATGGATCTAAAAGTAATATTGTTGATAATGAGTTGTGACGAATTGGAGTCATAATTAATTAATAAGAACGCTTAGGAAATACTATTAATAAACAGTAGGTTTTGTTTTGTTGATTGAGAGTAGTCTAAATGGTTTGCTGTCGATTAAAGGTCTTCGAATGTCAACAAGAAATCTTGTTGTGTGATCAAACAAAAAAAGCTAAAAGTTAGAGACTGCTAGTACGAAATCAATGCATAATACTACTGTTTGTATTTACTAGATCATCAAGATAAGAAATCTGAAATGGTCTATTTAACACTTTGCATTAATTTCAAATATTTCTAAAAAGTTATCTTGAAAGTGTGAACGTTAAACTCTTCTTATTCATCAAGAAACCAATTTTCGATTCGTTCTTTTTCAAATTGTACTAGTATTTTTTAAAACAATCGTGAAATACTGACAAACCGATAAAAACATTAGCATCGTGAAATGAAAATTCTAAAACACCAATGACTAAGTGCCACAAAACCATAATTTGCAATTGTTGGTTACAAACTAGAACCAAAATCCAATGCCAATCTACAATTATGAAGAATCACGGATAAATCACCTATTTTTGGCTGCAGCAGCTCGGTCTCTCTGTCTCCTATTTTTGAACCAGTTGCCGACCTGCGTAGGGGTGAGTCCAGTGGCGCTAGCGAGTTCCCTCTTCTTGCCTGGATTAGGATAAGGATCCTGGAGGTACCACTCCCTCAGCAGCGACCTCGTCCTCTCCTTGAAACAATGTGTCTTCTGTTCGCCGTCCCAAATGGTCCTGGGCAGGGGGAATTTCTTCCTGACCCGGTACTTGTCAACCGGTCCCAACGGTCTGCCTCTCAACTTCTCGGCCTCCTGATAGTGCGCCTCGAGCCACATCGCCTGGAGCTTGCCATGGGAATCCTTGGTGAACTTGTGTCTCTCCAAAATCGCGTAAAGTTCGCGGTACTGGCCCGAGTGGAAGGCGACGATGGCTCTGGCACGGAGCACCGCCTCGTTCTTGTTGAGTTCCTGGATGTTGGGGTGGGCGACGGGCAGACTCCAGAGGAACCTGGCGAGCCTCTCGATGTCGCCGCTCTCCTCCAGGGTCTCGCAGACGGTGGCGACCTGGTCGACGGTGAAGGACAGGGTCGGAAGGGCGAACATGGGCGCCGGCACGATCGGACCGGAAGTTGCTGCAGCGGCTGGAGCGACCGCCGACATGTTCGTCGGGTGGAGAAGAGGGTGGAGAAAAAACAAGCGCGCCGAGTGGGTTGTCTATAGGTGCTCAGATTTGAACTTGGCTCGAGGATGGCGCATCTCGCCACATCTCACGGTCGGGTCACAATGTCAAACACCACACAGAACGTTGCAGCGGCACAGAACAACCTAGGGCACTGCACATGGAACAGGTGTGGAGCCGATAGCAGTGCGAGGAAGCGCAGATAAGGCGATGCCAGCGACACCTCAATTCGGCGATCACTAGGGCCCGCTGTTGCCTCGATCGTATCGGATAGCAAACTGGTTTCGCTTACAACGCGGCATCTCAGAGCCGGCCCTAACCAGCATGATACGTTTGTATGCAGTTACACCAGCAGCCCGTTCGTTCACTAGCTACCACATCTGCCCGTAGCTGCCCCCACCCCTCGGCGGCGGCCAATCAGACGCCACGCCCCTCTGCCAAGTGCCGATTGGCCGGATACCATCCCCGTCGTCCTGGCAACCATTCTTCGACCTTCTGCCGGAGCTCTTCTCGGCCACGTCGTGTCGCTTTAATTATCCCCACCGCGGGGGGGACGCGGCTCACTCCCACTTTGCCAGAGCGCTCCGACCCCCACCAGCCAGACGGGATCGATCCCGCACGCCCCTGAACCCGCTCCAAAAGACCCGTACAGAAACACAGGTGATCGGACAAAGACGCAGCGATGCTCGCAAATCCGGGGGAAAACATGGGGGAATGCGATCCCCGAGAGAGCTGTGATCTATCTCCTTGATTCGGATCCGGCATCCAGCTAAAGATTGACACTTTTTCAACCCGACGCCCCCGCGCTCCGACGTCCTTCCTGCTCATCCGTCGTCGCTTTCTTCAACCCACCCCGCTCGACCTCCTTCCAACACTCCCCCTCCCCCCCGACACCCCCCCCCCTCCGCCAATCTCACCGCGAAACAGGCAATCGTATGACGGCTCAAGACGCGTCTGTTTTCTTAAGGAGACAACGCCGAAAATCAAGATATCGCTTGGGACATTTTTTTTCTGCGTTCCGTATGGTGAAGTTTTGATGATTCGGTGGGTGCGAGGTTTTTAACGTATTGAAAAATGATCTTTAGTTGAGACGATTTTTGGACGTTTTTAAGAAGGATTGAAATTAATAAGTCTAGTTGGGGTTAGTAATTGTCTGTCATTTGAAAATTTTGTTTTCTGGTTTGAAAGGTCAAACGTTTTCTGAATAATGAAAAAAGGGATTTGTTTAATTATTGTTTTTAAGTGAGACTTGTTTAAAGTTAGAAGGAAGTGTTTACAATTTTATTGTATGGTTCTGGAAGTGGAAGAAAAACTGTAGTTTTGTATGAACAGATGCCTTTTATTACAGTATGATGTAAAGACTTTGAAAGTGTTAACATCTTGGCATAACAGATTTTGTTTCAAGTGCAGGAAATTTCAACAAAAGTTTGAATGGACGAGCAGTCGATATTCTGTTGAATATCTCTCATGTGCAGATATGTACACTACCTGAACGACTATTTTTGTCTATTTCACATCGTGGTTTTCTACTCTAAAAGTTAAAATAAAAAAATTAACGAGTTCAGATGACTTTGGAGATGAAATCAAAATCAATATTTTATCTAGAACAAAAAAAGTTGTTTAATTAAGAAAAAAGTAAATAAATCAAAGATGACATTTCAGTTTCCTTACATGAAATTGTATTCCCAACATCTTGTGGGTAAAACCCTCATTCAAATGACAAATCCTCACCAATACAATAAAACAACTGAAATCAACTCTCGGGTCAAACTGGTCGATCGGGGGAAAACTTTTACTGTTGGCCAGACCAGTTAAAACGTGGAAAATTTAAAGCTTCAAGATTCCCATTCATTAAGTGTTAAATCCAAAACATGTGTAGAAAGAAATTTCTACCATGCTATCCATCCAGGGATTCCCCATTTTATAGGTATACTATACTGGTAAACACTAAGACGCATTGAAAGGAAAAAAGGAAAGAAAAAATTTTGTGTTGCCTTGTTTCTTCACAAAGTAAAACAACAGACGAAATGGTACGGCAGGCCATAACTTGTGTACACAGACGATTTGGTATTTAACAGTCCAGGAAACGTTATTCAGTCCTCTTCACCAGCATACCTTACCAGTCTGCAAACAAAAAAATCCATACCTCCATAATTATAGGGATTACGAACTTAGACTTTTCCAAAATAATGATCTTCGAATATTTTCTCTAATCAGCGTTTCCACTTAAGTTTCTTTCAACATACCAGCTATAATATACACATCTGTGCCTACTGTTTTTCGGGTACCTGAAAAAAGGCAAATCACATCAAGAGAATATATTTTTTTTTGTTCAATTGTAAAATGTAGTATTTCCAAAGCAATGAAATTCGTGATTGAATTATATTACAAATTGTACGCAGAGTGAATGAATGTGTTTTTTATACGTCTCCTTTTTGATCGTTATTTCTATTTGTTTCGATGGAACGAGCAAAATGAAATGATACACACCGTGTAGCTGTATATCCTGGCTGTGTAAAACGACTCTGAGAGTGCCGAATGTTTTTCACGCCGAAATTTCCGATAAAACGCCACGGCTAGAGGTGGATGCGATCGCGCAACATTATTTCGCCTCTGTATCTCCGCTCATGCAGGCGCGGATTAAAAGTCCGATGAATTTGCAGTGCGCTGAATGCGCCCCGATTGCAATAATGCAAATGCGATGGTCCAAATGAAAAGTGAAGCAGATGCGTGGGCGAAAAAATGTTTACCACATTATCAACATTGAGGACTCAGGATTTAGACAAAAATGATGCATTTATAATTTCGTATTCGTACTTTTTAACTTTTTGAAATGTTTTAATTTTTTTCATAGTTGTATTCTAATGCTTTTACTCGGTTTGCCTCGTCGTTCTCTCCATTCGTATCAAGTTTTCATCCGTTTCTAAAACCACCATGACTCCTAAGTAAATATTATTCAAATCCAAACTTCCTTAGCGCCGCTGTCTATTATTCCTTTTTCATTCTGTTTGTTTAATCTTAAAATATATCATATTATTTGAACTACTTTTAATATATCATGCGATCATATTTTCAACGATCGCTCAAACACAATGCGAAAATAAACAAACCCAACTTTGTAAATTATTAAGCACAAAAAGTCTCAGTTTTTAATTTATTCATATTGCCTGAAAAGAAACAAATGAAAAACGAACAAGTCTTCAACGTGTTTTAAAAAGCCTCAAATTTTTTATGTTTTGATGTTTCTGGCGCCATGGGTAGTCAGCAGCCTGACAAGTTGCATTTTGAATCGAAAATAGTTACGCTCAAAGTCCGACGCACATTTAAAAATCCTCGACGCATTTAGACTTTATTAAAATTCACTTAATTATTTCAACACGTCAAGATAAACATTGACAAAAGTGTTTTCATCACTTTTGAAACCTTCGATACACTTTTCCCAGGAATTTTCTATGAAAATACAAGTAAAACTGATTTTTTAAGCTTATTAACATTTTTTCGTGTTCGAGATAATCTGTCGAACGTATCTTAGAACCGCGTCGTGTAAAAACAGAATTTCGCCCACCCGGAAATATGGAAGCCCATCAGTTTTCATAGTCCATAATTTTCTAATACCCTTAATGGACCAATATTCGTCAAACAGCGATCTAGTTGACAAAAAAAGAACTGAGAAGAATATCGTCACAGTAGCCGTGCCTTTCTTATGTGCTTCCTGATACTGTGCTCAGAGGAATTCGCCTCTCATGATATTGTAAGTGCCCGGAGAAGCGTAACAAGGGCGATCGTTCGACGAACGAAAAAAAGAACGGAGTTTCCAAAAGTAACACTATTTGGGCAAAATAATTCGGATCTTAGTATTGTGACTCAGACACTTTTGGACAGTCGTGAAACGAGAGATCTGGTCGAAAAATCGGTATTGATCATAAGCGGATTTTCGGCCCATTGTGTGGTGCGTGTCTAAGTGTTCCCAAAAACCAATGGTTCACACCTTGGCATAATACCATCGCGCATTGCTTTTTCAATGACCGAGATGCTATTTTATATTCAATCGCACTTCCTTCCGCACGTACGCGTTTTCAAACTATTTTTTTCTCCAAAAACTTAAAAACAAATCTCACTCTTGAAACCCGTACTTTTGCTTTAATTTTGTTCTCTCATTTTGAATTCAATCAAATCTATAAAAAGAAACAAAAACAAGATACAATGAAAAAATACCGATTCAATCAAAGTAATTGAAGTTATAAAAAAACTTCAATTGGATGAATTGAAAAACAAGGCTATTTTGACCGTCTCGTTAGAGGCTCTTGAAATGACGATGCTTTCTAATAGGTTGCACATAATTCCCGCATCGAAATTCAATCCGTTATGGTCTCATTCATCCTAATGTTGCAACATCAAACCGCCATATCAAAAAAGCATCGTGTAGGTACGCAGAAGCAACTTACCAACACAGCGAGGGTACAAATTTTATAATAACGCTCGCATAAGCATAGTTCTTTTGGGTATTATTTTTCCATCGCTCTCTTCCTGCTAGCCAAATTGGCTGGGAGATCGAATGTCAGTTACTTGATACCGCGACCTGTACTCGGATGCCCAAAAGAGTCTATAATATTGCATCGAGCGGAGATCATCGCCATAATCGAGATGCCCGTGACCGCCATGGTGCCATTTTCGTTCCAACGGGCTCATCCTAATGTCTTAGAAATGAGGGTAGACGATTCGCTCGGGTGTGCGCTGTGTAACCCAATAGGCTTCCCGCAGGATCATCGTCGCACACTACAAAAGCTGAGCGGCACATCGCACGCGATCATCAGCCACGTCAAAGAAATTGACAACCTTCCTAGCACCAGTTGGTTGCAAGTCAAACTCACGCCTCAATATCACTCAAATTTAGTATTACATCGGTTTTCCATTTTCCATTTTTATTCTATTTTATATTTTAAATAACAAAGTAAGATTTTATTTATACAAAATGTAATGTGTAAAGTTTCATAAGCACTATAAAGAAAGTCTGATATCTGAGCAAATTTGGTCTAATTTAGTTGCAAGTTTCCAGATTCTTGAACTCCATTTTTGAACATTTCAAATAAACTTGTAATCAACGTTTAAGAACATGCAATTGATTTCGCAAATTTTGAACTTTTTTGACAGTTGAACATTGTTCCGTATATAATGTATAAATTGTTTTGAATAAGTTTACAAATAGAAAATGAAATATGTTGTAATTTTAATTGACATTTTTGAAATCATATTTTTGGTCAAAAAATCATCGTTGCGAGAGGATTCATTTCCTGACAATGTGTCGCTTACAAAAACAAACTGTTGAAATATCAGATGAGATATACATAGATCTGATTTGTTTTTAAATGTCACCAGAAGGGAAACGATAATATCAAAACATGGTCATATCAGAAACCAGATAGTTGAGACACACATCAACGTTAAACACTTTATTATAATTTTCAATGTTCCGCTACACTAACTATTCTACAAAACTTAACTTCGTCGACGAGTACAAGACAAACTTACATGAATCGGTATTTTGAAAGGTCACTCGTTCATGGCTCAATGAAAAATCAAGATCTCGAAAAAAAAATTGTAAGATCAAGGTACAGTACAAAGAGTCTGACAAGAAAAACTGTTTCAGTCATTGATTTCTTAGAAATCACAAGAATATCAACGTAAAAATAGTAGCTCAGGCGTTTAGTTCAAAGAGACGACTAAAACCTGAAGTAGCCAATTTAGCCCGCGAATGTGATTCGCAGGAGGCTCTTGCGGTTACGCCTGTCGGTGCGCATTGTAATGTTTTTTTTTACCTAAGCACAATACCAATTTTCTGCTTCGCAATGTGACTGCAAAGTTATTTTCTGAGGGTGAACGACGTAAAGGGTTACGAGGCGCATTCGAAAGTAATCAGCTATACGGTACAATGGCGAATAAAACGATCCGTTCAATAAGTAGATAAAGGAGGCATTGCGTTTCAGTTCGTTCGATACAAAAATCTGATATTAACGGTAACTTTCTTAACGTTTTCACGTATCATTGGGTTCTGATACTGAAGTTCAAAATGTTTCAATGCGAGGCCGTCTCTGGGCATTGTTTGATTCACATAATGTGTATGCGAACGATGTTCTCAGGCTTGAATTGACCCTTCGCAATTATCCTTCTGCCAACTCTTGTTTCACGCTCAATTTGTGTAATTTGTCTTTATAGATGTTTCAGGCGCATTTCACAGAAGTGTTCGCTGGATGGATTAATCGAAGGAAAATATTTTATTCATCATGTCAAATTCATTCGACCCAATAATTGGTAAGTAACAGCGAATTAATTCTCTTCGTTCGTACAAATACAGCGCTTATTGATAATAATTAATTTCTATTTATAAAATTAACTTAGTGTCGAAAGTAACAGAATAATTTTTTTTTAATTTTTCGTTAAAAGAAATCAGATGCGTTTCCAATTCGAGAAACGTCATATTTGAATCTCGGGAGGTCGAGAGTACATATGATCGACCCTTTTCACTTACACGAAGGGATGCAGCCCTAGCCACGGCATTGTGACGAAATAATACGATTATATTTCAATTCATTTTTAATATCAAAAAACATGTTATCTTCATGATTATCTAATATCAATAGGCCATAAGTCGGTAATTGTTCGATGAAACAGTGCATTAAAACTAGCAAAAATTACGAAAAAAAGTACAATTCTGAAATACAATTCTAAAGCTTCGACAAAATTTTCATTGGAAATTAATATTAACTCTGTACAGTTTCTAATTAAACGCTGCATTTAATAACTGTATGTACATTTTATACATACTACCTTTATCCGATTTGATAATGATTCTCTTTGCAATTGAATAAATTCGATCAGTTTTAAACCATTCTAATATGAACTAATGAATTTCAATGATTCAATAATGTGAAACTATTGAACAAATTAAAAACACTAGTATTTTACTCTGATTAATTTTTTTGAGATGACGAAAATATTGGGCTCCATAGGTTTCATTTCAAATTTGGACATTTGATGTTTTAATGCACAGTTTCACCGTCGGCCAATATTTTAACAAGATCGTTTGACGACTCGTCGACGTTTGCATAAGCGATTGTTTCGCCATTAGATCGTTTGATGCGAATCATAGTCCATTTGCCAACGGAAGATGGGCAAGTCGATTTTCTGAAGAAGATGATGAGTCCTCCTATCACAAATGATATGATGAATATGGCTGTACAAGTCCATAGCGCTGCGTGTGTTACGTTGATCTGCCCCACGCACTGTAATTCCTCCTCGGGTATTTGCATTAAATTCTTGTTACTGTGTTCGAATGGGTATGCACACCTGTTACATCAAATCACTGATTATGTTGTAATTCAAATGAACGTATGCATCGCTTAACTAATACCATACTAAAGGGAAATCTTCATTTTAGAAACACTGTAAACTCTTTTCTTATTGAAAATTGATCTTCAATTGGTTAATTAAAAAAAAAATACTTTTCGATATGAGTAACTTTCAATTAATTTTACTTTGAGTTTTGATTTTGAAATGAAATATATTCAATTGAAACAAACAGTTGATAAATATTTGATAAACAATGATAGAATTGAGAATTATATTTATGACAAAGAAAGGAATAAGTTCTAAAAGTGCAACATTTCATATTTCATTATCGTAATTGTTTCTTAATGAAATTTTTTGATAAAAGTTATCTTCTGCAGATTATGTACCGTCTGCAAAATTTCGCACAAGCCAAACCATCTGCGGGCATTATACCGACAGCAAGAAATATTTCAAAATTGTTAGTTATTTTATGTTGCAACTTTTGAAACGATTCAAAATTGATCTAACTTTGGAACTTGAGAGGAATGAAACTTACACTATTTTTTGACTCGGGTCAGTGGAGAGGTTCATGGCATGCAGCCACCTCAATTCACAATCGCAATTCCACGGGTTGTTTTGCAGATCCAATATCGCTGTTCGTTGCAAAATCGGTCGAAGTTCAACTGACAATGATCGAATGCCACAATTTCGCACAGACAGATGTTGTAACTGCGGCAACAGATCAGGATACGCCGGCCACACTCTTAAATAAATCAAATTTTTGCTCCCTGTCATTGACAATTTCTCCAAATTGTGCATTTCTTCGAGTAGGTTCAAATGCGCGGTCGTCAGATTAATCATGTTGTTTATCTGGAGGTTTCGCAGATATGGCAGGTTGAGACCTCCTAAATTCTGTAACCATGTCTCGGAAAGGTCGAGGGATATAATCGAAACCGGCAGAAATGGCACTGCTTCTATGGGGTTCATTGACAGATCTAGCTCGGTTAAATTTTGAAGCGTTTGAAATAATACTGGTGAGAAAAAAGTCGCTGAGATGTTTCTTAGACTCAGAGTTCTTAAATCTGTCTGATTTTCGAACGAATTTTCGTCTAAATCGTCGCCTATTGGGTTACTTGCCAACGATAGAAATTGTAGTTTCTGAAAAAAACATGGAATTACTCATTCGTGCCCCACGTTGGACAGCAATTTAAAAAATTAATTTAGTTAAGACATTCTTTCATATATCATTTTTCGTTTACCGTCATATGTTCAAGCATGGTATTGTTAAAACCAGATATCATATTGTTGGAAAGGTCCAATGTACGAAGTTTGGAAACGCGTTCATTAAGGGCCTTGTCATCGATGTACTCGAGCCGGTTGTTACTGACGTTTAGAGACAACAAATTGTATTCCGACTGACAGAGGAACAGAAATTTTTCCAGGTGGTTTTGAGACAAGTCCAGCTCCTGGAGACTCTCTAATTTCGTTGAGCAGTCGAGAAAGCTTTCGAATTTGTTTCCCCTTAACTTCAAAATCGTCACGTCACGCATGTTCAGTTGGCTTTGCAGTTTTATGAAGAAGTCTTCATTCGTAAGACCTCGAAACGACAAATCCACCTGTTGATAGATTTTACAGATTTTTGTGAATTCCATATCTTTAATTTTTCCAGAATCAAACATTCAAAAACTCACTTCTCTACTTTGCACTGGAGACCCAAAACACAAAATCCAAACCACAAACGTGATCGCACTTTTTGTCACACTCATTTTGAACTTTTAATTTTGACTGAAAAAAATCAAATATCCGGCACTTACTAATTACTAATACAACTTACTGATTCCAACTACAATGAAAACCACAGTCTCATATTTTGTATAAAAAATATAATTTATTAACAACTGGTTGTATAATAGAATCTTTGAAAGATTCTACAATAAATTGTATAAATCTGAATACGAAATGGTATACCAAATCGTTGAATTTCACACTTTGCGTGCTTATCACTGAGTAACCCGAATTTGCAAATCTACAAACGTCGTTTCTTTAAAGATGTCATTGATCACTCGGAATGAAAATTGATTGAATTTAATTAAAACGCGTCGCATGGCTTGCAAGTCAACGGTGTATTGATTAACATTGTAACGGAGATGAACAGAGCGGCCAGTAGCTGATAAATTTCTGATTAGGCAAATCAGTGATAACGTTGCATCAGATGCATATTTTTGTTCAAAATACATCCAGCAACTGGCGAAGTGTGACAAAACTATCAATAATTAAAATTTATCTGACTTAACTTATGTAATCGAACTGAGCACATAACATTAAACTAGTCGATTAAAATTGCGTTTCTAAAATATTGCAGAATTATAATACGTAGTTAGATTATTTACACAGTATAAATCAGTTCGATTGCGAATAAAACGGGTTAAACACTTATTTTTTCGGAGTTTGTGGAGCAGCCGTTGCTTTGAACACAAGCGGATTTGAAACACGAAAGATGCTGGGCAACATTGACGCTAAAGTACTAAAAACTTCCTCTGACATTCCCTGAAAATAGAGATTCAAATTTAACAAATTTTGAATCACGAAAAGAAACAACGTTATGAAACTAACATGTACCTTTGGGACTAGAAATTGTAGATTTTTTAATTCTGCACCTCCCCAAGATGACATTTCTATCATGAAGCCTTTAACACATTTGAAAACTAGTTCTGCTCGTTTTGTACACCAGGCTACAGTCATGTCCTGGAAAAAATTCAATGAACAATGTAAAATTGAAAACGTACAAAAGTCGAGAGAAAAATTTAAAGATTTACTTCTGTAAGTTCGTGTACAAGCAGTACTGGAATGGTGATAGTAGTGACGTCATTGTAACAAGCCGTCTTCAAAATATTTCTCAGTCCCAAAATCGCTGGATGCCTTGAATTTATATCTCCTAATACAAACATAAAATTAGAAGAAAAAATGGTATTTGGATGTTTCAAAACTTTAAAATTATTTTACCTGATCTCAAAGTATCATTAACAACAAGATGAAATACAACATGAACTTGATTCAAGTTAGAATGCCTCGTAGTGAACATGTCGCCAGTCTGAAGGGTTTTGCTCGTATTCTTTTTCACTTGAGGGTCGTTTTCGTCCTTTTGATGAGTTTTTCTATATGCAACAGCCTCTTTCACATCGTCTCGAATTTTTTCAAACTGTTCATCAATCGGCAAGAAATGAAATTCAGTTGTACGTTGAGATATGGCAATCAATTCTGCAACAATAAAACAGTTGTATATCTCCATCATTCAATCAAATCTCATTTTTCAACTCCATTGACCATTTGTTTTCTATCAATTATTTTTTCATTACCTTTGGTTATTCCAGAGTAGCTCCCCAGATGATTGTCACTCAAGAGCACAAGGCCACAGAGGTCATTAGAATACAATCCCAAAGCAGTTTGTAACCGCTGTGGCGTCGGGTCCATCCTTAATAATATTTTGACACCGATTACGAAAACAATATCAACAAATGTACTTTTCAAATTACAAACAACCTTTTAACTCACCCATTACCACTTCGATTGATTCGACAAAAATCCATCACGTCTCCTGTCAATATTCTAATGTTGTGCATCTGCTTCATCTGCGATCCAAGATGAATGGTAAAACTCTCCTCCAACTGCGGACAGTCATTAGCGCTCTTCAAATCATTACGATCTTTTGTCTCCCAACCTGACTCCGCAGATGGAAAGTGATTGACAGGTGACTCTCTGAAAGATCATTATTGACAACAAATAATAACAATCTGGAAAATTCATTTAGTTCGATTTTGTTGTAATTGATTGTTTACACAGGGGTTGGCAACATGCTCGTCTGTTGCTCCTCCAACAGGCGCATTATCCAGTTACGGTACTGCCTTTTCTGCTCCAATTTTAATGCGTCCACCTTCGAACCCCAATGACCTTGAATCAAACTCTGCTCTTCAAAATGTCTCGCTGCCATCTCGTTGATTGATTTCTCTGTCGATCCTGTTTCTAATGTTTCCACTGCTACTCTCATTTCTTCTGTTTGTCTAAAATCAATTATTAATGTTAGAATACGTGAAAAATTAAAACATAATTTAACTTCAAATTAAACGTTCATTCATTTTGAACCTTTTAGTAAGTTGTTCAAATTCTTCATCCCTTCGTTCAACAACTTTTGTTACATCCCAACCAAACGAATGTTCAGCTTGCAAAATAGGTTCCAACGAGGGAGAATGAACCAACCGATGATAAGCAGCTGCAAAAAGTTCCTCGTCGGTGGTTCCTATAGGTTCTGCATATTCAACTGTGGTCTGTTTGTACCACCTTTCCCACCTTCTGATGATGTCCTCCACGTCCAACTCGCCGTTCTTTGCCCTCTCAACACAACTGTCCGCCTTGTCGTCGTAAAATTTCAACGTTTTTTGATTTACAAACGTCTCTAAAGCAGTCATGAGATCCGGTTCGATGTGACATGGTAGTTTGAAAGATGTCATGATCCTGTAACCGAGTTCCTTGATCGAACCGTCGAGGGGTATTTTCATCGGGACTTTTAGCTTATAAAGCTGAGATGTAGTGCATGTTGGAAACTCAAAAGTAAATGTTTCGTGGACAAATTCGTCCTCGGTAGGTTCTAGTTGGATTGGCGATTTGACGGACATTTTGAATTGTGACCTTGAAAACGAAAGTAATTTTGATTAAGTTGCAGAATTTAAATTGAGGAAAAATGAACTGAGTTAAGACGTTATATTAAAACAGTGTCTCGTTTTAAAATCAAGTATTATAATTACCTTGACACTGGGCACAGATTTTGCTTGTTTCGATAGCGAGGTCGGATGTCAAACAGCCAAATTTATCGTGAACATTTTTTTCGCAGATAAGATTGAGTTGAGTTGTGAAATTTTGATTATTTTTTGTTGTTGTTTCACGTCTGGTCCGGTTTGCGAATTGATTAATTTTCAGTTCGATTTGACAGCTGTGCTTGAGGTTATGTTGGGGTTTACTTTATCAGTTGAGTATGATTATGTGATTCTGGTTGAGGTTGACAGATGGCTTTTATACGGTTGTAAAGATCTTACATTTCAAAAATTCATATGAGGTTTTAATAAATAATCAAAATATGCGAACAAAGAATGCGAAGTTCTTTATTAACAAGTCATTTAATATTAACAAGTTAGCAATACAAAAATATACTTCACTGTGAGAGCCGATAAAAGTCACTATTCAATTAAAAAAAAAAAATTACACCGATAATTTTAAGTTTTATTGAGTTCTTTTTTATATTATTGCAGTTACACATTTTCAGTTTTATGTCGTTTTTACTTTTCGCTTTTTTGCTAAGATGATATCTAAAAAATCCGGAAATCTAGAAATAAATGAATCAACATTGTTGGACAGCTCTTTGAATGTCAAGTTGTTCTGCTTCTCACACTGTAATTCTTCATAGGGTATCTGACTCAAATACTTATTAACGTGCTGCGGAGGGTGCGCACACCTAAAAAGATTAATTAAGATTGTACAATGATTTCTAAACTAAAATTCTACAATCATTTTTAATTCAATATGAAACCTACTGCATAATTTGTCTAGGATTATTTACAAAATTCATAACCAGCAACCACTTCAACCTACAATCACAAGTCCAAGGATTATTTTGAAAGTCCAATATCGACGTGCGTCGCAAAATCGGCCAAACGCTAAAGGACAAAGATTCAATGGCACAGTTTTGCACAGACAAACGTTGCAATTGCGGCAACAGACCGGGATATGCCGGCCATACTTTTAGATGGATCAAATTTTTGCTCCCTATCATTGATAACGTCTCCAAATTGTTCATCTGTTCAAGTTGGTTCAAATGAGCGGTCGTCAGATTATACATGTTGTTTATCTGAAGGTTTCGCAGGTATGGCAAGTTGAGCCCTCCTAAATTCTGTAGGTTTGTCTCGGACAGGTCAAGGGATATAATCGAGACTGGCAAAATTGGCACAGCTTCAATGGGGTTCATGGAAAGGTCCAGTTCTGTTAAATTTTGCAGCGTTTGAAATAATACCGAGGAGAAGAAAGTTGCTGAGATGTTTCTTAGACTCAGAGTTTTTAGTTCCAACAGTTTTTCGAACGAATATTTGTCTAATTCGTCGCCTATTGGGTTACTTGCCAAGGATAAATATTTCAGTTCCTAAAAAAAAATGGAATTACTTATTTGTACTTTAAATTATTTAATCAAAATTGTCGCTCACCTTCATATTTTCAAAAATGGTACCGTTTAAACTAGCTATCATGTTATTGGAAAGGTCCAATATTTGAAGTTTGGAAACACCTTGATTGGTGGTCAAGTCATCAATGTACTCGAGCCTGTTATTACTGACATTCAAAGACAACAAGTTGTATTCCAATTTACAAAGGAACAACAACTTTTCCAGACGGTTTTGAGACAAGTCCAGCTCTTGGACCTTTTGCAAATTTGTCGAGCAGTCCATAAACTTGTCGAACTGGTTTCCTCTCAACTTCAGAACCGTCACGTCTCGCATGTTCAGTTGGTTTTGAAGTTTGATGAAAAAGTCTTCATTTGTGAGACCTCGGAATGAAAAGTCCACCTGTGGACAAATTTCATTGTTTTTTCACAATATTCTATTCTATATAGTGTAATTTTCTTTTCATTAAATATTGAATAATTTACTTACTTCGAGTTCCTGAACTGAACTTTTAATACACAAACTCCAAATTACACATCTTATCATGCCTGTCAAACTCATTTTGCACTTTTGATTTGACTCGAAAAAATAACTCTGTGGCAAATGATTGGTATCGTGACGATATTATTTGTGAGTCTTCTTCTCATGTAGCAGCTTCTTCCATACACTCCCAAACTCTTACAAATTACGTCTAGATATCGTAATCAGTTTAGTAATACCGAAATGTGTTTTAATTGACACACTTTTTTCAATTTATCTTTTACTGTTTATATCCATCTTCATAATTTCAATTACATGTTAAGATTTCCTTAATTTTATTTTAAAGTTGGTTCATTAAATGGAAATTTAAAGAATAAAAAAATAATTGCAACATCTAATATTGTATATTTAGTATATTATTATCACTGAAATGTAGTATACTACATTTCAGTGATTATTATAAATGATTTACAAATGTTTGTTGATTTTGTTTGAATCTGTTGCGTTAATTTTTGTGAGTCGGCAAAGTAAATTTCGTAGGTATCCTCGAAACACAAAGGTGGCGCTAGTAGTACGGAAAGTGCATTTAAGCGTGGTTGTAAAGTTGAGCGTTGAGCCTGTTGAGCCAGTTGAAGCGTGTTTTCATCATACCGGTAAAAAGTTTGTTACAATTTTCTCTTACAATTTTTGAAGTATAAACTTAAGTGCTTTAAAAAGTAAAATGGAGGTTGACAAGCACTCGAATACTGAATTGACGGATGCGGAGGCAGAATTATATGACAGACAAATCCGATTGTGGGGACTTGAATCACAAAAACGGTAAGTATAACCTCTAAATTTTTGTTTACAAGGTTGTAATTTCCGATAAGTACGATAAGTTTATTAAGTTATCTTGCAAATAGAATGAAAAAAGAGGTTAAACAACTATATTTATTTGTTCGTTTATTTTAGCTTGAGATCCTCAGATATTTTATTGATCGGACTCAGTGGCTTGGGAGCCGAAATAGCAAAAAACATCATCCTTGCTGGTATTCGATCAATAACATTTTTGGATCATAGAAACCTTACCAAGGAAAACACTTGCAGTCAGTTTTTGGCACCACAAACGTCGGTTGGAAAAAATGTAAGTAAAAAATCAAAATAAAACAAAACAAAAAGAGTTCAAACAATCCATGCTTGGTGTAATAAATTGTTATACAATTTTGACCTGTTTCAACCACAAAGATTGATAATATTCAATAATTTTCGATAATTTATGAACGTATTTTTAGAGAGCTGAAGAATCAATTGCAAGAGCCCAAAACCTGAACCCGATGGTCAAAATTTCTGCAGACACTGATAACTTGGATGACAAAAGTGACGATTATTTCAAAAAGTTTTCTGTCGTGATTGCAACTCAATGCACATTGACTCAGATCAAAAGATTGAACAAGATTTGCAGGAAGTTTAATATCAAATTTTTGGTCGGCGACGTTTTTGGTACTTTTGGGTACGGATTTAATGATCTTGGAACTCATGAGTTTGTCGAGTAAGTGCCAGATTTACCTTTCCTTAAAATAAACAAAATCCAGTTTCAAAAAATAAATTCAATACGATTATAACAATATGATATGATCATTTTTTAACTTCTTCTTTCAGAGATATTGTTCAGTCGAAGAAAGTTAAAATCCAAGAAGCCGGAGATATCAAAGAAAAGTTTGAGAATGTGACAGTAACGGTGAAAAGGGTTGAAGAGTACGCCCTGTTTGAACAAGTTTTGGAAACAGATAAGTTACCCAGGGATGGCGAGGATTACTGTCTGTTCCAAGGCAAGTTTCATAATGCACTTACAATTTTGACATCTTGAAAGATTTGATTGTCTTAATGAAATGCGATTTTTGGTTTACAGTACTGGTCAATTACCGAGAAAAGTACGGTTCCGACCCAACCCCTGATACCGAAAACAAACTTCTTGAAGAAGCTGAAGTTGTTTTCCAAAAATACGAAGGTATTAAGGACAAGATGGAAGCTTTGCTTAAGTGAGTATAAAACGCTCTCAGATCAATGTATTATTTTAGTTTATTTCTAAAGACTTATCATTTAATTTTGAACAAACATTTGTAGATGCGAATTGTACTATGAAGTAAGTCCCGTCTGCGCTATCCTCGGAGGAATCATAGCGCAAGAAGTCATTAAAACAGTTTCGCAGAAAGACGTTCCGCACAACAATCTGTTTCTGTTTAATCCAGTGAGCTTTTGCGGTAGAATCTTGAAACTTGGGTATTGACTCAATTTATAACAGGTTCTCAAATAAGTTAAATTATCCTACAAACAACGATCTATATTTATAAGCGTTAAAACTAAGTTTCCTTTAGCAAGTACGAAATAAATTTGGGAAATGTTCGTTTCTTAAACAAACAAAATTGCCAATTTTTTCGTCACCCGACCAAAACCTCTCGAATTGTCCAACTCAATTATGAATTCACGTTTCAATAAGCTATATATCAATGTAACCGGAATTACAATGTCACGTATTTTTTCGGCCCCTGTCCGGCGGCAATCGAGATTTACAGTGTTACATGCTGCACTCACTGAATTTTTGAACGCACGTCACGTGTCTGATTAACTGACAAGCTTTCTTTGCCTCAATCAACAGACAGTTGTAAATCTCTCCAACACAAACAAAAACACGAAAAATTCACAAATCAGTTCAATTTTTAATTTTTTCAGTTACTAAACTCGACATCTAAAATCGACAAAATTATACACGTACCATTCATTAGCTTAGATTAGCTTAGATTTCCGACGTTTGTAACCTGCGAAAAATTTCGTGACTGGCTTTAGTGCGAACATAAAAATTGGTGTTTCATGCTGATGTCTGGCACCGATTGTGACTCACATTTTGCTTTGTTCAAATTTCGCCGCAAGAATTCGTTACACTAATGACGACTTTCCGTATTCCTTTTTTTTCGGTCTCAAACCTACGTTGGCTGTTTTTTTTTCTTCAACAATCTCGTTAATCACATTGTTCGACGTTGGAACTTAATCTCGTAATTGTGTACTTCGTTGGCTGGTTAAGAAAATGACAAAGATTAAAATTAATTTCAATATTACATACTGCTTTAGCGCTAAGTAATTATTTCAGAGCGGGATTGAGCAGCGACATTATTTCGACTCGTTCGAGCTTATCGTACCTTAATAGGACGTGTTTCTGCGTGATTAATTATACGTCATGCGAGTGATATAAAAGCTCGCAAGTGCGGGAGAATTAAGGGCCCGCGCTAAATAGGATCTCATAAATTGCGTCCAAATCGTTGGATCGCACGAGATAAATTATTGGCGATGACTGATTGTTACATCGGTAAAACTGTTCCCTCGTTACTTTCTGTTATTATTCTAAACAATTATGTGATCGTCTTCGAGTAGCATTAGTCTTGATGTCTCCCGATAAATTGGACGAATGATCGTTCGTGTCAACGACGCGGACAATAACACGGAAAGCTCATTTAGCTTACGGTCAGATGAAACGTCTATTTGTTTGGATAGATGTTTTATGATTATTATAGTCATAAAGTGTCCTCGCTTTACGATCGCGACGTGGGATTATTGATTTCCAAAATTTAATTACTTTCCGACTGAAAAGTGTTTCAACCTTCTTCTTGTTCTTTTTTTTTTTTGGCACCAGATTTTATTCGAAAACCCATCAAGATTTTGCACTCTCGACTTCTTACGCGCGCCTTTTAGTATCAAATTTATAAACTCGTATGCTCGCACAAATACATAATGTATGAGTACTAAACAAAGTGAAAGATATCGTGATTTACGGTGGCGTTAAAAAAGGATATAGCCGTTGTTAAAATACCTGCAAATATATCAACAAACCACTGACTCGTTGAAATAAAGAAAAAGGGACAGCGAAACCTCAAGAGATGAGCTTACATGAATGTTAAAATTGACTAAGTTGAATTGAATTACAGCTTTCTCTCACCCTCTCGTAACAATAATGTACTTTACGATATGCCAGTGATTCATCTTCTCAAAGCACGACAACATTTTATTATGTCTGACGATTTCCAACTTTGTTTGTTCACCTTCTTGCTTCTCTTTTTTTACAGTTGCTACTTCGGTTTACAAGCTCGAGTGTATAATTTCATCCCCCTCGTGGTCTTCAACTATTATCATCGTTTTGCAAGGTAGTAATTTCACGTGACTTTTATATTGTTCAATTCGGATTCTTTTTCAGATGCGAAATTGAAAAAATGGTTATACAAATTGTGCGAGCGAGATTAAGGCCTTAATTACGTGCACGTTGTCTAAAGTTTTGGCCCGTTAATGTTAGCCTTTCTGCGGTGCGTGGTTGTTAGACGAGAGCCAAAGTGCAGTGAGTCACGCTACAAATCGTCTACGTGAGGGAACTTCTTACGACGTCGTTACCGACCTTTGGACTCTTATTTTGACATCAGGGGCCAGCGTGTATATTCTTATCAGACTGTTATTGTCAACAAACCGCGCGCACGCTTTCTTTATTAAGTTTTTGCCTCGGAGTAACAAATGATCCGAGGGTAAAAGCGACGCCGTTGCTTGATATTTCGCACATAGCTACCGAATGAAATGGTCAAGTGATACCGCACAACCGACCATTTCTGTCGAACACTTTTCAGCAAGCGAACATGACGCTAAAGAGACGCTCGACTTTTTTTTTTGCCCTCGCTCCCCTAACTACTTTATTATTTTTCCCCCGTGGCAAAATAAAAGCAAAAATAAAAGCGAACTTTATTGTTGAATCAAAATTACATTGAATGTCATTTTAGATTTCAAAAAGTTGAGAAAAATTGAGTTATTTGAGAATCGATTTTGTTCAATGATGAAGTTTAGGTTCATTAAAATTTTGACTGAGTGATACTTTAGTTATTCTCTTTCGGACTTCGAAGTTTGAAAATCATAGTGAAACTGGAATGGTAGATATTCAATTTACAAATTGCAATTCACGTATTTTGAAACTTGGTTCAAATTTGAACATGTTCTAAGTTTCCTAATTGAAAATATTAGAGATTATGAACTAAATCCTCTTTTAACAGAGCCACTAAACTTGAAACTTAACTTGATTAATTTTGAAAAATTAAAATGCAAAATACTGTCACTTTAGTTCCATTTACTAATCAGACTAATAAAACTGGTTATCTAATGGCAATAAAAACAGATAAAAGAGGCAAAAAAAAAGAGACGAGAAAACAAGGTTGGAAATAATATGACTATTCTTATAGTCTCATCAGCGGCTATAAAATTTTAACAACCCAAAGGAAATTCTTATCAATGTGTACTGAGTGCCCCGAGCGCGATTCTGCAGTTCGCAAGGGAAGACACGAAACGGAAGAGTGATGTTTTGTTAGAAATGAATATATGTACTTGGAATGTTTCGTGCCGGAAAGATAAGCAGCCGGCCGAGGACTAATGCGCCAAGCATGTACGCACACGAGTTCGAGCGTGCACGTCCCTGTGCATAGATATATATTTCATGGGGTCAATCCGTCGGCTTTTCGCGTGCCGACTGGCCGGTAGTTAGCGACATGACGGATATCTATTCAGCGCCACATTGTATTGTGTACTTTATGGTACGCCACCCACCTACCGCTATTTTATTACCCGCGTTATTTCGTTAATGCACTCGACGCCTCTTACCTCTCTCGCCCAGTCCAAGATATCATATATTCCTTCGGTTGGAAAACAGGCCATCAAATATTTTTACACCTCTCTGCGGCTTTCTATTTCATTTCCCCCGCTTTCTCTCTCTTCCTCTATTGTCTCTCTTTTTTGTCGCCCCCTTTTCAGATATAATTCGACCGACTTTCAGCACTCCTCGCAATCTTTCGCTTTTGCGCGCAAGGAATCAGCTCGCTGATGCATTCAAGTGACGGATGGGTCGAGCTTTATGGCCCAAACTTCTCTTTTTTTTTGTTCCGACGTTTCACTTGTATTAGAGTTCGGATTCTCTCGCAGCGAAATACCGCTAAAAGCATTGATGCCAGCGGTGTTATTTTGATTATTATAAATTGAAAGCCCGAGGATCATTGGGAAGCGATTGCACAAACTCACAAGTGCAATTCAAAAGTTGGGGAGACGCGAAATTTTTGCAAAAAAAAAAGAGAAAAGAATCGTAGGATGACTGTTTTTAAGTCGTTTTGAAGTCTAGACGAGAGTTGGCGGGTTTAAGTGTGCGCGCATCATGCCGAATGGGCCATTTCATCATCGAGAGCAGGAATTCGATGTCAGGACTATATTATATATCTGAGCTTTACGCGAGAGCCGATATTCGTCGCTGGTTTTAATGCTCTTCGTTATCAATTAAGACACGGTCGTAACAATTAATTTCATAGGAGTTGGCGCGCGGGAAATGAGAAACGGAAACTGCTTTACGGGCATCGTCTTATGCGCCGATTCCGAGCTCCAATTCATGCCGTCTCAGCAAGAAATACGAGCGTTCGAACTTCCAACATCATAGACCTCAGTTGAGAAACAGATAAAGATAATAAATTGCCCTCGGAATACATTGAGAGGAAAACGGTCAATCTTAACACACTTGAGAGAGCTCGCGCGCACCCGGTCTTGATTATCATTGTAAATAAAATTAAAGCCTATTTACTTTGAATGCCCATATAACCATTGTACTGCCATGTACAACGTGAATAAGGCCAACGCATTTCCAACCTCGCGTTTAGTTCGTGATTTACGACGATATTAATAATTTCTTCAACAGGAAACTACAACATAATCACAAATTGTTCAGAAAAGTGTTCGGAAACTAATTTTTAAAATAAACTTTTCACATTTTGACAAAACAATTATTTACTTGCGAGAAAAGTGGGTTGGCAGTGCCATCTACTGGTGCGAAATGAAGAACCGTTTGTTTTTCAATTTGAAATGAATAGTTTGACATTTTTAATAACGGCAGAGTTAATTTCTCGACAGATAATGTAATCGTCGTTTAGGCAACAATTTTGACATAGTTGCAAAGATTTATGTGCCGCTGGTGAGGAGCTTGTTGTTTGTTTCGATGCAAATTACTTGTGAAGTTCAAGTCGGGAGGAATGCGCTGGTCAAGCGGCATCGTAGGCTCGCTATTTTCGCGTCGCGCATTTTTATTTCGACGAACAATCCGAAATACTTGCTTCGGTCTTTTAATTGCAGCGCACCTTGCGCGCGTACACTGACGACGGACACGCTCGTCTTGCCCTTTCGTTGTTGATAATAATTGGTCTTCGACTATCTGACATTAAATCAATGCCGCGACATAAGCATTCTCAGAATTCCCGCCATCTAATCGGTATAAATTTTTGCACAATTGCGAATATCTCAACGCTGTTTGTACCGTTATGTCAAGAGACTTATCTTCCGCTCTTTATGGTTCAATCGATAAATCCAGTCAATCGACTTTTTAAAGTAGAAAATTTTTTCATTTTTTAGGTTTCTTGTTATGTTTTTGTTTTTCTGAAACGAATGGAACTGGAGACACAAAAATAGCTGGGTTCTATAGAACCTAATGGGTAATTTTAGTACGCTGCATTGCGTAGCTATTATAGTACCAAGCTCCCTGTTTTCTAAAGGGCTAAGATGTCAAATAAGAAAAATAAATATAAAAAATCGGTAGAATTTATTTCCAACATTAAAAATCGTTTTTTGTATTTATTATTTTGATTTTACTTTCGATCAATTTTCACATCAACAAATTTCGTCTTTCAAATTGTATGCATTTGAGAAGAAAAGTTATACCGTGTAATATATTTTTTATTTCAATTCAAGATTACAGATAAGGAGGAAAGTTTTCAACGAACGGGTGGAATTCAAATAATGGATAAAGAGGCAATAATAAAACGCATGACTTGACATTGAATTATGATTTATATCCGGCATGAGTCGGGAAGAGTCTTTTTTTTGCAAAAAAATCATTTGACAAGTTATAGAAGCAGTTGGCGGAGGCAACGATCTCCGAATTCTTCTATGACTGTGTCGCTTTTTCATACGTACAAGTGCCCTGCGAAGTGGGTAGAAGTGGCGCGAGACAGAGAGGCAAGATGCATCATAAGTTACTGAATGGCGAAGACTTATAACAGTGGTTCGGCACATATTTCACGCTTTTGTTCGATTTTGTCGGGCATTATTTCAGGTTACGTCAAGAAATGCTTTTGGTATCGTGGTTAACCATGCCTCTTTTCTGCAACTCGGATAAAATATGTTTTGTTTCCTGTCTCAGCGAAAATCCAAGTACGATGATCTACAGTGGAATTGCTTGATGACACCAGCAATCTTTATTTCTTTCAAAAATTCATTTCGATTTTCTTAGTAAAAATCAAATTTTAGCAAGATTCCAATGCTGCACAAGGAAAACAAAATGTGAAAAACAAAATACGAAATCAAATTCGATTGAAATTGAAAAAAATGAATCGTCTGGAGACGATTATACTTTTGTTGGTAAAAATAGTTGGTATTCGTCGGTGATATTTGGCGAGCGAGAGAGCTATTTGTCAGAATATTTCAATTTCCTTTTCATCGTCGTAAGGTCGTCGTCGAATCCAATAGTCACTTCAGGATCAGCGCTCATTTGAACGAATAATCCTCTCGTCGTGTCCCTCATTTCCTTGCAAAATTACATTACCGCCGAAGACGGGCTCCTTTATTCGGCGCGCTCATAACACGTCGCATTATCCATCGCGTCTCGTCTCCGACAACAGCGGCGTAATTCCATTTTAACGATTACGTACGGTGAGCGCGCGTGGTTTGTATGCCGGCTTTGTCGTGTTGAGGGCGACGATAAAATATATCGCCACTTGCTCTCTTCTCGCGCTGCCGAAAGAGACGATCTTATGCGCTCCCACGGCGGATGGACCGCCTGAGTGGCACTTTAAACTATTTTTCGACAATATAAGGTTGACTTATGAGCCGAGCTGCTTACGAGCAGCGCCGCACAAACGTCTCGGCCATTGTGTTTTCTCGTTTCGGGACAAATGATTTACCACCCCGCGCGACCAATTTTCGTTCGCCAAAAACATGTAAGGGGTTGTGTCGGCCCGCGCGACACCCCGCGCATTACATATTTATGGGCTGCCGCCGCTCGCTCCGAACAAATCTCGAGAATATTTGCTTCCTACTGGTATACACTCGAATATAATATATTCGGGGCCCCGCGGCTGCACGCGAGAGCACACACGCGACCTCGCATCCTCCCCATTTTTGCCCCGCTTATTTACTTATTTCGCCAGACGGACAATTCACTTACCTTTCATTGCACACGACTCGCGATTTATGAACGTGTGTGTCTGGCGTGTTATTGCGCTCGCGAGAGAGGGCGCTTTTCATTTTTTCGTCTCCGCGGCTCCTTAAGATCGCAGATACACCCCGGGCTCGGTTTGTTTCTATTGCCGACATGTTATTACGCGGCGGTTTGATTCCGCCGAATTTATGCTTGCTTGACTCCATTACCCTGCGTAGCGAAAAAAAATATTGTATATATTCAATGTACGGAGATAAACGAGTTCCCGGGCTTGATGTGCAAAAAAAACCTCGTCGCTTTGTTGCGACGCAAGGATTAGCATTCGGCGAACTCCGAAACGGGAAAATTTTCGATTTATTACATCTGTTACTGCCTTTGACGATATCAATAAATTTGCATTCTCGAGATTATTCCACTATTTCGAATTCAATTTGCGAAACTGATTTCAGCCCGTTGGTAAATGAAAAAATGTGCAGTAAAATTAGTTTTTAAACGGAATGGATGTTGTTACAGAAGTAAAAAGAAATGGGAGAATGAAAAAAAGGCGCGATAAAAGTGATCATAAAGTGCGACATGACTTATGAAAATCTGACATGCTGAACACTTGTACAAAGGCGTCGGCGGAATTCTTGTGCAGTGCCGTTCGGTCGTTTGTCGTCGGCGATTTTTTTGCAATAAAACTCTCGCATTTCCGCGAGAGTAACGTCTTACTTTCGCAGATAACGCAAGAATCACGTTGCGTCGTAAGTACACTATCTGCTTCGAATAAAACGCCGGGGCTTTCTCGCTCGAACTAGGTGACTCGCAGTATTGTTATCGACGCGATGTATCAAATAAATTTACATCGGTAGCAGCAACTAAGAACGCTCGAGTGAAAATAGATAAAATGGATAAGACCGATTCGAGCACGGGAAATGATTGCAGACTTCCGTGATAACAGTCCACTTTTATATCAACTTCGAGAAAACTTCCAAGTCAAAAAAATAACGTGCCAATGTTTATTATTCTATATTTTTTCCATATCTACAGACTTTTAATGATAAACATTGAATTTCAGTTGGAATGTGTGGAAATGAAACTTGTCCATTCTTTGACTTATGAATTTATTTTACTTTGGTCGAATCAGTTTAATTAAAGTTAATCGATTTAATTAAAATTGCCAAATGGGAATGTGACTTCGAAGCGAACATTATTTGAAGCGGAATATGAAAAATGTTGCACACGAATAGACCCAATCAAGAAGTTACATTTATAAATCATGAAACCTTGTTATGCTGCGAGCAATTTTGATCAAACTTATTTGTTTCTCCTTCCTTTCTCTCAATCCGAGTGCAACTTCCTCTTGATATAGGTCGATTGCAAAAACAATAATATCAGATAACGGCATTTTTATTGCAAACATGTGTGTAATCCGTGCGTCGCAACTTTTTTTCAAACAAATCTTTCATTCTCATCAACATCCGAAAAAAATTACTACAAAAACTCTGTTTATTGCAAAAAAATAATATGACATTTTTATCACAGAACAAGTTTGTTGAACGTTGACTTTTTGTAGATCAGTTTTTTCCGGCGTTGGATGAAAAATTTTCTTCTCATTTCCAGTCGGATAGAAATTGGAAACGAGTTTTCCAAATTGAATAGAGATAAAGTGGCAAATCAAGTCCGAGATCGGGGCGAAGTTACATCTTATTTATGATTTTGAGTGCGACGTTAATAAGAATTTGAATAAAGAAAATCGGTCGTGAATTTTTACGACACTGCGCTGCCATACTCTCGACTGGAGAGATATATTTTTTAGTAACTTCGCCGAAAAACCGGAAGAACTTAACCTCGATTTTGTGTGGTCCAGCGGGATTTAATGTATTGTGGCTTCCGATTTGATTCGGCCATAGTTTACGAGTCTTTTCGCTCCGGGGTCAGTCCGAAGAACCCAAGGGTGAACGTCGAATACTGAATCAAGTATCGCATTTTCTTTATGCCCGTCCCACAGGGCATTAGGAAACAATGTTGCATATGAAAAAGTGATAATATTATTTACGAATTCGTATTATCAATTTTGCTCTCCTCCGTTTTTTATTTACCGTAACGTGAATATATCATTTGAATATATGGATGCATGACGAACCCAAAATATTATCATCTCAAGCTGACATGAATATCTTTATTGGGCACTAAATCAACCAAGAAAAAAAAGTTAATACAAAAACTTCTTGCAAAAATGTTGAATTGATCAGTTTGCAAAATTCGGCGACCGTTTTTTTTTTAGGCCTGGGAATATTTGAAATTACAATAATTGCTTTCGACCACAAATAAACGTGAGCGAATGAAAGACATTTGGACGCTGTTTTGCATTTTAATTAAAATTTCGAAGGAACGGTATGTACTTTCGCGCGTGGGTAATTGATACATTTAAGGGAACAAGTCAAACTTCTGTTGGTTTTCGACCCCTTTTGGCGTTCAGTCGCCAAGTGTTATATTCTCTTTGATTTTAATGCCTTTTATAACCACCATTCAATAATCACTGGAGACACGCATGAGAACGTTTGACGCCAACTGTCGAGCTGCGCCGCGTTAGGTGTCATTGCGAAAATGTCATAGCACTCGTTCAAGTGGAAATGATACCGGCGTTGATTTCGGGTAATCATGTACGATAACATCGAGGGGGGGTTACATGTGTTGCAAACATTATCTGTCCAAGTCCGCCATTTTGGAACGACCAAAAAAACCACCATCATACTTAAAGCTTTTTTTCGTCCAGGTAGAGTCGCTTATCACGATTTCAGTCTCGTTTTATATGTTGATTAAAGGCCATGTGATCGCGCGAGTTATCAACAAATCTCACCGCTGGATGTTGAATTAGTAAACACCTGTTTATATGTTAAGTGCAAATCGTCATTAGCTACAACGTAAAATCCCAAATGGCAGAGCAGAGAGGGAGGGGGGGGGAAACGTAAAATTTGAATTAATTCAACTTTCTTGTTATACAGTTGCATCGTAAAAGGAGGAGGCGATAGTGCACATTACGAGAGCGGGAGGTGTTAAATGAAGTATCAAGAATTTCAGTGAGTGACACACCGCTAATCACGAGATTAAAACCAGCACCCGGTAGACTAATGTTCGTCTCGTTTCATTCTCGCCCGCGCCAAGTAGAATAATTAGCGAAACATTTTGGCGGCTGTTAAAGAGCGAAGGGGTTATACCTACCGCGCGAGAGTGCGGTACCGCGCGAAATTCAATTTCAACGTTAAAAGCACTCTCTTAAAAGTAAAGACACCCTTCAAATCTTTGCCTCCACTTAATCCATCTTGGACGGAAAAGAGCTTTCGATTGGCAACGCCCGCGGATGATGAATTATGTACGATCAAGCGCGAAGATTATGATTGTTTTGATCTGCGAGCAAATCTGCCTGTTGAATTGCCCAAACGAAACGGGGTAGAAGTACTTCAATCGGAATTCGTAATTTTCATAATGGATTACGTCCCACGTCTTAGACTCGACAAAAATTAATCAAAAAGTCAAACTTCTTCGAACAACTGGTTTCTGTCTTTCTTCAACTTGTACCATTACATAGCTCTATCTCTCTCTCACAAATTAGTCAAGTTCATTCAATTTTTTCAATTCGAATTATTTAACCGGGATGATAATCACGAATTTAGTTTCCTTGTCGGTTGATGCGTCTGTTCAAACGCACTTTTAGATTAGAAAATGATATTGTGACTTTGCGGTTTCTTTTGTCGATGAAGACACAGAGCAAGCGTGGAGTAAATTATTCAGTTAATTTCCGGTAAAGTGAAATTTGAGGCAGGTTGGTGCGTGGAACGGTAGAGTCGTCGGTTATCGTGGCAACTGTGAGATCAGTCCTAAGTACGTGCTTAGTGCGCTGGAAGCGCGACCGGAGGCGCCTTAATCACGTAATTGCTCGCGAAATCCCTTATCTGGAAGCCGGGCGCGGGCTTGTTCAAACTCGCAAATTTGTGCCTGTAACATCAATCCGAGCACGTCGGGACGCGAGTAACGTGCACGCTCGCCAAATGAATCCGGTATTGTGTGCGTATAAGATGCAACTCCCGCATACTTATTTGTCTTGCGATCTCGTATATTTTAACTGCCTCCTGCAAAGCGTACCAAGCCTTTCGTCTAAACGCACAAAGTGTACAAACAGTTGAAGCCGCTTTATCTTTCGTAACGATTTATGTTCGAGATTACTTATTTCAGTGGCAACGATAACTAAGCTTTCGTAATAGCGCGCTATCGCGACGCAGACGAATTTATACGCACTGTGTAACATGAATAAGTTTACATATTTGTAAGGGATCTTTGCTTAGGTTAACGATCTATTTGTTCCGATCGAGTTTCCAACATTTCCAAACTCAAATTTCACTTTGAAAACATCATTGATATTTGTTGGTTGAGACGAAGTTTTTGATTTGAAGGGTAATAAAAAATATTTTTTGTAAGGGGAAATTAAACGTTCGTTAAACTTCGGCTCGACTCAAAAATGAATCGAAGTGATCAAGTGGAAATGAAAACGGGGAGAGCGTTGTATCAATTATTTCTATTATGTTTTGTCATTCCTCATTCGACGTTTATGGGGTGCTTTAGGGTTCGGGGTGAAAAGTATTGTGCGAAACATATGAGCCCTTGCAAAATGAAAAATCTGTTCGAATTAGTAGCTCATATCGGTAATAGCTTTAAATTTATAGACATCGAAATGCGCATAACTGAGGAGGTATAAAAAATATATTTGCAAATGAGCTTTGGGGCGAACCGAAAAGCTTCGCTCTCTCTCGTATCTCCGTCTCTCTCTTCTCTACTGCAATATGCATTTTTCGTATGAAATTGTCAAAAGACAAACAATCACAGATTGGCGTGATACGTGTCGATATCGACAAAGTGTCATCCACTTCAGCAGAAAATTTTAACGTAATCTACATTCGAACCCCGGAATAATTTTATTCCGCAAACGAAAAAAAAAACATATAAAAAACGTGGACAGAGCGTGCAATCTCGTTTTTTTTCTCGATCAGAGTAATGTTTATAATGCAAAGTGCAGGATTTCGCTTCTGAAAAAGAATTGAGCATCGCGATATAAATAATTCAGGACGATTGAGAGGCGCGAAATGGAACGCACGTCATTTTGGACACTCGGCATGCAAATTGCCAAGCAATCCGACGCGGATCTGTGAATCGATCGAAGCGCCGAAGTGTCATGGGGAACTGGCAAATAACGCGAAAACGCGCCGTCGCCCCGAGGGGGGTATATGACGCGTGGCATTGCGTGAACGAGCACTCATTTGAATCCGAATGGAGGCGATTTTCGCGAAGCATCTCCTGCCAGTCGCTGCCGTTTCGGCGCGGGGGAGCCACTTTTTGACATAAGTGCGATGCCCACAATATGTCACTGACAGCGTCCCCTATAACGCTCGACTCCCCCCGTACCGCTATTCCGCCACTCAATTCCTACGTATCTCTATTTCACTAGCTTATCAAATATATGACGCGATGCCTTTATCACTTTATCGATATTTTATTCTATCTTACGATCCGATTTCTAAGTGACAATTTTGGCCGAAAGCTTTTGGAATCTAAAAAGTAGGATCAACAACAGACCTTCTTTTACTCAATGTCTTACGAGAAGCAAGAAGAAAAAAAAACGTTGAAACATTTGTAACGTTTTCGTAGAAAGATGAGATTTATGAAATTTTTAATTAAAATTTTGTAGGTGGAAGAGGATATAGGTTCTGTTTGAGTTTATCAAAAGGGAAGCGCGCCGTTGCCAAAATCGGTGAATGCTCTTTTGTTTTTTCGACGTGGGTGCACAGTGATGGTGCGTCGCAATCGTTCTCGACAGAAGATACATTGCCTTTAAAGCTTTCGACACCCTTCATAACGTTGAAAGAACTGCGCTGGATCTCGAGACGGTATTACTTCTTTCTTCCTGTCGTCTTTCTCAGGACTCTTTGACATCCAAAGACAAGGAAATGACTCTCGATTAGTATGGCCGGATGATAACCACCCCAGTCGCGCTTTTCTCTTCGCCGAGTCAGCCCGTGTGTCTCGATTTCATAAGGTACTTTAACGCGATCCTCAACCGCAGCTTTGGGCCTCACGCTCATCCTTTTCATTTTCTGATTCTTCTGTTGCCGAGTGCTGTCACTCCATTAAAGTAATGAAGACACTCGCCGACCAGCCATCACCAGTCAAAGGGGAACTTCTTCCAAGGAATTTATTTCAAAACCAGACGCCCCGACGGTTAAGCTTGAAACGAATGTCTTTCTTCTTTTCTATATGCCTCTTTCGACCTCCCACACAAATTTTCAATCAGCCCCCATTCTCTTGTGCAACTTCATTTTTTACATTGTATTCGACTCGCCGAAATACGCCATTTACGTATTGCAACGATTTTTTTTTCTCGCGCCACATCAAAAGACTTGAGGCACCGTTTTTTTCCTCGACTGTAATGTTTTTTCTTATCTGATGCGACAACAAGTTGTTTATCTTCTGTGTTGGGCGGGTTTAGTTTTGAAATATGATTTTTGTTAAATGTTGAGTGACGTTAATCAATTTTTCGCAAAGTAGATGTTTGGGAAACAGTCTTGGGCGAAGTCGAGAAAATGCTTCGCCAGAAGCTTTTAAAGTAATAAAGAGTAACTCAATTTAAAACAAGGACCCGAACCATTGTCTGATAATATGAAAGTATCGCGGAAATGAAGGATAGTCACGGAGATGCATTCAGCTCTCGGCTCCTTGCAAGATAAAACAAGAAGATAAATTGGCCAACCCTTTCTTATTTAGGTAACAGGTTGAATTAGATGATAAGGCAGGGACATATTTTTTTTATTTCTCCGGACGAGAAAATAAAGTTGTCGAATAAAACAAGAGGTAAAAGGTTCTTTGAAATGTAAAATCAGGAGAAAAAGTGGATTTGAATGTTGAAAATGACCAGGAATAGATAATCACAAATGTTTCACGAATGATCGCTCTGCAAAGTAATCGAGAACCGTTGACGATGAGCGTGCGCGGAAACTGATATTCGTTCAATCCAAAAATTTAATTAAACGCCAGGGCGAAAACAAAACGGGGGAAACCTCTCGACTAAACAACAATCAAGCATCAAATCAAACTTATTTGTATTCATACGGTCATCATATCACCGAGGCCGACGCAGTTCAATTTCGCAGCTACGCGTTTATATATTTCCACCGCTACGATACTTCTTTAATAAAAATAACAAGATCTGATTTTACGCGACGGAAAAACTTTATTCGCAGATTTGCTTACATCTATCAGTCAAATAGAAAAATCAGCAAACGAATATTACATTGCTTTTAAATTGCTTCGACTTATTTTTCATTCGTTAACAATATTCTAACAGCCCGAAATTCCGAAAACAAACTACTAAAAGTGTAGCAAAAGAACAAACGCGGGATGAAATAAATCAGAGTTTGATCTTGTACACGAATCTGCAAAGTGTGCTGTCATAAATGGAAGCAGCGAGCAGAGGGTTTTTCTGTGGGCTAACAAATGCGGGAACAATTTTTCGTCACGATGCCGATGAAAATAAATCTAATCCTCTCGGGTGAATGTCTCGGTGAGCTTTTTTGCGCGATCCTTCATCGTGGATTTTATTGTTCGATTGCCCGCAGGCTTAGCCGGTGCGCTTTATACGTGCACGTATAGCGTGCCAGCGTGGCTCAGGGAGCACGTTTTCATCGACGAGACGCGCGCGTCGCTTAAATCCTTGGCTCTTGAGGTCCTGCTATCTGCGTGATCTCAAGTGTGTTTTGCAGTGCTTTGCGTGTTTCAACTTGGCCCCCGTGTCGAGGGGGATCAAGAAGCAGGAGCGACGCCTATAATCCGCGTCGGCTCGGAGCATCTCGGTTAACCGTAGATTGCGAAACAGTGCATAAACTTTATTCCTAGTTTAGTGGAGTTTGGATAAACGAAAACCTCTTTGGGGCTTGGCACGATTCCACTTTGTAAATAGAACCAACTGCCTCGGCGCTAATGGACAAAAACGCGCATAAAAGCATCACACACCCCCGAAAAGAGCGAGACCAATACACGCCTGCCGGCCCATTCAATGCAACTCTCCGCATTCATGCGAAATATTCTTCGCGAGCCGCCCGGCCCGCTGCAATATTTAATGCCTCGCCTATTGGATAAAAGTTCGAATGAAAACATTATTCTCTTTCGCTTTAAATTGAGACGCGAGCGCCAGAGGACGGCTAACGCCCGTTGCGGAGCCAACCGTGTTATTTATTTATTCGAATATTGTGTGATAATGGAAATAAATTTTTCAGCAAACGCGCGATAAATTGCGAAAATGATGGCCTTTTTTACCAACCGTAACACTCCCCCCCCCCTTCTGTTGCCCTCTCATTCAGGCGCGATTTAATGGGCGAAACGCCACTGCGACTGTATTTCAACAAGTCCCACATAAAAACGAATTATAACGCATTTCCACTGAACTTGTCTTGATTGTCGTGCCGTTTATTCGAATTACCGCTGGACTTTCCAAACCTTTTTTTTCCACCCCTCTCGTCAATAATAAATCTTTTACGGGGAAGTAAAATTGAATACAAACCTACACTTTTTCAAGTGCACCAAAATTTAACCTTTTCCCATCAAGTAGAGGGTTAAAAACTTAAAGTCATTAAAATTGGTAAACAAATAACTGCCTTACTACAAATAAAAACTTGTAAAGTAAACATAACAAATTCGATTTGTAAAAATATGAATAATTAGTAACTCAAAAAGGTTTTCTTTGCAGTGCTCCAAGTAGTGCTTTTTATAATGTCATTGAAAAAAAAAAGAGTTATTCGAGTATCATCTGAAAAACAAAACACGGTCCATTCCACGGGACATTTGAAACAACAATCAGCTTTGTTAGTCGGGCGCAAAACATAAGAGGATTAAAACACATTTGGAACATGACATCTTTGTCAATTGAGGAAGCCGCGAATCGGCCAGATGTCGCGCCCCCGGTCGCGTGCCTGCAACGTGCAGTTATGGTTGTCGGGCTGCAATAATGAACGTCTAATGCTGTCACCGGTTGCGGACTTATTGACTTTTCATTCGTCGCGGCGGACCCATGCGACATTATATGCCACGCGGGTACTTTGATTTCAGAGCGCCAAGGACACTTGAGCCGCGGGCATAGTTGCGACGCAAAATTAAAGGGGTAAAAACAACAGTATACAAATAAATACTGCAACGGAGCGGGTCCGTAACCGAAACTAGGAGCGTGAGAGCGACCAACGGGATTGTTCGAGTCGCAAAAGAGCGCACTCAAATTGCAAAGATACGTATCTCGAACAGGTGACAATCGTGGGAATTCGATGACGATTGACGGAGCGGCGATGTTTGGCTCCTGGGGATGCCAGTTTTGACTGACGTTTGACAATGACAAGTCGATCAAGTGGCCTGGCGCGTGCCCAACCACTTATTAGATCAATTACCGAACGACGGGGCCTTCATTATTACATGGAGCCTCTCTCCCGCTCGTTTTGTTGCACTCTGCCTTGTTTTATGGCGTTGAATATGATGGAGGACACTTTGTAATTTATAGCCCGACGTTTTCCACTAGCACTAATTGACAACTTGCCGCGACTCCATATTTTCGTTCCGATCGCTTCGTTGTTTCTAATAATATGAGTGATTCATTTGTCATGCATTAGCAATTTCTATCTAACCGGCGTCATTAAATTTCGTCCACGCAGTTTCGGCTTCAATCTCTCTGTTCCTGTTTTCATTTTCCATGTCGAAATTCAACGAGATTGACCTCTCGCTAATTTCTAATTTAGAATTCGAACGCAATATTTCGAATCACGAAATTTTATAACGTACAACCTAATCAGTTATCCAAATAGTTTAAGATTTAGGAATTCGTATTGTCACCAAGCGTGAATCTATTTTGCTTTTATTATATAGATCCTAATGTCAAACGCAGTAAATCAGTTATTACTGAGCAGAACTGACATTATAAAAATAAACTGTTGTCATTTGACATTACCGAACCCACGCATTATTTATCATCTTTGTAAAAGTTCTTGAACGTATAATTTTAGTTCGCTTCACATAATTTTAAGTTACGCACAATTTAGTACAGTCGAATCATTATATATAATTCGCATCTCGTGGTTTATCAAACATTCATCATAAGTGGAAGAATTTTATAGGAAATAGCCCGTCGTTGTATCGCTACAAAAGTTTGAATAAATTATAGCGTGTAATTTTTTCAGTTTGAAACGGTCGCAGGAAACGTTGTAATGACCAAATTATTGGTGTGTAATCAAAGAACATTCTCACCCAGAAAAGATTACTGTGTTATATGACACGAGATTCAAGTTTTATTTTGGATTTTTTCAGATTTCTTAAACATATTTCACGGTAGTAAAGACTAAAGTTTAATATAAAATATACTGCTTGCGATAAAAAATAAACTGACATTACAAACAAAAATGTGGATTTGGATATAAAAACTTTGAATGTTTTGTGCGATCGTTTCAAACTAAAAAAATTATAAGCTATAATTCGTTCAAACTATTTCTTATGAAATTGTTGCAATTATCATGAATGTTGGATGAACCACGAGATGCAAATTACACATAATGATCTGATTGTACTTAAATTGTTTTTAACCTGAAATGTAGCATTGTAAATCGAACTGAAATTATACGTTCCAGAATTTATAAAACATTAAAATCAATAATGCGTAGGTTTGGAAACGCCAGTATTTGTTTGCAGTAAGTCATTTGTATTAGTGTGTATATAATACGACAAATTGTGTTTACAATATCGTATCAACTTCATGATAAGAGGACTACTACGTTAAACATTCAGAGAAATAATAATGTAATCAAAATATTAGATAAGGGACATTTGTTTCGGCGAACCAACGTCGGAATGTAAAGTATTTTGTTGAATGTTTTTTTTCCTGAAAAAATTCGTTAGACAGATTAATTCAAAACAATATTGTAATACACGAAAAAAAAGTAAAAGTATCAAAGGAAGAGATATTGTTTTAGATTGTATAGCCGAGGTCACAAAGATGTTTCGACGAGTGTACATAACAGGAGGTGATTATTTTTCTTTGTTCGCGAATGAAGAAGGGGTTTGTGTTTTGGTATGGTTTTTGGTAAGCAGCCAAATGAAGGCTGCAATGGTAAGTAATTGGCCGGGAATGAGTTTCTCGGGACACAATTGCAGGAGCTAAAACGGAGGAGGAAAGTAGCATGATGTAATGGTACCACTTTGGGAGTCAAAATATTGTACCCGTTCATTGAAGTTGGGTAATATCGGATAACGCGACACATGCAGACAATGGCAGCGGCGCAATGCTCATCATTAGCAAAGACGCAGCGCAGAAGCCAAGACAAAGGTCGCGGTGTGTATGAACCGTCGGGCGTAATCACCCATATGTACCGTTTAACAATGCTCGGAGCGCGCGGGTACTCGAGATCCTCGCACGAGGATTATCCATTAGAGACCCTGTTTAATCGGACCTCTAAAGTTTCGCGCTCGCAAGATAATTGGCTTCTCCGGCGCAGTATTTGCGAGACGCTTTTGAGTCAAAAAACCGAAACAAAAAGGGAACAAGACAAGAAGAAAAAAAAAGGTACAGCCGAAAGAAGCGAAAAAAAAGAGAGACGAAAGAAAGAAAACATACGGAGAGAAGAAAACAACGCGGAGGAGCGGGTGCGTATCGCCCCAGCCGAAAGAATGAAGAGGTTCAAGGGGTTGCGCCAGTGTAAACATGTCAGACGCAGCAGCCGCCATTAATTAGAACCCTCCCGGTTACCGACAGAAAAGATTTTCACTCTATCTCTTGTGTCTCGCAAATATCTCGATTTCATCTGTCTTTATTACCTTTGAATGCACTACAATTAACTGACTACTGATTTATAAATTAATTTTTTACCCCGCCAGCGCCCGTATATCAAACTCACAGCTATTCAATCCCATTGTTTCAGACTCCCGACTAAGATTGATTGCGCAACACTTTAAACTCCAATGCATCTCAGCGTATAGAACTTTTGAGTACATTGTATACAAAAGTTTAACTCAATTGTCACTTGCTGTATTTACAACAAAAAAAGGTAATCAATTTTTCTCTATTTAATAATTCAATTTCAAGTGGGTTGTTTTTTGCGTTGTTTGGTGTAGAATGTTTCAATTTTTTCGGTTTCCAATTGAATAAAAATGCGCGAGCTGTTAATAATTGATTCGAAAGATTAAACGAGACGAACATTGCCGGTGGAAAATTGTCAATAAAACGCTGTAATGCTGTTTTCGCGGCAAGGTGTGTGCGGGCAACGCGGGAGTTATAAAAAGGGCACACAAAGGTGTGCGACCATTGCATAATGACGAAACATTTGACGATAAATTGTCGTGTAATCATCTTGTTTACATTGAAAGCGAAACATTACCATACATCATATCGCCTCTCGTATGCTGAATAAATTTTCGCCGCTGTTCCAGAGGTTAATTCATATGTTTGAAAAATATATGAACCCACGACCCAAACGCACAAATTATGAATTTTCGCGAATCTTGCAAAATGCACCCCCCATTGATATTCATACGCTTTAATCAACTGGTAAACAATTTTTCAGCGGTATTCCAACAGTGTAACAACATTTCGTTCTCGTTACAGTCCACTGATGTAAAAAAAATAACAAAACAGATACAGAAGGGAAAAACGATTTTTTTTCATGCTTCAAAACTAAATTGTTTCTTTTTTTTCGAAAGCGTGCGCTTTTCTTCGTATGATATTACATTTTTTGTTGGCAAACATGTGCAGTGACACATGACAAGATTATCATCGGGTCGGAACCAACAGACCGATTAAATAGTAACAAATTTCATATTTCCCTCTCGCGCAATATCAAACACAGCGCGAAACTTTCTATGGCATTTCATTTTATCGACATCGATTATTGAAATTCTTGATTACTCTTTTGAACAAGTTCGTGATTAAATGTCACGTTGCAAGATGTGATCCGCTGTATTCTGTTTGTGAACAAAAAAAATAGCGACTGTGAAAATATTTTTCAATTTGACCCAATGGTGGAGTGCGCGCCACGATTCTTTTTTTTTTTTTGGTTCAATCTTTTAAAATTACAAGCCCGAAGCATTAATGCAATGGGCAGCGTCAAAGTGCGCCATAGCAAAAGCATCGTGATTGAGTACACAAACGTTGGTATTCATCGAATATACATATTACATGTTTGCTGTAGCTGCTGTTACAAGGGCTTGTAACGTTTGCCGGGTCTGTGTCGGTGAATAGTATATCCGATCCGACTTTGTCCGAGTCGGTTGGATGCAAGTTATACGGTCTTCGGCTATCTGTGCTGTCTAACAAACCGCGCCACGAGTTAAAAGCAAATAGCCTGTGGCTCAAGGTGCCGGGAATTGATTAGAGTGTCAAACCTAGTAGTAGTTATGGATCCTTATGTACGAAATGCTTTCACGGAAAATCCCTCGGGGCGTACGTTGGCGTGCGAATATTCATTAGGGCCATTTTAAATTTCAGATATGAATGTAAGATCAACCTGATCTTTACAACCAATCTACTTTTAATTGAATTCCTACCTGCAAATTAAAATCATTCAATTATGTTCTACAATGTTACGCAAAGTTGAACTTGTTATCAAGATCTTTCTTATGGATTCGAATAATTTTCTGTCGTTCGTAAGACCTAAAACTTGTTTCACGAAAAGTTGTCGTTTGTGCAATAGTTGCGAACGATTTTCTACCGATTGACGTGTAAAAAATTCGAGTTTTAATGCCTCTGTACACAATGGACGAAAAAATACTTTCAAAAAAACAACGAGCAATCTGTACGTGCGTCGATTGCACGTTGAATCGAGCGCGTCAAAAATAGATTAAAAGCGTAAAACTGAAAAATTTGATCAAAGCCTGGGAAATCTCGATATTAATTGACCCGACTTTCGCGGAAAAAATGACAATATCGTGCGGCGACAGATTTGCGACTTTATTTTCCGATTGTCGTTTTATTTGCGAAGTTTCGGCAGTGAATTTGGAGATGAAAAGGAAAAAAATGACGAGAGGAGAATTAAGTTTGGGGAGGCGAGCGCGGGGGGGACGTCACTCTTCGGTGCGTTTATTTTGGCCCTTCGCCGAGTTGTTATCCGATGCTGGGCGATAAATAAATTTGCCGGGCGATGGCCACAACTCTTCGGCTCGCTCAGGACAGCGAGCGGCTCGCTTCAGCGAGCTGTCCCGTGCACGCCGCTAGACGACGCGTCACCGACGCGCTTTTTCGTTGCCTGCGAATTGTAAACGGAACACGAGCCTGCTCCCCCACACTCCGCATTCGCACGTTTACAGCTGTAAATCAAGCGGCCGCATCGGAGGTATTTCAGTTAAATGACACATGAGTGCGCGCAACGCCTCAACTACTCCGAGCGCCAAATTAGTTTTCCTAGGCGCGAAACTGCACAACAAATATTTCAAGAACAATGTGAATTCATTTTTCGTTCGTTTTGAAAAATGAACGACCGGCCACTCGTGCGCAAATTGAACGCGCAAAAATTAATCCACGTTGAAGAATTTCACGAAGGAAAACAACAAAAATAAAAGGTTAAACAAAAATAACAAGTAAAACAAAAGAGTGGCGGTGAAAAAATGCCACTTTCACGTGGTATTTTAATCGAATTTCTAAATTCGTTCGCTGCGACGAATGGAATATTGAAATAAATGCGAGTCATCGACTGTTTGGTAATTAGCTGTATGATAATACGCAAACCAATTTCGTAGGCATTTGACAGATACCGGAAATATTTGACTTTTTGATCATCAAAGTAGAAGCTGCGCGATTATTTACATTTCGCAGAATTTTAGTATTCAATTTGACTAACAATTTTATCCCGCAATAATTCATCGCTCGTTTGACATTTCGAATGTCCAAAAAACCGTTGCTATTATACGCACGCACTCGTCTATATAAAACCTGCAACAAGAAAAAGTCTAAAATTCCTCGCGAGCATTTTGGCGAGTCGTTATATGTACCGTAAAGAAAGGTGCTTTATTTATCAAATTATATCTATTTCTTTCACGTTCCTTTTATGTTCATCATTTCGAACTGAAGTTTCAATTTTTCTCAAATTTTTTTACCGCCTGTAAAAGTGTCAGAAGGACTCTGGTACTTTAACGGAATGATACGCCTTATATGCACACCCTTTCGTCTATAAATCTAGATATGTGATTTTGGTAATGTACTTTGTAATATATTACTTTGTTTATTGAAAATTTACCGACGTAAAATTTAATATATTGGATAACATAAACGGAGCTGACGTTGCTTGTGCATAATTTTTTTTCTCACTGATTTATATCTCGTAAAAAATAAAAAACAACCCATGGTGTGTGAATCGACGTTCTGTTAACACTTCAAAAAACCTTAAATTTTTATTTTCGAACTTGAAATATTCGATTCTTTTTAGATTCTCTTATTATTACCGTGTTTCGCTTGATGGGAATCTTTTCAATGTGACAAGATCTCCTTATCAGGGGATAATTGTTGTATAACGACGACCGGCGTCTCTAATAAGAAAGTTTTCCTTTAAATCCTAAGCTAATACTCGTCGCGTTTTTTTTTCTCGTCGGCTCAGAAAATTTCGCAACGACGAACGCGCTCTAGCCGTGTAACGAGCGACGTCGCAGACAGGAAAGGCCAAGTTTTATAGACGCAATGTTACGAGATATCCCACGGGAATGAGGAGTATGAGAGGAAATAAGGGACCGCGCGAGAGACGCATCCGGGGTTCGCGTAATGAGACTCTCAAAATATAGCTAACGACGATTGTCGAGGGTCAGTCTAGCGTGCCTTAACTGCGACTGTCCATTTTTATTATTTCCCTTTTTTTCGTCCCCCGCACTTTTTTTCGCCGCTCTCACCCTTTCTCCTATCGCTTATTTCGTGCCTTCGACTGCCCCTCGTTCGTCTCCTTGTTCTGGGTTGCCGCATATCCGCCCTTTCTCGTAACCTCTCGCTAAGATGCGGCGGCGGAATAGCCAGTGATAAATTTAAGTCGGTTACTGCTTTTCGATGGTTTAATGCAGGGGAACGGAATTGAGTAGCTGCGACAACGGGCGAGCTCCTTTGAGAAAGCAAGAGCAAAGAGGAACAAGTAAAATAAAACAACGAGAACGATTCTTGACGCAAAAAAAACGAACGAAAGTAAGGAGGAAAGAAGTATAAAAAGAAGAGGAGGCAAAAAGTGTAATCCCCGAGCACAAAAAGGGACAAACAGTAATGAAGACGAAAAGCGAGGCACGGAATTTTATGGCAAATCTGGCATTGAAAAGAACTAATGACGGCAACAATCCGATCGAGCAGCGGCGTATCCAATTTACGTAGTTGCCATGCATTATGCTCCATCAATTCGTTAATTGTTTGAAATCTACTTATGAGCAGCTCTACCGTTTTTTATTAGCAGCTTCCATTGTACGGATTTATTTAGAACGTCCAGTCGACCAACGCCTGTTGATAAAACAAATTAAATTTTTTTCGCAAATAAGTAGGTCAACTTTAGAACCAATGATTTCCTTTATCAAAATAGAAAAAAGGGTTCTAAGTTTAAATAAACTTTTTTCAGTATCGAAAATTGGCAAAACTTAATAGATTGGATTAGAGTTGTTTCAAGAAAATTTTAACTGTTCAAAATTAAGACAATTTCCGTTGAATTTGGCAAACTACAAATTTGAGTGTTGATTTTGCAAATTAGTTTTGCAAAATTGCGTTCAATTTTACCTTGCTCGTTGGAATAACAACAGTGCAAATAATTTAACAGTGCACAAAATCGTGTTTCGTAAACATGGTGTTTACCACTATTCTGTTTGCAGTTGAACTTGGAGTTTCCCGGTTGGTTTTGTTGTTGAGCACGTTTACAATTTACAACTCAAGTTGGAAAACGTTGCGGAATTCAATTGTGATAAGAACCGGGCGGACCAGCGGTGTACAAAACTCATCGTTAAATAAAACCAACGATAAGTCTCGTCCTTTATCTGCGTGTAAAACTTGTTTTTTTGCGCAATAGCAGCAGATCGAACTTTCATTGTCACGGACGTACGATCGCTATTTTAATTTCGATTTTTTCAATACCGAAGAAAGCGCGACGCGTATCAATTTTTGTTATTATTCATTTTCAATTTCTATAAAAATCTCGAAAGGGGAAAAATCATCAAAACAAATTACACAGTTTGCCAAGGAAGTCTGAATTCAAGGCTCGATTAATTTGTAAAATTGAGATATCCCGAGAACCGTACCGGCGAATCTAATCGTATTTTATTTCAAAGAGAAATCATAAAATTCCAGAGAGAAAGTGATGCACTTCATTGTTTCGATGATTGGCCGTCTTATTGATTCCTCCGCGGATCGGTTGACTTTCTCGTTATTTAGAAAATGAGCCGGTAATTACCCGCGACCCGTCAGATGCAAAAGATAGCGCGATGAACAATTTATTTGCCGTACGTTTTTCAATCAAATGGCTCGATTTTTGAGTCCTCCCAGAGCTTCCTTTTTTGTTGCGCATTTTTTCGCGACCCGTCAAATCAAAGTTATTACACACGCGGAATACTTGAATCCTCTCCCTCTCTTCTCATTTCCATCAGTGCACTTTTTTGTTAATTTCATTTCATCCCCTCTTTTTTGATTGCCGTTCTTTTTTGCGCGACGAATATTCATCATTTCGATTCACGTGCAGTTAATTATAGTGATCGAGCCGAAGAATCACATTTATCCCGTCACTTGTGGACATGCATAGTGTCTTGTTAGCGTGACATCTCGAGCCACTTGAATCATTCTCGCCTTTTTTCTATAACTGTGATTGTGACAGAAAAAAAGGCCCATGCAAATGCTGAACGAAGAGAAACAAAAACTGAAGACAAAAAGAAACGAATAAGGACGAACCATACGTTTTAGAATTAGACCGCGATGCAGATTCCTAACTGTAATACGCATTTCCCTTGGCTTCGCGCGTCCTCTTATTTTCTCTGCTGGGTTTTTGTTCGTTTATCCAGGTCAGCCGACAAAACCGCACCACGCCTTTGGGTTCATGATGGTGAGGACGGTTTATTACTATCATTACCGTTACTGTGTTGCGTATATAAGATGCATCCTATCATAAAATTGGTAGCATTATCGATAATTGCCAAATAATATGAAGCGTGGTCAAAAGGCTGTTCAGAAAAAAAAGCACCACTTCTCCACGTGTTTATGATGTCTCTTTTTTTTCATAACGAGTCCCGTCCGCGAGGATTAGCTTTCTCTTGCCGATGAGTACGCGAAATTAGATTCAAGGATTATTTTTGTGCCGATAATTTTGCATCGAAGAAAAAGACAAGACAAAAAAGGGAGGAAAAAAGAATGATCTGCACCCGTGAGCAACGGTAAGCGTTGCTGTAATTGAATTGGAAGATGATGTTGAGTTAAGGGATCGCAAAGATTATTCCTGCTGAACTGCAGGAGAGGAGGCTCATTTGGTTTATGATGCGAGGCAATCGTTTTGGGCCATGATTATGCAGAATAGCTTTGTATTAAGAATCGCAGAGATGATTGACTAGTTCGGTGCTCTGGCGAGTGTAATTAATCATTCGCGAGATAGTGGGCAGCTTTGATAAAAAGTAAAATTTAACGCGCAAAAAGTGTCCCACTTTGCGAGGCTCTTTCGAGGTACTATAAAACTCTGCTTCGTAATGCACAATAAAGATAAGAACTCGGTAAATGGAATCTAAATAGAAATATAATTTGGTTTCTTCGGAAGTACACTTGAGACTGGTAATGCGTTTAACAAGACCAAAGTTGAAAACTTGGGCAAAAAGTTTTATGTTTTTATTTTCTCGAGTGTCCTTTTTTTTCGAGTTGGTTAGTTTCTAATGTTGTCAATAAAATTGTTCTGTTGTTTTTGCTGCCACTGTTCGAACAATTTGAAGAGCAAGGCTAATTGAATTGGCCATTTTTAATCCAGCTTTGGTAATCAAATTAACGAAGGACTATTTTCTATTAGTCATGATTCGAGGTATCAAATATTTCGACAAATCACTATGATCCCCAGGAGACCGTACTTGCAGTCGGTTACCCGCAGCTTCTCCACCCCTTGTACCTTGAAGCAAATGAGAAATTCGGTCCGTCCAGATCCACCCGCTTCCTTCACTGCCAATTAAAATCTACCAAAATCATTGTTTTGCATACAAAAATGCATTTTCGGAGTGCGTTTTCAATGGACCCCCTTTTTTTCTGTTTTCACGAAAAAAAATTGCACACGATAGGGTGGGTACTTGTTTGGTTATTGATTGTATTGACAGTGGAATAAAAAAAAAGGGACGAAAAAATTGTCGATGATAATTAGAGATTATTTGGATGAGCGAATATAAAACTGGAGTTCGATTCATGCCGTGTGGGATTTGATGGTGATAAAAAGCGGGACATTTTTCTCCCCAACTAGACACGGGTCGAGCAAATAAATAACAAGATAAGAACTGAATTCAAACGTATTGTTCGATTAATCAATTTCCGTGAATTTTTGTTAGTCATTCATCCGGACGGATTCGATCAGTGACCAGAGAAAGTTGGCAGGGTCCTTTCCGTTGCAATGTGGATAAACGAGTGAAATGGTTTTGACGTAGAGTGGTGGGCCCGCCATGCCATTCCATAATCCATTGTGTCCAGTGCCAATTAAACGGTGCTGCCATGCGTATGGTCAGCAACTAACCGTCCATTCTCAACACAGTCACGAATCTCGCGGCGTAGTCTATAGCACAAACGCACACCGGGACAACTACTGATTGGGGAGCATCTGGACCTCGGGCGTCCCGGCAATTACTGCTCTGCATCGTTCTTTATATACATACCAACTATACGCACACACGCATAAGTCTTTGTCGTAGATCCGAGACAAAATATACTTTTTTTTATCTTCCAATCTCGCAATTACTTCATTCCCTATCTGATTCAGCTTCTGGTCTTCCTTCTACTACAGATAGTTTTCTTGAATTTATCATACACACTTTATCAAAATTACAGATTTAAATTACATAACTATCTTATCAAGTTAGAATAAATATACATGTATGAGGTTCTATAAATGAAAATAATATTGAATTTAATTGAATAGAATTTATGAAATTGAAAATATTTACAATTATGCTTGAATTGTGTGTATCATTTTTAGTATTGGATTATAAGTATTATCAAATGTGAGCACAGTGTTTGTTTTCGTGTGAAATAAGTTTGCGAAAGGGCGCATCTCAACTATAGTGTATTCTTGAACGCCCATTCATGCATTTTAATACTCGCAAATTACCCGCATTATTGTATCACGATTTTTCACTCCCCTAGGTCAAAGTTCTGTCATGCGAATTACATCTGCATCGTCGAGGAGTGCGTTCACTCGAAAATGTTAACTATTTTTTTTATTCATAACACCATCGTGGTTAATATACCGCCCAATCCCCGTCCGGCACGTATAAGAGTGCGAAATACGTGATTTCCCGACTGAAATTGAGCTTATAATGAGAATAATTAACCCGCGATAAGCGCGCGAGTTCAAATTATTAAAATCAACTGCCGTCATCGCGCGCTGTAAATTGGAATTATCGAGGGTCGCAATAAAACGTCAGCGAATATCGACTACCCGAGAGTTAATTTCACGATTCATCTGTTAATCGGACAAATCGTTTTTTTTTCATATATATTTATTTTCGTTCGAGATACACAGTGGAAACGAAATGACAGGAAGTTTCAATCAAATTCAAGCCGAAGGCAAACGCAGCAAGACACCCTGTAGAGTTTCATCCAAGACACGTGTTCGGCCACGTGTGTTCCTGACCCTTATCTTGTATTATTTTCATTCTCCTTTTTTTCCATTGGTCTTTCAGCTTCTTTTTTGCTCTCTCCGGTTGGTTTCGAGTCCCTGACTCAATACGCGGGCCTCATCGTTTTAGTCCTGTTGCACCAACTCGTCGTACTCCCCTCTTAACCATGTTTTTTTCTTCCGACGTGTTTTATATTCTGCACACCAACAAACTGTAACGTACTGCTGCACCTCGGCTCGCTGTTTTGCTCCCGCCTTACCCGAGATGGGGAGAAGGCTTTTATTATTTTATTACGAAACTGGTTTGTCAGTACGCACCGATCAGAAATAAGAAGATGATAAGCGTGTTAAGAAGCATCAACTGCGGGAGAGTACAGGTTTTCTTCGCGAACCTCGCTTTTTTTCCTTCTTTTACTCTTTCTTCTCGGCTCCCGGAAGTTTGCGTAAAAGTAATAATCAGAGGTGTGTAAACGAAGATAAAAAAGGGATCGCATTGAAAAATAATATGATTTGTTGAATCGTAAATTTAATGAGATAAAAAACACTGATGTTTGCGCGTTACAATTATCTTCTGATTCGAGGCTTTGAGCGGGGCACAGCCTCGGGTGTTACCAGCGTCTTTCGCTCTTAGGTTTCAATTATTTTTTACCGTTCTTGAGACCACTCTTGAACTCGGCCTGATACTCGCGCGAGAATCAATTTTACTTTGTTTTTTCAAATTGTGCGATCTTGTGACAGGCGAATTGTTCCTCGACTTTCGTAAATATTTCGTTTTCATTCAGAAAAAATTGTTTGCCAAAATACTCGTTAACTTCGGCGCGTCGAGAAATTAATATTCCACTTTGCGAAATCTGTAGTGATTGGCTGGGGTCACTAATTTTAATAGCCTGATCAATATTCATTTTCAATTTGGAAAAGTCATTAAAAAAGGGACAACATTTTTCAAACTTGCGCGCCAGTTTTCAAACTAATTTAACTTCCCGAACAGCCAGAGCCAAATGACTTACGGCGCGTCGATGGGGAAACCCCGACGAAACCCTTCGTACAGGTTTTACAATTTTCATTCAGTCCGTCCTTTTGTTACGGTTTGACAAACCTGTTTGTTCATCTCAAAAATCGTAAATAAGTCAAAACAAAAATAAATAAAACAAAAAAAAAGCTCATGCAAAAGTAATAACGAGTATCTTCTCCATCTCACCTGATTCTTAGTAATTTTCATTATAACAGACAGGAAGTTCATTCTGCGAAAGCAATATATAACGAAACTGATAAAATTGGGTATTGTCGTTGACAAAAAAAGGAATCATATATTTCGAGTGTTAGATAACTTTCATAACAAACATCTGATAAATGCTTGTGCGCGTAATTTATTAATCCCTTCGCCAGGGAGAAATCTCGCAAAATTGAAAAGAAATTCCTGATTAAAAAAATATATTACGCTATAAATCCTTTTAACAGTGTTTGAGGAGTACTGTGTATATGGCGATCCTGTATTGGCTGCTCCCGTCTTACTACGTACACGCTTTCTTCTTCTTCTTTTTATATTTTTTGCAGCCGCGACCCTCCTAGCCTCTTATTTACGATCCCCTCTCTCTCTCTTGTGGCTTCTCTTATCGCAGTCACGTGGTGCAACGTGACGTCATGCGGTCACTAACCACGTTATGTACGCGGCACTGACCTTACCCCGAGCTGAGCTTATCCTGCAAAATGTTTTCAATCTCGATGCAAGCAGCACATTTAAATTTTACGATACAACTTTGCGTTTCAAGCGAAGAGCTTAATTAAGCTCTTACGTATACACTTTGTTTTGCGCATTGTCAACCGGAACGTCTCCAACTGACAATTCAAACCAGCCACAATTCCGTTAAGTTAGCAATGAGCTTTTATAGTTCAAAAACACGAAAATGAAAGATGACAACCAACTGGAATCGTAATTTCGTTGTAACACCAACAGATAACGAGTTAAAATGGTTCGACGTTTTGATTCGCATAATTTATTGGTGGTGAAAAAAAAAGGGTATCGGGCATGAATAATTTATGGAATATAAATTGAATAATACGTTGCATATTGAATCGTAATTTTGATACATCTTGTATAGCACCGTTGGGTGAAGTCGATCGGTCTCGAGTGGGGAGAGGAGCGGAGGGCCGTAGGAGAAGTCAACCGGTCCTCGGACGGGGGACGCTCGACGAGGCGGGAGTCGAGCGTAGTACTACGTCTCGTACTACACGCACGTGCGTGTGTAAGACGATGATAACGAGCGTATGCAAACAGTGCAGGCCATTGCATTAATCTCGCCAGATCAGATGTTACGTACTCCGGCATTACTATAAAACCAGTAACAGACTATTATTCATGCGCCGCGTGTGCGTGCGCGTATATATTTTTCGAATTATTGAGGCCGAGACGCATATACCCGCGCGGTTATTATACCTCAATTAGCAATTGAGCGAAATGTTACGGCCGAGCCGAAATTGCGCGTCTTATTGATCGTTTTGCAATGTCGCATCTGTTTCAGGGACAACCACACGCTTCTCCAACGTGGAAGATTCTGCCCCGTTGCAAACAGGTCCAATCTCCATACTTAATAGTACGCGAAGACGATCCACCTCGGCCGTTTTCCATTTGCCCGTCATTAACTCAAAATCAGAAACGAAAATTGGCCTCTGGCTTTTCACTATCAATTATTGAAATTTCGTGCAAACATTTTTTGTCTGATTTTCTCTCGGTTTGTATATGATTGGACGCCATCGAAGTTATTAAATAAAGCCGAGATGGAAAGATAGGAACTGAAAAATTGATCTATTCACCGGAGAGAGAGAGAGATTAATGCTTCATAAATCCGCTAAAAGTAGCTTTTGGATCGCTAAATTGATTACGCGGGCAAAAAACAAGTAGCATGTTTCTAGATTATATTTCAACCAAACTCTGTATTGCAGAGATGAAAGTGGTCCGAGTAAAATTTATAAATATATCAGATGTACATCGTGTAATTAACAATTACATTTGTGCAACATTCAAAATGTTACGAGCAGAAGAGTTGGGATATAGGTTTCGTGTTCGTTTTTGTTGACGTCTGATTTGTTTACGTTCAGTAGTAACTCGTTCTTGGATACAGAAAAAAAATGACGACGAATAACAAGACCAATAAATTTACTGTTAATCTAAACTACTCTGCAGATTATGCACTAGACTTTCCATGAGTATTTAAACCTCGCTGGAGGCTTATATATCTGTATAATACGTAATGGAACGGGAATAGCGGGACCCGAGATGAAGAGCGGCGCAAAAAGATGCTTAAGTGCCACGTTTGAAGAAGACGTGATAACTGCGTACGATGCGCGCACTATGTCAGGAAAAGCTGATAATTTTTCCTATCGGGAAAGGATGTCAGGGATTCGTGGGTGGTTGTTTCCATTATTGCACGGGCAAAAAATGATTCTGGCAAAACACTTTAACACTTCTCGCCAAGGCTATCTCGCTGTCGCGGTTTGCCTGATATACACTATCGACAGAAGGTCGCGGCTCGCAAAAGTGAACTTGCTGATAAGTTTAAAATAACGCACATTATAAATTTAGCAACAATGCCATTTTTAACCGGCCAATTTTTTTCGCTCGTCGTTATAACTTCATCAAAAGTATCCCACTCAAGCAGGAAGCTCACAAAAGCTGTTTTCTCAAGGCGAAAAAAGGACGATGAAAGATTGTGTAACGTTGATTAAAAAATTAAGCTACGCACAATAAGGAATTGGATCTCGGAATTACATCGTAAGCTTTAAATTTTTCCTGGCCAGAAAACTGTCAGAAATTAATTAGTTACTTGTTTGTTTCGTCTTAACTTAACAGTCTTCGACGTTAAAAAAAGAGGGGTATTAAATTTTTAATTAGGTTTCGTAATGAACACTCCATGAATATGGATGAGAATCTAATATCTTATTCAAATTAAAATTTTATATATCCCTCCCCTCCCTAATAGCTCGGCCGGCGTTTATGTACACTTTGCATAACATTTTGTCGCGTTAATCAAGCCTCTGTGGGCTATCGGAGGCAAAAAATGTGAATCTCGTTGTGTCAGTTGGAATAACAAAAAAGGCGAATTGATGAAGAGGAGAAGATGAAGTGAAACTTTAGACCGGGCAAATTGGCAATCTAAGGCTTTGAAAATCATCGCCACTCGAATCAAAGATCCATCGGTACAATTTGTAGGCGCAAGATTGTGTTCGATGGTTGTAAATAATGGCAACGTGAAATGTGAAACGGAGCGACGATGCACGCACAGTAGTCGTCTGTACTGTAATAATGCTGGTATTATTGAGCTTATCAAGCGAGGCTAATTGGACGCGAACAGCTGGGCTGTCATTGCTGCGCCTAGTGCGCGCAGCTTCTACTTTACACTGATAATGTAATAGGCCTATCTGGAACACAAAAGCCCTAATAGATTAATGGATTGGCCTTAAAGTGATCTTAATGTCAAAACAGATCGGTACACACTCACGTCCACTGTGCATGTTCATCTCGACACAAACAATCGGCCTAAGGCGCGCACAAACAAAAAATAATTTTGTCATCATAAGTAAATCAGCCGATTTCGGGTCATGAAAATAAGAGTTCACTTGAGTTCAAATCGCAAATTTACTTTGCCCGAATAGAATAATTGAACCACGCGAGTTTATTTTAATCAATTGATTGATAATAGTTTGGCCATTTATGAAACAAGAAATCAACGGACTTTGCATCAGTTCGCTTTTCATCATGAAGAAACAAGTCAATCGATTTATTTGTGATTTCTTTTTTTACAAGTTTGTATATCACTTTTGTTTAATATTTTCTTTGTGTGATTTTGATATTTGTATGAAAAGTCTCGTTGCTTGTCGATTTGCTATACAACTGCATGTCCGTACCCTCTTTCAGGCTCGGAATGATCGATCTTCGTGACTCTTTAGACACCGAAATGTATACGAGTTCTGAAAGCTGGCGAAGATTGATTGACCCCCCGAACTTTGGGTGCAAAGTGGCGTCGCCATCGAAACTTTTCTTTTCATCGTTTGTTTTCGCGCTTCGTTCCTTTTTTTTTCGGCTTAATTCATTACCCGCTAAGTAAATTAGAAAGTGCGAAATAAATACAAGCCACGAAGGTGAAACACATTAGCGTGACAAAATTGCTTCGACGGGTTTTGAAGTGTCGAGACAATGATGAAGTGGCGACCTATCGACGGATCGTTCATTAGATATCGCTTATCGGTAATAATATTTTGATTTTGTTATCGCTCGCGAAATCGTCCCACCGTTCAGTCAACTTACGTTTACTGTTATTGTTATTGTTATACACCGAGATGGTGTAATACGTAGTACTACGCGTCACATTCGAGACGATGAAATCGGAGAGACAACAGGAGCATTGATTTTGTTTTGTCGAACACGCCGATAGCAAGATGAGCAACTACATCTGGGTTATTGTTCGATCGGATGTCTGGGCTTCGGTTTCTGTCAATGAGTAAGCTCGCGCGTATCTAATCGCGGCTTAATTGACAGTAAATATAGATTCATTTTCTTGCGGCTTGTGCATCGCTGTTTTGCAAGACGTTTTTCCTGGAAGGTGAAGACTGCTTGTAATAAAAAGTAGGGCAGTGCTTTATTAAATGAGAGAGATAAAAAACACATAGGCTATGAATTACGTTCGGAAACTGTTTTATTATGGCCGACGGCGAGCGAATCTAGGATACGTGCACAATATTTGCCGCCAGTTAAGTTTCCTGTGAAGATGCCCTTAATTGTATTCGAAATTGAGTAACTAGTTTAAAGCGTTTCAGAAATGTAATTGAGAAAAAATAATATAAAACTGAAGTAAAAATGTCAAAGAATGATTAAAGTTTTGCAACATTGTGATTAGAGCGTTGTGATATTGTCTTTTTTTGTTTCGAATTAATGTACACTAAGACGTTCAGAAACTTTTGAAAGAGTACAAAAAGGTACAATATAAAAAATCATCGTTAAAACTTTCTCCATCCCTGCGAAAAATAGTTTATTTAATTAGAAAATTTTATAGCTTTTAAATTGGGTAGCTTGAAGAATGGCAAACTACCTCGTGTCCATTTTCAAGCACGCCTTTTTTCGGAATAATTTAGTTATAACATTCATAAAAGCGCGGAGACTTTAATTAAACTTCCATGAAATAATTACGACGACATTTGCGTTTTAAAAAAATTTAATCAGCGTTTGATCGGGACTTTTAATTTAAGTCTCGGCGTTGTTTTGTTGTAGAGCAACGATAAGACGTATTGAATTTTATTATTTACAAAATGTGATATTGAGTTTGGCTGTTATTAATTTATTGGTTTATTTTAGCTGGTGAAACGCTATTACAAGCGCTGCGGAGCGAGACCAGTTGTTGCTTTCGCTTGCCTTTCACTGCTGCCATCTACGTAGAACATTCAAAATGATTTTACCTCGCAAGTTCGTTCGACACTTTCGTAAGTGAGAAACAATCAAGCTATGCTTATTCTTTTACATTTTAAAACTTGCATTTGTGTTTTATTATTCGAAATTTGTTTTGTTTTACGTGCAAAACTTGGAAACAAGTCATAATTAAGTCTTAATTAGGGATGAAAAAAGTTGACATTTTAATAATTATTAAACAACTTGATTTATTCCAACACAAAAAAGTTAACAAAAAGGATACAGAAGCACGAATGTATAGTTTTAATTATTTCTCTTGCAGATTATAACGGTACCCTTTCATATGATCTGACAAGAGTTAAATGAAATTTCCATGCCATTCAGATGCAAAAATTGGAGTTTTTCTTACGAGATTAATACGCAAAATCAATTTTTCGTATGCGTGATTTTCATATCGAAGAGGATTACCTTAATTCGTTTCATATGAAATTTTATTAAATCGCATTCGCCGGCGGGCACGAAAAGACGACGCATAAAATACGGTTCATTTCATTCGACTGTCAAGCGCTGAGCAGAGATAACACTTATCTACGATTTTTGCAAAACAAATCACCGAGATTCTACTAACTACGCACTGAATATAATCGCGAGTCATTAAATAAGTTCCGTTGAGTACCTATTAAATTATTTTCTCAGCTTCTGCTATCACAGTAGCATAAAATCTTACACGTGAATTTATCGGACAAAACCAATTTGAAAGGTCTCCACAAAGTTATGTAGTAGCCTCCATGACAACTTTATCGAATTTAAAATACCAATTTTTTCTTTTGTTTTCATATCAAGTTTAAAAAATACAACAAGTGCAAACCTGCGACGGTTTTATATTACGTTTTTGCCCGGGGCTTTTGTTTGTCATTCCAGTATGTTTGTTCAATTTGCTAATACTTTTTTTTTCATTTGTGCTTCATGTTCATTTGGATGGGTCAACGGGGATAAAGAAACCTTGATTGCAACCATCTCGGTGTCTGCTCTTCAAGTTCCTCCCTGTCATCTCGTTCCCCGTTACTAAATGGTCATTGAGTCAATTACGCGGATAAAGTGCGCCATTGTGCGGTGCATCGTCATTTTTCTAACCCCGTTTATACTATGAAAACTCAAGAGTGGGGTGATGGATAACTAGCATAACGACGCACCGAGCCATCATGGATAATATCATATCGAGAACAAAAACCACATCGAAATCTTTCTTTGTATTGGATCGAAAAAAAACAAACAGAAAAAACACAGGTTCGAAATCCTCTCGACTGCGTTTTGCTCTGTTTGTGAATAACAGTTTTCATTGAATCGGAAATTGAAAGTTCAAAATGTGAAAAATCGAAAACAAAATATTCATTGTTGATTTCATATTTTTTTGAATTTTTTGAAAAAGAGAAAATAACGAAATATTTGCAGTATATTGTTAGCAGTAGGGATCGGCAAAAATGATTAAGTTCAATTGGATTCATGTTCGGATTTACTCTGACCCATTTTCCTCGTTACGTTAGTTGGCGAGAGCAGAAAATGACGTGATCTCTCAAGTGACACTGTAGTCGGGCAATTAATCGGTTTTATCCCCACCCCGTCCAACATTTATTACCACTCCACTCCAGTGAAATCCTAAAAAACGGCCCCGTCATGATTCATCGAAAACCGATCGCAGAAAAATTCAGAAAGAATAAAAATCGGCAAGGATTTTTGGGGTCGTTAATAAAACAAACACTGTAGCTGCGTTGCGTAACAATTTTTTGTCCTGCCGACCGGTAGCGTTTCGTCAAACTAAATAAATTACTTTTCGGCGGGTGTATTATTAACGTGAATGGCCGGCCGTAAAATTTAGTACGGCGTTCTCGCAGCCGTCGCACGCCGTAAAACGGCGATCGGGCGGAAAAGAGACTGAAATTGAAATTACACATTTATGAATTGAGCGTGTTTTCGCGTGGTCGCAGGGTCGCTTCACACTTACGTGGCGTTTTGCAGAAAATTGCAACCTCGGCGGATTGTTTCGTCAAAAGAGTGACTGGTCGCGCAACGCAAGTCAGCGCGTAACCTCTGGGACAGTGGCTGGTTCTAAACCGATACTTGCACGCGAGAGTCGGCGAAACCTGTGGTTACGCGTGTCGGGTAGGCCAATCCGAAAACCCAGTTCTCACCGCGTGAATCCGAGACCCCGTGGGGTCCCACAACGCCCACTTTGGGGTTAATGCATACCCCGCTTTCATCATGTAATATCATGGGTATAGGCTTTTTATTGCCCCGGAGAAGGTCCAACAATGGTCCGGCTTGTGTTACGCCACGGGAAATAAAGTATATGCTATGATGCGCATATCGACCGATAAATGCTAGGGGTCAATCAACAGGCACGTGATCAGTTCGTGAAGTTAACAATCAGTTTTCGCGACGACGTGTTTTTTTTCGGCTTGACTCCGCTGTCCGGAAACGTGTGCGTGTTTCCCGCGATTTTTCTGCTGTAATCAGGGCCGCGATTGTTCGCTGACATTTTTATTTCATCGTTTGTTTGCGAAAGTCAATGAAACGGCCAACCGGAAGCGCTGGACGAAGGGGACGACGATTGCAATTGGGCTTTAATTCCCTCGGATTACTGTGTTTGCGGTTATCGCTCAAAGAATTCTGCACTTTTCAATTAGCCGACGAGGGAAGCAAAAGTGTTATTGAATTGAAAAGGTGCACGGCCGCTAATTGTTATTATATGCATTGCGCGCAATTCTCACGGAATCAACGCAAAATCAGAGCGCAAAACTTGCCGGTCTCGCTGGAACTCTGACGTTTCGTTTCGTGTATGCCGGAGTTAATTCGATAGCGCATTGAATGGCGTTTGGGTGGAGTGCTGTTTCGCAGTAATGAGGTGCTTGTGATCGAATATAAACACTTTCGGTTTTTGTTTGTGAAACTTTGCTGCCGGCCTGTTATAATGTGCGATTCCCAATGAAGATGAGCTAATTGATTGCCGCAACGATGAAGGGTGCGTGGGATACCGACCAATCCAATACAATTTGTCACATCTCTGCAATTACTTTTTCAGTCTTTTTTTTTCATTTCGGTTTGTTTAATTATTACTCCATTGATCAAGTATTGATATTTTACACAATCTTGGATTCAGATTTCAGCAGAAAATCAAAGAAGTAATTACATACTTTCGACTTACACGATACTTTTTTACGATTCTGGTTTATCGCGTAACGCTTTTTCTTGTTTATAAAAGTTGTTGAGTTGTAAATGTTCAAAAAGTAAGGTAACAGAAGCACTATTTAAGAAATTAATAACATATATTATTCGAAAAAGCAACGAAAAAAATATTGAAAAACTAGTTACGAGTAAAACGGCCTGGAGGCGCGATTCAATCTGGTTTTGCGAGAAACAAAACAAAGAAAAGAGAAAAATAAAAAAAAAAAAAAAACAAGATGGAAATTAATCAACGGTGAGCGTAAGATTGGATTGGTTTATCGAACGCAATTTGTGTGTACTTAGTAGTTGTTCGTCATCACAGCGTCATCAATCTCGACATGATATCATCATTGTTGGAACATACCGTTACACCATCCCGGCGTACGCAAACTAATGACGCGTAAATGCAAAGCGCACGTAGGAAAGTGGCAATTTTATTTCTTCTTATTTAATAAAACAAATCGGCATCGGCCGTTTATACCGGGACACACCGATGCACTTAGTTGATGAGGGTACACGCTCAATTCTACACGCGATGTTTGCGTGCTTTTCGCCACGTATATACACGTTGGCTAATGCGCCGCATCATTTCAATTCAAATACGCCGTGGAGGCTCGTAAATTTTCGCACTGCCGATACGGTCGACTCGCCTTTTCTTCGATTTGCATACGATCGACTAATTCCCGTGCGCTTCAAACGTGCTCGATATCGTTTCGGAGGGAGCAAACATATTAGTCGTTAGAGAATAAAAGCAAAAAAAAGGAACGCGAGCGTCGAGGAAAGTTAATTACTTAACTCATCAACTGAATTGATCTGATAATTTCGACGCTCGCGTGTGACTTGTAATGAAAGTAACATTGTCGTGATGCGAGTGAGATTTATTTGTGAATTACAATCATTGTGAAATATTTTATTACGCAATGAAAAGCGTTTTTCGTCGCGAACAATTTTTCTTTTTCGTCGCAAGTTTTGTTTATTGCGGTTATTTTTTCGTTCACGTCCACTAGTCCATTTGTAAATTACAATTTAACGAATGTTGCAAAATGCAAATACGTTATCGTGACGATACTTTTTATATTTTACGAACATCTGATGCATTTTTACCCGCAATTAGATTCTATTCACGAGGCAAAAACGAGTTGGATCAATCATGTACGAGCATTAAAATCTAGTTGCTGAATGGGGAAAAAAGTGCTTTCTATATGTGGATTTTGCGAATTATTTTCTAAATCGAAAATAAAAACAGTTATATGAGAATAAAAGAATATTCTTTTATGTTTTCATCCACTGGTACAATTTATTGAGATAGTATCGAAGTAGCTCGTTAAAGGGCCATAAATTTTATACCGAGCGCAATCACATATATAAATGGAAATATATTTCGCTGCTCTAATTAAACTGGCATTACTCTCATGCTACGCAGTTATTGTTCAATGAAGCGGTATCACCAAAATACATTAGATTCATCGGTTTCTATAAAACATCCGACAATCGTAATGAAAATTTTTCCATTAAAATTTGCAAATCGTTTTTTCTTCCCCTGTTTGTTAAATTGATTTCAACAGTTTCACTTTATAAAAATTACGTTTTTCCCAAACTAAAACAACTGTTTTAACATTTTGTATTTTTGTATTTTGTATTGAAACTGATTGACTGCAAAATCGATGTCGATTTCAGGTGCATGAAAATTAACAACGATAATTAGATTAGACATTATTTCGCAAACATTCGGAGGTTACAACTCGAGCTCGAAGTTTATATATTTCTGGACGGGTATATGAAACAGAAGCCCTGCTGCGGGAGGGTTAATTTAATATGTCTCGATAGCCGCAAGGTATCTAGCCTAATGTTCCTCTTCCGACAAATCACCCTTCTTCATCTATCCACAAAGTCAGCGCCGAGAGTGATTGCACGCATACTCCGTGGAACGTGATATTATTGTTACAAACGTATGTATCATCCCTCGAACTCGTTCAAACAGAATGATATTCATGGTACGTTGACAAACGCACGGCAGTTATGTAAATCATGGCACAACAAAATTAGAATAATCAAAGTGTAGTTAGTTCCATGACCGTGCGTGTTGTTCCTTTCTTGCCTTTTTTTTTCTCGACGGCAACGTCAGAGCAACGAAGACAGAGATAAAAAAAACGCACTGCGAGTGCAATTTTCGTGCATTTTATAACGTCGCAAGAAAAAGAACGATGAAAAAACAAATTTGTAAAGTCAACATCGAGGAAAACTGATTATTTTCGGCTGTATAAGAGCGCTTGATGTTTTCATATGTACACATTATTTCGTGCTCTCGCTAGCCACCAAGTTTTGCATATTGAGGAGTTTGCGTAGAAAACATATTAACACGTTCGCGTCGGGTTTTTCGGTACGTGACTTCCGTTATCGCGTACGTACGATAATGAGTACATGGCTGGCGCGTTATTGAAATATAGTCGGTAACAAAGCACAATTTCTGCGTGACGAATAGCCACGGGCGCTCTGCCCGTCGATAACGCAGACTAGTTTTATATGTCGCTATTAGTTCGCCAGCGGTGTGTGCAATTTTAAAATTAATTCGCCCGGTGATTAGCTGTTTTGTCGCCGCTACAGAACGAACGACCCAAGCCGACGATTCCGCTAATTAATGTAGCGCTGCTGTACATGTGATGGCAAAAAAAAAGCGGGGCATAAAGCGCGTAGGTTCCACTCTTTTTTTGCAATCGTATCGCTTTAATTGTCACTTTGGCGATATAAAAGCACGCTGTAAAAGAAAGTGCTCAAGTGGAGTTACAGTGCAGAACGCGGATCGAAAAATCGTTAAACGCCGAGTTTATGAATAATAACAAAAAACTGCGGGCCATTGTTTGCTTAAATATTAATAGTACTCGTCGGGACGGACAAATTTATAGACACTTAATGCGCGTAATACGACGCGTGTTTGAAAAAGTAAGTAGCGAGGAGTTTGTCAAATTATAAGGCGCTGTGAGTTTTTTTTGCACTCAAATTGCTATTGTCCGAGTGTAGCATATAAGCTGGTAAACACATTTCCAGTGAATATATAATATTAATAGAATTTGAAGAAATAGATGATCAGATATTCTGACTTAGCATGAGCAGAATAGAGTATGAGTTGAATGACATTGCAATAAATAAGAATATTGTGATTTTCTGTTCAATTCATTTTGTCCTGCGTTTGAAAGTACAAATTACATCCTTACGTTCATAAACAATTGAGAACTCGTATGAAAAGTTATTTTCAAAAAGTCTTTATGATTTTCAATTTGCAGGATACAGTATTTATGCACTCTGAAATGTGTATTTTGTTAATGACTTTTAATCACGTTCAAAACTCTTAAATAATACAGCGATGCTAAAACCGGATGGATTTTTAAACATTTTGAATAACTCACGAGCAAAAGTAATGTTAAATTTATGATAATGAGGCATCTCTTCTATTTTCAAAAACACAATTCAATTATTGAACGTGCAATACGTTGGTATTAAAAAGCTGTTTAATCAAAATTTGCAACTCGTTGTTGCAATGAAAAAGAGGGACTTGAAAAGGGACAAAAGAAACGATGACTAATGCGTACTGATTGGTGTTACAAGGGTGAAACCCGGTTATGAGAGTGGCAAAGAGCCGGACACCGCAATGACAATTTCGCATTTGGAACTGCAACTGCAGAATGCACAATCAAGTGTCGGCAGAGAAGATTGGCGAGCGCTAACTTATGGGTTTTGAAACAAGATGCAGAGCGGCGAATAACCAAAATTGAAGTTAACCAGCGACACACGGGTGCATCGAATCCGACGAACTGTACGAATTCGCAAATGATAGCGATCGGCATCATGTATCTCGTGGATTAGAAGAGGAGGGCAGCTTCCATCCACCCTCTTGTCCGTTCATCTCGTTCGTACTAATCTGTGGTCCAGTCGTAAACCGTTTAATTCCGTTTCGTGATAAACCGCGCCACGGTTCGCCGCCGTCCCCCCTTTTTCCACCCTCTCAAATAATACTCGCCGAGGTCTCGACGGACGAATGTAATTAATAGATATTATTTATCCTCGCCCGAGCTTATCGTTCTCGACGACGAGCCGACCAGAATGCAAGGATTATCGTCGTGTTTTTTGTTAATATCTCGTGTGTCCTTCGCTCCGACGTATATTCGCAATGATGAATTCAACTCAGGGAGCCACGCATAATGACAAAATACGAAGCACGATTAAGTCGACGGATAAATGTCGCGTCTGAAACTCGCACTTGAACTGTGCGTTTCGTTCGTTTTGTTGCTCGTTGTGGAAGCGGCGCGATCATTTTGTAATTTGTAGTTTTAAATATCGCTGCGCGCCTTGATTCGGAGCAATCTCTCCGACGTTTACGGAGCTTACTGTTCTTAATAATTAGGGTGCCCCTCTCGCGCGGACTGCTGATCTTGAATTTTCTGCTACGACTAATGATCCTGCGCCCAACCGGGCATTATGTCGTTCGAACGGGATGTTTCCATAATTGCGACTCAACAACGACATAAGTACATATCAATTTGCTCGCACAACAAATAATCTTGATATTGAAAAACGACGTTAATGAATAGACGAGAAAAAAGCGACCCGTAAGTGCGCTCGTGAGGTTGAAAAAAGTGAGCAAAATGAGATGGATTGAGCTAACCGGAAAAGGCACTCTTGGGAGGAGTGGATTATTAATATTGAGTGTTGAGGCAACATCCACTGGCGATCTAGTTCTTTTTGTGTGCCAAACGTGCATGCACTCGCACACACGTAGATGATTACAAACATAATAGGTAATCGATCATTCTAATCAGGGATTGTGGTGATTAATTATACTCGATGGTGATTGTACCATACATACGTAAACTGGCCAGTGATCAGACAGAATGTTGTACGCCCGTATCTCGAAATCTCTACTGTGAAAATTATAATCTCTTTTGAAATTAATTGACAGTATTAAACATTTTTGCACAATTTTGCTCCTACAATGGTACTCAGATTTAACAATAAACTGAACCAATTTGCAAAATCTAAAACCATTTTGAAAGTACAAACAAGATATAAAAAACAAATTGAAAAACAATTAATTTGATTCTTTTTTAGTTTTAATCTTTGTTGGAATGTACACAAAAAGTAGAGTAGAGTGTTTTAGTGTGTACAATTTCAGGACCTTATTTTTGGTAGACTGTTTTTTCTGTCACTCGGGGAAAAGGTTTTGAATAACAGTCGTAACAATGGCGCAACAACTTTGTCACGTTGTAAACGTGACTGGCAGGGCGCGCGCAAAAATCGTCACCAGCGTCGGGGACAATAAAGTTATGCAAAAAACAGTCGAAAGAGGACCATGAATAGAATACACTTGATGATTTATAAGCTACTTTAGCTGGGGATCGGAATTTAATGCCAGTCGAGACATCTATCAATTTAATTGGGCAATGTTAATTCAGTCGACGATGGCCTATAAACCGGGTATTGCTAACGAGACATAGCGCCGAGTAGTTTGGTTCCCTACACATTGCCGCGATTGCATATATATTGCATCGCAGCAGCCAGGCTACCGGCTACTGTTAATCAGTCTAGAGTTTATGTCCTACCATAAACTTGGCAGTCCCGTCTAGCTGTCATTAATAAAACCCACGTTGATAACTCGAAAAGTCGGAGGCGACACCCGCCCACTCGGTCGCTCGCTTGCCGCCACTGCAGATACACCCAGAACTAGTTATCTTCGAGATTTACACTACCGATTTACGCTCGCACCACTGCGTCTCCAAGTTTGTGGTTGCTCCATCGGTCAATTTGTCCCTCGCGCTCTCTGTACACCCGACGATTCTCGCTTTTTTTGTTTCACTATAACTGTTACATTGTTGGCTCCGTTACAAAATCAATTGTAACGAAACACAACCGATATCAATATTCCTATCACGTTCTATGCACCTCGCACCTTCGTTTTTGAAAATTTTTTCTTCTTCGCATGCGTGATTACATTATGTTGGTTTTAATTAAATGTCGTGTGTGCACTGGAACAAAAATATCCATGCGATTGATTGGCATATTCATAGTCAACCTTTTAGCAGTACGAAAACTGTTATTGTTTACTCGTTGCGCGTTTAATAACAGAGAATATCGATGTAAACAGATGGGTTCCATTGATAAACTCCAACTCGGACGCGGATATTTCTCTCAGATTAAGCGAAAATTTGCCCGGCATTTGTAAACACAATATGAACAATCACGGGATATAAATGTTGCTGCCGGAAAAACATTGACGAATCGCGCGTGCAGCGCGCCTCTCGTCGGTGTGTAAATTCGTGAAGTTCGCGGCGGGGTCATTTGCAACGCGCGCTTATTATTTTCAGTAAATAATAGGATTATTACGATTCCCCGGCGCGGTGAAATGTTTTGTGCATTAAAAATCGAGTTCGTTGGCCGTTGATGGCCCGCTGGACAATTACGATCCGTCGGTGTGCAAATAAAATCAGCGCGCCAAATTTAATAACAACCGTGTGAGTGATTATGAACTTTGTTTTTTGATGAAAGAAAAAAAGATAATCAGAGCGACGAAAAAATGAAAGCCGACAGTGGTAGATGAGTCGGGACGCGAATGATAATCAAACGAACTAGCCGTTATCTTTAGACGCGCAGCGTCGCTTGTGCGTGCAGGTATTGATGGCAATTTAATTAAATGAAATTAATTTTGTATGAATAGGCGTAGAGGTTGGAATTGACTTGTGGAATTTACGAAATAGCACAGCGAGAGCTGACAGAGGCAGACATGTGAAGGGTGTCGGCCAGTGGTGTCAAAGTGAATAGCACGTATATGAGGTTTGCGCCCGATCGGAGAGAAACGCATTTGGCGTAACAGCGCATATAATTAAAAATGGTCCGAGATCCATTAGCCGGGAAAAATCAATCGACACTAATACGCCGAAATGAACAGACTAGGCACTGCCCAATTCCTCTTATATTCATAATGCCCGTTTTATCGAGAAAACAAATCTGCATAACTTTATTATCGGGATATGTTTTATTGCTCGAATAAATTTCATTTCCTTCCGGCTATCAAAATTAAATACAAAATCTCTCCGGCGTTGTACGGGTCGCGTCATCAATCGCAGCTGTTGCGCCGTCCAAACGGTTTCACTTCCTCAATCAAAATTCATAAAACCGCACGAAGCCTCGTAACGGCGTCACCTAAACTCCTCGTAAATGATACTCGAATCAACTTCGCCCAAAATCGTACAAATCAAATGAATTGCCGCAAAACTCTGTCCGAGAGGGATATAAGTGTAACGGGCATAAATCATATCCGCGGTCCTGCCCGATTTCCTTGGCCCGAGGAAACGACTAGGTGCCACGCTGACCATAACGAGTAAATAATTGTGGCCTCCCCCCACGGGCTTTTACGAATCCCAAACCTTTTTGCCAAATGAATCTTTGCCCCGCTCGTTTGCCCTGACAAGGTTATCCGTCAGGCCGCGAGTTGCCGACATAAATCTCAGAATAATGAACAGATATGCATTTTCGGAATACAAAAAATCAACAGACTGCAACGCGCGCCACGTACAAGTAGTTTATTCCCTCGAATGTCAGCCGGTCCCGAGCGACCGATAGATCGGGCCGGCTGATTTCCTAGCGCCTGAGTTACAGGATTAAATTCGAAAGAGATGGCCGAACGGCGGGAGATTGGCGCGAGTTCGCGACCGAGTGGGGATTGTCCAATTGCCATATAACTGACTGACTGATATATCTCGAGTTTTAACGATGATCCCGGCAATAACTCCGGGCTTAGTTTCGTGAATTGTGGTTTGCGCGCGATCACCAATCATTGGTTATACGTCAGCGGTAATTAATTAATGTTCTTCCTCTGTGCAAAAGCTTATGGCTGGCTTTGAAAACCGCATTTGTGCGATTGTACAAACATCCAACGGCGTCCAGCTTGTGATAAACTAGCGTCTTTGATAAATTATGAAACGTGCACAATCTACTCCGTTGTGATTTCTTGGCGGTGATTTTATTTTTCAATTTCACAACAGTTTTCACTGCTGTTGTGATTTTTCATACTTCCCAACCGGATTGTAATGTTGCATTTACACACGTTGCCAATTTTTCGCTGTTTTTTCAGATGTAAAATGTAAATATTTTATTATGATGTATAATGACTTATTCATCATGACGAAAACGTAGAAGGGTTAATAAAGGATGTTTTTTGGGGTTGATATAATTAGCTCTAATTATTTTATTACATAACTCTGACCCTTTTCGATGTGTAAACCCTGAAGCGTTCATGATGGTCAAACTTTGAGTCATGTAACGACATGATTAACACGAGGTCAACATTAAGATCAAAGTGCCAGGTTCTGTGATTTGTTGTACGGAATTCGTAATTCAAAATCAAATCCCGTATAATTACATCGAAGCATTTTGGCTATGTCCTTTGTATGTACCGCGCATGTAATGAACTTATAATGTGTAATTGAACAATTTTGCATACAACCAATGTTTGAATTATTGCATGTCGTGTTTGCTCGAAAAGGTAGCGAGGCAAATCATTACTAAATCATGTAACCACCAGCTACATAATTCCAAACCAAAAAACAACATGTCACTATATTATATTTTAAAATATTTCCCCGTATAAGCTGTGTACAACATAATGAACACTTTGCTACATGCAACAGACGAACTCGAATTCGTAGAAGGTAAACTAATTTTTATGCAAAGTTGAAATTATAATTGACGAACGTCATCGAAGCGTTAAATTACCCGAAAAAGTAATAAGTGACTGCAAAAGTCATACCCCAGTTTGATTTTTTTTTTCGACGTCGATTTCAAATACAGAGCTTGACACTTTAATGAATATTTAAATCAGACGTTATTACAGGATATTTCATTTACAATATTAATAAGTTTAATGCAAATTGACGCAATTCTAACATTTATTGCCTCATAATTAGAGGACAAATTATTTATGGAGCGCTCATAATCATGACATATGCACACACGAATTATACTCTTTTGTACAATTTACACCGAGTATTACAATGTAAATTCGGTATGATTACTTAACAGCTGGTCATCAAGTAAGGCACGATATAATTGTATCAGGCATTTGATACACCATATGCGTGGCGCAATAAGTTTCGCGTCTGTCTATATTTTGAATACTAAATAAGATTCGGTTTTGCTTTATCAATGAACCCTTTTATTTTCATTTCTACGTCTATTTTCTAAAATTATAAATACCTTGAATTATTTCAGACATAATAACAAAACTTTAAGAAATTTGCATTTCACTTTTCCGAATTCATAAATTTGAATTTTTTCGACTAAATACAGGAACAACTGTTGACTGTGAAAGATTGATTTTAAAAACGAATCGATTGCTTTAGGATGAGTGAAAAAATCGGTTCATAAATTAATCATAATAATTGTCCCTAAATTGTTGGATCTGCATAGGTAAATGGGGAGTAATGAAGCCATGTGCAGAAACGGGGTGAAAAAAGGATGACGCATCGCCCGGTAGCTCAACAAGAGAGAGGGAAGCGCGGTGGCATTTTTCCAGCTATTTTCACGATCGCGATAAATTAATTCGCTGAGTGTAGATTAATGCAACGAGCAGCATATGGTGCAACAACAGGCGTCGTCTTACGCCTGCTAATTCGTGTACTCGGTGCGCGTGCCTAGTTAATGCAATGCAATGTAAGTGAAGTAACGACCGAGGGGGGGACGCGAGTTAGACAGAGAGCGCGATACATACAGTGTGTACGAGACAAATCGTTATCTGCCGGTCATTTATTCTTAGCCGTCTGTACGGTCTAATTATAATAGAGCAGTGCCGCGAAAGGGCATACCTTCATCGTCACGTGAAAGGGTGCGAGATAAGCCGGCCCGATAAGATCGCGCATCGCATTCGAGCCTCCTGTCGCGCGATGCACGCGTGCTGCACGCATTATATCGGTGCATTAAGTGTTCGCCTACTGCATTGCAAAGCAAAGCGATATTAACTGCGATGGTATGGCGATTTTGTGACTCAGTGCGACGTACTCTCCACGACGATGCTAATCTATTTGCACAAATGACAATAATTTTGTCGCTTGTTATGATAAGATGTATTTGGACAGGGATGACAGCAGTGTTTCCGACAGGGGCCCTATTTAATCTGAGCCGTTTCGATCCTACGCTTAAGAGGATTTCACTGATTTGCCCGAAATCACTGAACAATAGTCCTGACCTTTTTTTTTCTTGCTCGAGTGACTATTCGACTGATCAAGTATTTTTGTAAACTAAATTACATGCAAAAACTAAGATTTTATTTATAAATTTTCTCAACAACGAAAAATTATGAGAATAGTTATGTGAGAAATGTTTAAACAATTTCTGACGGATAATAATTCACATCGCAAAATCAAATATCGCATTCCTGAAACGACTAATTGAACAAATTTCATTAATATCGTATATCGCGGATGTGTTTGTGTTGCAAACATAATTACAGTTGTGCGTGCGTAAGCTTACAGCGCGTATCAAAGTTTCATTAATGATACACGAATGACTATTCGGCGGTTGGAATGACTGCGAAAACGTTCATATTAAAATTGCTACGTCACCATTTCAATCGATAGAAATACTTCGCTATAACAAGGTTTGTATTAACAAAGGTTCGTTTTTGAGCCGCGTTCGAACTGCATGACAAACGAAAATTGTCGCTAACAATATTTTGCATTCGGCAAAAATTAACCGTGACTAAATCAGGTTAAACTTTTGGAATAAAAAAAGGAATCGTGTCGTCGTTTCGGGTGATTATCAGCAAACGATTGCGGGTTCTTGTTGTACAACAAAAGCCGCAGTTTTTTGTTGTATTTCCCTCTGGCGACCGAGTTGGAGCAGTTTATTTCGATTGGTTGTTTACAGAGGGATTTGTGAATTGTTCGTCAAGCCGGTCGTCTGTTGATCATGTTTAAATGAGCGTTTTATTCGTACATATGTCAATATGGACGGTACGCTGCGGAAACAGGCCCTGTTTATCCCTTTGGTAAACGGCGCGTACACGCGCTCTGACCTACGTCAACTATGTAATCACGCTCACGACGTGCTCGAGATCGTCAAAAGGTAAAAGCACTCACGTAAATTACTATGCTTTTAATCAGAGAATCGAGAGCGAATTATCGCGATGACACTCGAGTGGCGAAAATGACGCATCACGCCGTTGCTATTTTCAATGATCGGTTTCCCGATCAATTGCTCGTTCGCTCCTCTTTTTAAACCACATTGATTTGTCATCCACCGAAAGACCTGTTTTTTCCTGTCCTCTCGCGTGATGTTTTCCTTTCATTTGCTCTCGTTTTAATTTGTCACCGTCCATTTGTAAAGAAAGTAACCTTTCGCCCCTGCGAAAGAGTTATCGAATAGAATTCATCGCCTGGAAAGTGTGCGCTGCTTTTATACTGTCTTATGCAAATCGGGGAAATCTGAAAATCTCATCCGCCCGTCGAAAAATGTATAACCGGACGTTTCATTTTATTATGCTAAGTTGATCAAAATTCAAAACACGTTTTACTTGCGTTGCAAAGTTTATGCCATTGCGACTACGAAGGAAGAGGATAAATAAACAAAAACAGAAAGGGAAAACGATCTCGCGGCGTAAAACTATGCATCAAGTCGCTCGCGCAACTAAGATACAAATAAGTGGGTCGTAAAAATTTGTTGATGCCGACGGTATAACTGTTAATCCGAGTTGATACTGTTTACTTTGGAGATTAACGTTGAGGACGAGACGCGAGCGGGGCTTGGCTTTTTCATTAAAATATTAGCGCGTTTGCGATAATGCGAGACATTTTTCTCGGGCTTGTTGTTGGGAAGTTGCGCGTTCTTTCAGCTCCGTCGCGGATCTTCAATTTGAAAATTGTCGGAGCCATTCGGGAGCAACGTTTAATTAACACAATATACCTCGACGGGCGATAACTAAGCGCGGTTCAAGTTAAATTGCGTTTGACAAACTTGCGGCAAATGTACGCCGGCGGACTGGCTGGCGACGCCGCAGCAGTTACGGTGCACCAACCGCGAGAAATAAAATCTTCCGGCGACTTTGAATCGCGATATTATTCAAAGTGTTTCTCGCGATTTCGACGATCCCCCGCCGAAAAGCCCGTCCTTTTCTCTCAACGCCACCTACTCCGCGCTTTTCACTTATCCCGCGCGTACCACGCCGTTTCGTACGATTTCATAAGCGGAAATGCGCATGCAGGCATGTAAATGAGCCCGTTTCGTATTCCAACGCGATTACCTCAAATTTGCGCGCGACAATCGTTCTCCGTGGATCGACGCACTCGAATCCAATTGGACCGTATCCAACGTGCACCGCTGAAACAACGTCGAACCTTGTTTTTCTTCAAATTCCCATCGCTGCTCCGAGCGTGAGCATACTTATTCATATTCCAATGTCTCTGCGGGCCGCTCGTGGCGAAACTTATTTCTGCAACGTTGCGGTCTCTGAATTTGAGCACTATTTTCACCCGCAGATAGAATTATTATTCAAATAGAAGAAAAATAATAACGTCGACGATTTTAATAACTTTCGCAGTTTTAGTTTCAATAATAAAAAAACACACACTTACACATTTTAAAAATATATGCTACTTTTTGGACGTTTAAAAGTTTTTAACCGATAAAAAAACATTTGAATCTGTTAAACCTCACCGTTTGCCAACTTCATATTGAACTCATAACTCAGGAAACCTGATTTTAAATTCAAATAAGTGAAGTATCGCCAACATATTGTAAATATATTTCTCACATATTGTCAATAGCTAATCCGTTTTATTTTGTCCACAAATGTGATTTATCTGTAGACTCTTGTTTTTTTTTTCAACAGAGGCTGATTTTATTACACGAGTGTTAAAATGCACGACCATTGTTTAGAACAAAAAGCGTGCGTCGGATTTTGATGATTCTCGCGACGTGTGAAATAGTATGCAAAATATCAGGGCGGACTGTAGATTTCAATTTTGATATATCCGGAATCATAACCGGTGATTTCGTTGCGGGCTGCTAAGCGAGAGACAGCGTAGGATGTTTTACGCGTTTTAATCAGACGAGCATCCAGCAAATGCCACGGAGGGAGTTCATTTGCGCTAATGAAATCAGTGTTATCTTTGCCGGACTCACGTGCTGCGCCATACAGACACCGCATTGTTCCCCGTTCACAAACATAAGCCTGCAACAATGGTCGACTCGCACAGTTGTGTCAATACAACATTTATATATGTCGTCGAATCATTGTCCCGTAACACCAACTAGCGCGCGGAATTGCACGAAATTATGGCAAGGATATTAAACCTCTTTTTTTTCGTTTGTACCAGCTAGTCGATGCGACACATTTCTGCCACTAATTTATCGACGGAATTCTGTGTCTGATAACAAATGAAATGGTTGAAACGTGTTTGATAATAAAAAAGAAACTCCGGGGGAAAAACCAAATAGAAAACAAATTGAGGTGAAAGAGTTGAGATGGAGGGGGCAAAGGAGATGATCGAGTGACTCGGGCACGATCCGTGTAATTCGGAATTAACTGTGCATACTTTAACTTGGGTCGGAGTTTGCTCAAACTTGAGGCTATCACACATTCTATTCATGTAAAATCAACTTGTTCAAACTACACTTAACCAAACTTCTCTTGTCCAGACACTGTTTCATCAAAATTAATCCTGCCGAACTATTTGACGGTAAAATCAAGTTTGGTTAGCGTTTTATTGATCTCTATGAAGGATTGATGATGGTATTTGTATTACACGTCATTACACACCGGTTTGAATTAGAGTCTATAGTTATGCAAGTCATATCATATCAATTATGGGATTCCGAATAATTTCGTTCGATCGACCCGGTCAATTAAGACGTCAAAAATGATTTCCTAATTCAAAAACAAATAAACCTAGATTAAAAAAACTCTGATCTTGGAAATTTCCTTCACACAAATATAAAAACGTGGACGAAAATTTGAGGACAACGTTTTCGTATAGTTAATCACTTGATTGAATGAAAAAGTCAGTGATTACTTTGGCGCAATAAGTGAGAGAAGCTATTTTCAGTGCGGGCAAAGTTTGGACAATAGTTAGGTGCAAAGCTATTCAATTCGTTACTCCACGGCAACACGGAATTTAGCCGGCGAGCGTAGGAAAAAAATAGCAAATTGGTTGCTTTTCGTACGTAGAAGCCGTGTCCCTCCGTGCTTGAGCGATATAGCCGCCTACCAATAGGTACCTTCATCGTCCCTGGCGAGCGTGCAAAGTACATAAATATTTCTACTCCGGGAAAAGTAATTGGACGAGGACGACATACGCGTCTGTTATTCTTCTACGAACGAATGTCCGGACTTTCTCATCGGGCCGGCAAATAAATCTTGGTGTTCGCTTTATGAGAAACCGCCTTCTGTTCGAGCGTTGTACCACTGTCGGTCGGTCGTCTCGTTTTCTTTTTCTCTCGTATAACGCACTGGTGCCGTGCATGCATGCAATCGAATGAATTGGATTGGCAAATTTGCTAAATTCGTTTCTCTTTCGGCAGCTCCAAAATAGCGATGATTTTTCGCCGAGCTCTGTATTTTGAACGTGCGTTTCTTTATTTTATATCCAGCTCCAAACTCCTTCCCTCCCATTTATTTACGCCGCTAAATTGAGTTTAGAGTGAGTATATCGACAAAATGAAAAACCAAATTGCCCAATCCTTTTTTCGCAATAACATTCTTTATGAAAGCTCAATCGAGCTTTCCTTTTTCCTCGACGCACAGCGATCGATTTAATCCCAGTCCTTTCCATTGCTTCTAATTAGCCGGGACATTAACCTTGATTCAATTTTGAACTTAACGGTTAATCAACTGCTAAAAGCCAGATCCACATCTCGTATCATTTATCATAAATGCACGTAACTAAACATCAGCTAGGCCGCGTATAAATTCACATGTATCTCATAGTAGGCAATCAAGCGAAGTACCTCGGAGTGTTTCGCGGTTACATTCGGCTACGGTTTTACACGATGGACACACCGGCTAAAGCGTCGCAAGAAACTGTCCCATTTGCGGTCGCTCGTGTCGGCTCTATCGTTTCAAATTATGCACATCGTCTCAACCGTCGACCTTACGACGAAACATTTTATTAACCCCGCCTGCTTTATTTGTCTTTCTTTCTATTTTTCGGTCCAAGTAAAATGTTTACAGAGAAAAAGCTCACGTCTGAAAGCTCATATTTACATCCACCCTTACTTTTGCGAATATATAAAGTCATAAAAAGGCAAATCTTTTGCTCGGCTTTTTATTTCGAAATATGTGTTCCACGCCGAGAGCTTTCTCTGTAATAACTCTTTATGTCATGCGTGTCTTTCTCGTCTGCAAGTTCTTGGGCGCTGCCTACCTACGAGATTAGTATCGGAATTTGCCGCGAAAACGTTTCAAATTAAGCGGAACCATTGCCGCGAGCACCTGCGTTTCGCTCCTGTGATAACGTCGGCGTTTGCATTGCACAGACAAATAATTAACGTTGCCCACGATTTATTAGCCTGGCCCGTACATATGAGTCACGTTCTGTCAGTTCTGACGATGATTTAACTTCTTCTGATATCAATGAAATTCCGAAAGATTAAAATTATTCATTGATTTATTCATGCGGCAAAGTTAATTTAAAGTGTAAAAATAAGACTCGACTTATCTAATGCTCAGTTTCAATTATTACTATCCGAAAAGCCGCATTGCGAATTCCTCGCCATGCTTGCCATCAAATTATTAAAGCTGATAATTTATGCAACAGCGTCGACTAATATCTTGATTAGGCGACCCAATTTAATCCACATAAACGTAAAGTATCATTGCGTTCTAATTACGGATTCAGCAAAGTTTCAATTACACGCCGATTTCCATTTCAATCAAGACTTTTGCATGCGATCGCGAGTGCACGTACATTCTGCTATACTGTTACCGATTTTTGACCCAAGCCAAGTCAAAGCATAATACCATTCCATTTACGAAAATGCATATAATTTGTGTGTGTACGCGCTCTCCAAGGGCTCTTTTTATAGCGGAAGAAATTTGCCTTATATTCTTTTATCGCGAGGAGTAGTAAAAACGAAAGGCATAACGATTATGCTAAACTCGTTTGTTCACTTATATATCTCTCTCGGTGTACAATTATTCAAATGATCGTCACTCTAGACGCTCGCCAGTAAAGATTCCTCTTCGGCCGAACAAATATATTCACGAAGCTTTACGGCTCGCTCGCGAATCACGATAAGATACGCCTGTTAAGGTAGTCCCTTGGCCTCGGAGACTTGATCTAGTCGAAACAACCTCTCTTTGCCTTAGCACCAGTTCCGGGACGAAATGCTCCTCGAAGACTGCCGAGGAACTGCTACCGCGAACTGGCTGTCTTGAACGGCCACGCTTCCGGATCTCGGTTCAAGAGCTTGCCTGTGATTAGCATGATTATTATTTAGAGATGAGTCATAAAGGTCGGCACAAAAGCGACTTTTGAAACTTTTTAGAGCTCCCAATTAAACGAGGACAATAACATTTTGCAACGTCCATTATCTCCTCGGATCGTAAACTGTTTCAATATCAAATAATCCATAATAATTTAGCTTCCCCTTAATCATGGTTCCGGTTTACTTAGTCGTTCCTTAAAGGACCCATTACAGAAATGCAAAATATAGTATCATTACACGCCCAAGGAGCCTTTTTATAATCAAGATACAAATTATACTCCTCGCACAAAGGAGCTACAGATAGTAGTTGTCTTATGTTCCCTGAATTGCGAGCATGAAAAAGAGGTAGCAAATGCAACAGCAAAAAAAACAACGCAAGAAACATAAATCCCTTTTTTATAGGATAACTCGTATAAAAGATGTAGTTATAATAATAGACCTTCAACACTTGTTTTTTTCTCTGTCACTGTCTATTCAACCTGTCGTTTGTGTTTGCGGTGACCATTGTGATTTGCAGTGGTAACCTGTTATGCATCCTGTTTATTGTTAGTTTTCCCTCCACGCTCCTTCGTTCTGCGTTTTTTTTCATGAATGACTTCGCACTCCTTTTCCATATCGCGGTGGACGCTCTTTTTTCTCGCTCTTTACTCGCGACCATTTATCCCTTTCTCTTTATCGTCGGCTCTTAAACGACGCGTATCATTACTCGAACGGAAACACATGCACGTATGTGAGCAATTTCAATAACTTCGCGCCGTGCGTTTGACTATCGAGGCCGTGCTATGATGCGTCGCACAAAGTCAAACTGTAATGGTCGCGATATCGTGAATTTATCTACGGCGTTGACACTGACACGAGGCCTGTCGCTGTCGTTACGTTGGATACAAAGTAGAAACTCACGCATAGCTGCCGAACAAGTGCAAAATAAAAGTGCGAAAAAAAACGACGATTCCGTTTACTACCGCACGCGGATTAAACCGAAAACCCTAACCATTCGCGTGATTCATGGTGCGTTGTGTGTGTGGGTATGGTTCTTTTTTTTCGTTCGTTTACATTTCTGCTGCGAAATAAGATGGGTGAAAAATTATTTCGATAAGCAGCTAATGGCTGATGGTATCCATTAACTTTAATGTGGCGCGATTTTATTTTTCTGATAGTACAGATGTTAATGCGGCGCAAGGCCCTTTTAAAATATGTATTTAGGTTTTTACCTGCTTTTGTCACAAATCATAATTCAAAGATTACGATGATAATACGTTTAACTACGACCGGCCAGGAGGAAGTTTTTACCGCATTAAAATGCACTGTGGTTTTGTCCGAAGTGAATCATATAATCACAAATCAAAAGACCGAGATTTTGACAGATCTACATGAATTATTATTTTGTAATTGTACTTTTTTCTTATTACATTTACTTTGCTGATACGCTTTACATGACTACTTTACATGACAAATATTTTGATATTTTCTATAAATGATATCAATTGATATAAAAACATGAAAATATTCAGGAAAACGATGAAATATTGGGAAAAATATTTGACGAGAAAAATTGTTGTCGGTCATAAAGATGGAGCAAATGTCAAAGATAGGTCTATGCACGTGGTTGGGCCATTAAACGTTGCAGTCGTCGAAGCTCGAAGGACATCGTTCACGATGGCTGCGCCCCGCTGTGTGAGCAAATGGGCACTTGCGGTACTTGCAAGTACTTAGGTAACTACCCGTTCGGCGGGTCGCTCCTTCGGCCAGTGAAACGTAATGGGTACGCGCGTGTGTGCGTGCAAATCCGTGTGCCATAAGTGTTTCTTTATTACACCAGGTCATGGTTATAATACTACGGTCAATCGAGCCGGGACAAATAGGGTCAAGACAACTCGGCACTTTTTTGTTGGGGTGCTTTGCTTTTCTTCTGCAAAAAGGGGTGACACGGGATTGTTCACTTCTCAAGCCGCTCGCGTTCCAGTTACAAGAAATTATACAATATTTCACGCAGATGCGCGCCCGGTAAAAATAAAACTCATGTTTACGCGCCTTTGCATACGTAACTCTTGTAGTTTTTTTTTACGTCAATCCCAAACCTTAACGGTTGTTTAATGCGATGAAAATTCAATGGTCTGACAAACGTAATTACAAGAAACTTGTTCTCAATGATTTACGTTCGCCTAAATTTTTACATCCAACCCAACTCTTAGCAACGGGAAAGTACTACAAATAATTAAAAAAAAAACAAAAGAACCAAAAAAGGTGCTATTTCAAATCAAGCTTTAACTCAATCGGGCAACTCTGTCTCTCTCGCCCTTTCGGCTCACGCGTAGTTACAAAATTGATGGAAATATATTTGCCTGCTGTCAGAAATTGAGCATTCGATTGTACAGATATAATTCCACTTTACACATAACTCGCTGTCATACGCACGCAGGATTTCAACGTATCAAATTGCGGAAAAAGGATAGGCGCGCTCTCGCTCTCGTGTATTAAAACTTCACAGAGCTATGATTACACAGGGCCGGAAACAGTGACTATGCACGCGATATATTGTTATAAAAGCTCTCCGCAAATTCTCTGTGTCACGTTGAGATTGTTTCGTTGGGAGTGGAGTAAACCGGGGGAAAGTAGGGATACCGTGTGGACACATGTGCATCATGATTCCGACATATGGCTCAACACGCCCTGTTTGTGCGCGATGTTAAATGACCGTGAAAGCGAAGGAGCTCGACTCGCACCTGAACCGCAACAGATAAATGACTATCGCGCATTTAGGAATGCGCCTACCTTTGGCACTCGCGCGCCAATCGAATTTTCTCTCCGTGCATACATCAGCGTCAGCCTTTTATTTATTCCCATTGTGCCACGCTGATCCGACTCGAATAGACCGCCGACCATCCTCCAGCCGCCGAATCTATCATTAACTCCACATTGTCTGTAATTAGTTTGTTATTGTGATACTACCTGCGATGTAGTTGGCTCGGCTTGTAACCACTTGAATTGTATAAGGATAACAGCTTTATTTATCTAGCCGGCTAAACGTAATAGGAGGTAATTTCGTCTCATTGAGATATCACAATTAAAATAGGGGCTATTAACATTAAAGCTTTTGTCCCGGTCTAAGAATTCAGTGTCAAATGATAATTGAATCATTCTGAATGGACGGGTGATTAGAACCGAGCCAATTAACCAGATTGACTGGCAGGTGAATGAAAATGTCGTGCGAAAGTTAATAAATTGTTATGACTCGGGTTGGACGAGTGTTTTAAGAAACGGTAAATAAAAGTAAGAAGGTTCGGTTTATTTATAGTATCCTTATTTTAATGGACGCTAATTGTGTTCATTAGCGGTTGATTGTTGTAGAAAATGGCTCTCGCTGGCAGAATCTTCGTTACATATTCATATTTAAATTCAATACAGTGCTGTAACGAGATAACATCGGAACGTCTCATTACACAGTCACTAGATCTTCATTATGCCCATCTACAAGTTAAAATAATCTGCGTTTAAACCTCGAACGCACAATGGTGTTCTTGATGTGCCATCTGTCAACGGCTTCCATCTATTTTCACTTGACCGTTCCATTGCTATTTCCATTTCATTTTTGCATTCAATACATCCGTCGACTCCTCTTTTTTTCCGATTCCGTTTTTTTTTCCTCTCGTCAACCTGGCATGCTTTGCTAATGTGTGAAAAAGTGTTTGAAAGACCAACAATTTTGTCTGTTGTTGGTCGGATCGAGCTCGAAATCGTATCGGTTTACATCGCTTTGGTTACTCTGCTTTTGTATTAAACGGTCGAAGTGAAATCTCACGCATTAATAATATTTTCATTTTCGCATGACGGGCTCGTAGTTTCGATACTTAATACCCCCGGCCTATTGAAAATTATACACACGATCCTTTTTCAATGTACAAACTTTTGTATTCAACTTGAGTTCAGATCGGAAGACACCTGGCAGCATTTTCCGAAGAGAGGGCTGAATAGGTGTATTATTATGCTTATTTCTGTCGGGACGTAACTTTACCGACCGGTAACTATTACTCCGATCTCCTAAGCCTGTAATGTTACATCAACGATTACAAGATTGTAGGTTGAAAAACACTTTATGTTGTTATTAAGAGCGGCACAAAACCTGGACGCGAACGGGTACAAGCTCGGAGGGAAAAATGCTCCAACGTCTAAATGGACGGTAGGACGTCATAAATAGCGCGGCACAAAAGGTCGGAATAATTTGAGGCCAGCTGAGTGTAATGATTCGGTGTCCATTATCTTGACGAATCCGGAGGAGTGATTTTTTCAAAGTCCCCCGACATCAAGGAGCGAGTGATGAGTTTGATTGGATTTATCATCAGGCTGCAATTTCAGACGCTTCGGGTATCGACAATGACTCGGAGCTAGGCTGAACTTCAGAATGCCAGGGGACGTCTCTGGGGCACAACTATGCTTTGGCTTTGATGTTAACTAAGCCTGAACCGTCATGCGATCACCGGCTGCATCGGTAGCTAATAGGAGAAGATCCGCACACATTCGCACGTATAGCTGAGAGTTGAGTGGCATACAGGAAGGATTATACGAACTATTCCAGTTCTATCTCTATATGTATGATAATAATATGCCTCTGTGCAGAATTCGGCATACAGGAGATTTAAGCTATAAATATAGTGATATTCCCGCAACGTATAGTATTTCTGCATTGCTCAATGTTAATTTCCAGTAAACTAATTTAATGGATGCCTCAAAGGTGGAGATAAGAGTTCAGTGTTGCTATTTCCGAATCGTCGAACGTTCTATGAAATTGTAATAAGATTTCATTATGTCAGACGATTTTTGTTTAGTTTTGCGTTATTGATTTCAACTGTTCATTTTAGACTCAACTGTTCATTTGTTTAATTGGTTATGAGCATGAGCACTTGAAATAATTAATATTGATGACAGACTTACGCAAGGTATTTTGCCTGTTATTACAAACATTTTCATTGAGTGATAAATGGAATACGACGATATTTTATGCAATGTTTTTGAAGAAATTTAATTCTATTTAGGTGCAATTTCGTTTTTGATTTGTCACACAGGACGAGCGTTTTCTAAATAGTTTATGCTATGTATTCTATTAAATAAATATAATAAATTTTCTGGTATTCGTACAATTTCATAGAAAATCTTATAAAATGAGCGGTAAAAAGATTTGTGCCAATATAAAATCGACACTTGTGAATGATTTGCTTTGAAGTCAGTCGAAAAGCTACAACTCGTCACAATAGCTCCCGATTGATACACTTTACATTCGTGCTTTGATGTTTTTTGTTTCACCCCGAAATAAATGTGGAAATCGTATTAGTTCTTTTACTTTTCAATTCCAACTTATGCATAAGGTCAACTAGCTGGGTTACCGTTCAAGAGCTAACTTAAAAGTTTTTGTGTTCAAATCAAAGAGAAATCCTCTTATTATAAGTGGAGCTTGGTGCGCAACAGCCAGTTTTGAGTTCACATCTGTATAGCCCATTGCATGTTGATATCGCTCTTAATTTCGTTTCTTTGTTTTTGCTCAGTGACCAAATGTCACAATTTTTCAGACAAAATGAAACAAATTGGAACTCGTTTGAGACTTTCATTTTAAAACTACCGAAATTCAAACCAAAATTCAATTTTATTCATCAAAGGTTGATTTCATCTTGTCTGTTTTCTGAATATCATCTTTTGATTTCAATCATGCGAGCAATTTAGTTCCACGAGGCCATTATACAGTAAGCTTTTTCACACAGGGAACATCTTCGGTTTCGGCCTAATTCTGATTTACTGTTTCCTGTAATGGCGTTAGATTCGTGAGATGGAGGAATAGCGAAGTGGCGAGATGTCGCCATGAAACCTGGTGTCCTCCCAGTGATTTGTGGACGTCAATACTGGGGTTATGCGTGACGTATCTCACCGATCATAATTACATCCTGTTAGCAGAGATCCCTCCCGCTGTCCTTCTGGATCCTCTGTTCTCCCTTGGCAGTAACCCTAGTATACGTACTCTTGATATATAGCTGCTGACAAGCGGTTGACCATCACTATATGGCTCAATAGCTGCTGTCAATTGATCCTAAAATAACGAATATGATTGCTTTTTTCAACACTAACAATACAATATCACATCTCAAAATACAAATTATCCAAAATACTAAACAAACTTTAGTCATACCTTAATCAATAGTTTCATTTGATTAAAATTTCGATTGGATTCAACTACTTTTAAGATATTTTTTATTTTATCTTTTAGACATACCTGTTTTGAGTCCGGAATTCATAAATTTAGTTTAAATAAGAGACTAATTGGTATATGTGTATTATAACTGGAACAACATTTCTGTTCGTTGGCACCCTAGGATGTTTTCGGTTTCGAGTAGTAGTCGAGACGTGAACTGCATTATTTTACTCCCAATCTTCTAAGAACGTGTCGTGTTAAATCAAAGTAAGCTGTGTTTATAGCGTTGAAGAGATCAAGCAAGGCTATTAGTATAAATATGGTTACAATACTGGAAGCAAGGGTTAGGAGGGTATAAACAGATAGTAAATCAAGACCAACATTTCAGTCCTAGGGTCGAATCTTGTCTGCCCATTCGTATGCGCATTGATGTGTATTGCATACGTTCCTATCTTGCAGGTAGTAAATGTTTCTAGCTTAAATTGTCACTAAACGTCCGTTGAGCAAACAACGGATGTGAGACGTTATAGCCAGATGAATAATGCACAGTTATTGACGGCTGAGCTTATCTGTGTTATGGTTCTCTGTGTAATGTGACTTTGTTCCATAATACCTCTGTGGATCAGCATCGCTTCGATCGAACAGACGTTATTACCAAGTCACAAGTTGAACATTCTTTGTTCAAGTTATATTTCGATAATTTTGATGTCTGCATTTCAGTTTCGAAATCCGCAAACGAAAACGTCCACCACGTGAATACGAAATCAAATCAGACTGAAGTGGTGGAAGTTTTATATTTCGTTTCAATATATTCCGTCTGAGTATCACCGATCATTCAATTGACTTGGAACAGGTGTTTCAAATAGTTCGCCAATAAAACATAGGATTCCTTCGGTAATCTTTTTTTATCGACGAAACTTTACGACTGATTTTTCATTGAAAGTGATAAGCCTCCGGACTCCATATTTCCTTTCATCTTCCAACATCTTTTCATTATTTATCACTTTTTCACGTTCTTACACCAATGTCATTACGTCAAGGTGCGAAAGTGGAAGAGTAAAAAAAAAAGTCTTGATTTATTTGAGACGTGCTAAGAGATTGCGTGTGATATTCACGTTATCATTATTTCCAAGTCGTCAAAACTGCTTTTATTTCTCACAAAGTGAGAATGTCATCGTTGTTCGTTCATCTGTAATGAAAAATGTGGCACCGTTATTTTTTCTCGCCGACGTCAATACCACGTCTTGACTATGAAGCGAAACAACGGACTGCTAAAAGGGATGAAGGTAAATTTCAAGTGACGCGAGTCCGGGTCGCGATCGTCGAATTAATCCACCATTAATATTGCCCTTCGCATTCGTCCAACTAGAAAGGTGTCCGGGCGAGTAAACCTTCTCTAAACAAGCTCCTCGGACACTTTATAAATGACCATCTCTCATCTCCTGCGTTTAATGCGGCCCATATATGCATGTACGCTAAGGTGATTAATGCAGCAAGGGTCAAAATCTCGTCGATTTATCAAATTAAGGGTGGAATTGCAAGATAAAACGCGAGCTCGTCGAAAAGTCCGGATTCACGAGCGTGCGAGCGCCAAAAGATGAGAAATGACCGGACGTGGACACGCCTTTTCTCGTACGAATAAGCGTCAACTTTGCCCAAAACTAAGACTCGCTGAAAAATGAGCTTCATGACTTATCTGTATCGAAGCCTTGTTATGTAATAACGCCGAGGTATTTCACATCGTTTTTCCACATGAAAAATATTCCATCGCTTGTAACGTTGACAGTTATGAAAACGTGCTTAAATCAAAGCAAAAAAAATCACTTGAACGTTGACAAAAGAAAATTCAGTTGATTGTTGAGCATTTCGTAAATATGAAAACAAAAATGGTTGCAGTATTGGCATGTATAGACGTCATTAGCGATCGTAACTCTTCAAGCCTATTAAAGGCATGATGTTTTAAGTTATCAAAGGACAGTTTATTTGAGTGTTTGAATGCAGCGAGAATGAATCCGCTGATTTAAGCCGTCTAATTGGTAGATTTGTCGAAACATTATTATCAGCCGGAAACCTCTCATTCAAAGTGTTAAATGCGACATCGTTTGCGTTTCATAATGAATATGTTTCTAATTGAAATTGCGGCGAATTTGGAACCCCATAGCTCTTATAAACCTCAAAATATTCGTTCGAGTGACTATACGTTTCAAGTACACACAAAATTTCATTTTTATTCAATCGCAATGTAAACTGACGATGATGAAAAAAAAACCCCTCCTCTCCTCTTGAACCTTGGCGTGTACGTGAAAAATTATCATCGAAACGTTGCAATGATGCATGTAACATGAATATTCGCAGTGAAGTACAAAATACATAATAACGCACGAATTTAATGTAATTAAAGTTTACTTTAGCCTCGTAAATTCGTCACGTTTTCGTGTTATCCTCGCATCAACACTGAATATCGCAAATTGCAATATCTGCTTTCACATACATCAGTCTTGTACAGTGCGATTCATTAAATTAATTTCTAATTTCAATGGAAATTCGCAAACCAAATGGCCCGCCAAAAAAATCAGAAAAAAAAACAAGAAACGTTAGAAACTGACATATTCAAAAGAAGTAAATTATTCAACCAACTAGTCTACTGTCACTGAAATCTGTCTCCGAAAAATTTGAATAATCTTTTTTTTTTCGTCGTCTCAAGTCTACTGCATTGATGACAGTGATGTTAGCAGAAATTACAGAGCGAGAAGCAAGGCGTGAACGAAAGCTTTGGCTCTCACGTGGATTGGCTTTTACGAAGTTTAGCCGCACAATAAATGTACAACAAGTTCATATCTCGCGCATCGTTTGCTTTGAACAAAAAGAGCGAGCTGTAGATATAACGTGCGAGAATTTCGCAGCAGACAGTCGGCGGCTGAGGGTCGTGTTATGGGCATCGTATTCGCAAACACGCAATTTTCAAAGGCACTCGACTATCTGATGTCCCGCGCATAATGACAAGCCCTTTGACAACGTATGCAAATATAGATTGAGCATGATAAATTGCTCGCGTCAAGACACCCGGCATTTCCAAACTCGTTTCCATAGAGCCCCAGATTCCGAATATCATTTCGTAGCCTCCCCGCGAACAATTTTTTGTTTTTTTTTCTCGTTTCGTTCGTCCGCCGATTGTTCGCCATCGGCATGCGACGAATTGCATACCGATGCAGGCGTCCGTTAAGATTTGACGCGTCACAAATTCGGGGCCCCCTTTTGCGTATTACGCGTCACGTATAAATTCGTATTTCAGGATGATCTGCGAATAACTTCGTTATATTGAGTTATGAGAAAAAAAGAAGAAACGAGTTCGCCGGAATGACGGATCCCCGACTCGCATTGTCGTCGCAGATCGAAATCACTCTGGGAAATTTTTTCCTGCACTTTGACTGAGTGCGTTTCGGGTGTCTATTAAATTTTAGGGTCATTGCAGCGCTCCACCTTGGGGTCGGACAAAATCAAGATTATATGATATTTCGTTCGGAAGGTGACTTTTATCACTTCTTTCCGGTTTCAATTTATGAACCGTCTGAAGAGGACGGTGACCAAGTGGTCTTTTGAAAAAAAGAAATCGTGTCAGTCAAAGTACACCCTTTTTTCAGACAGTTTTCTGCAAGCCCCTTTGCCTAAGGTTGATTATTTTTAAACAATTTTTAAATCACGTTCGAAAAATCGCAGACGAAAAAGGAACGTGTAAAAATAAATAATTGGATGATTACTCCCCTGCCCGTCTTTACGGGGGTTCTCACTTGACTGTGCCTTGTTTACGAACTTGTCTTATACCCGTTGTAATGGCAAGTCACGTTCATCGTGCCTTTCAATCTATCTTAGTTCGCTTCACGTTCTTATCCTAAAACGCGTTATCTGTTCAACCGCACTGCTGCTGAATGCGCGTCTTTAGGACACAGACAGTTTCCGCACTCCATCGCGCACCCGTACGTGAATCTTTAAGCGGCTTTCTCTTTTGGCAAACATGTCCATTATCATTATTGATTTGTTACTGCTATTATTACTTCATTACCCCGTTAGTTGTTTGTCAGTGAACTGGATGGAGCAATTCAGCCTTCTATATCTTCACGACAGTTTCCCTTTGTGTCATCAAAGCTCTTTGATTTTCTTCGTTCGCGAATATATATTCTCAAGTTCATTATCAAGTAAAATTCAAATATCCATTCATGTGGAAATTTATTTTCTCGCCCTACCTCATTTTTTTCACATTTTTTTTCAATTTGTTAACGTTTTTGTTTGAAACAAAGTAAAGTATTTTGTTCTGTCATTTTAGCTCTTTTATGATTAACACCAACTTTAATATGGTGTAAATTACAGATGTGTAATTTCGGGTACTGAAATTGTTTATCAAAGTTGTAATGCTGTTGTCAAATGATCTAGAAATTCGGCACGTAACTTGGCAGAATGATCAAACCAATGCATTAGACAGGCTAATGCACAACGTACGATAAGATTATTATTACTAATCGAGCTTCGTATTACACAGTGCTCTAAATTAATCATATTACTCTGCACTCCGATTAATCCAATTAACTGTTATTTGATGTGTGCACACGCTCAACTTCAATATTTCTCTCGATTGTTGCTTGCGGACGAACAAAAAATCAGTTCTACAAATCTCGGATGCTAATATTTCAAAACAAACAAAACCAACATTATGCAAAAGAGAACGAAGCAAAAGGATACACACATCATAGTTAGCATAAGTGCGTTTTTTCTATCTGTAACAGACTTTTGCATACGATTAAGCCCTAGATATATGTGGGACACGGATGCCTGCGAGGCAACTTTTTGACACCATCCATTAGAAATCTCGTTTGAGGGGGAAACGAGAAAAAATCACCGTCGGTGATTTGACAAATGTCGAACGTTTGCGTCGAAGCTCGTGGCTAAGACGGCCGAAAGAGGCTAACAGTTTTCGCAGACACGTCCTGTCGTCGATGCATCGTAAAAAGTGCTTTGGAAGCCCTTCGCCGTCATTTCCTGCTAGGTATGACGACGTCGAAGACCAGTTCGCCAAGCCGAGTGTGATGCAAATGAGCCGCGACCCCCTACGAATTCTGTAATGAGACGATTTAGCTACCAAATCACCGGGAACGGTATCCGTTGCGAATAAGGGATCGACGGAGTCTCGTCAAACTCATCGTTGCGACAATTTGCATGAACGGAAACTGGGAGGAAAAGTATGAGCGTGAGAGCTCGTAAGAAGGCGTGACGAGAGAAGCCGAGAGTTAAGAGTGGCTTAACAAAGGGACCGGCTAACCGCTGTCATTGTCACCGGAGGCCCTTAAACTCACGCCTCTCTCGGTTTTTCGATTCTCGAGATCTAGATTGCGATACGTGCAAATGTATTAACTAAACAGAAAGAAGCAGAGAGGAGTATAAGAAAAAAAAACTAGTTTCACGCCGCGCCGGTTGTTACGGCGCTCGCCGGAGCGTAACGCTCGCGCGCAGTTAACGTGGCAATTTTATCAAGATGACGGCAAAATTGCAAGGTGAGATGATTTTTTAACGAATCGGCCGATCCGCAGCGCCACTCATCTGCGTGATAACTGCTGCAAATTGAAAAAGCATTGCCAACGCACAACTGTACTGATATAATTATGGTATCATTTAATGGTGACTCTGAGGAGGAAAAAAATGAAAACATTACCTGACGTTGACTCGAGAAATCTGACTGATTCCAGTGATTTCACATTTTTATTTCCCCGGTAAAAATGTTTCCCTTGGTGAAAAAATTGAAATAAATAAAATAATGTCTTTGGTTTAGACAATTTCATCCTGAACGTTTCGTTTCGGAACGAAATTTCACCATTTTTTCCACGACTACAAAAACTAACCCTATTTGTCATGACACATTTTAAATTAACTTTCTTTAACATAAACAAAAGAACGCTTTGTCAACGTGAAAGAAACAACAATTACATATCCATGTTTTGAAAAAAAAAGAAATCTGACAAAAACGTAGTGTTTCCAACGAAGACCACAAAAATTTGTTTAAATTATGATTCTTCTTTGTGGCGTTATTTGTCTCGAGGCTTAAAAAATTAATTACTTCGCTCGTCGTTTTTTCGTCGCTTTTACTGTCCAGAACATCGCCAACCGCAGAGAGAAAAATACCGCGCATTAACGGACACCTCGGAATACTTTGTATTCAAACGCTAAAAGGAATCATTTTCCCCCGTTCGATATCGCGTCTCCCTTCACTTTGTTATGACTTTGTTATCACTGTCGGTGGCACTCTTTCATTCTTACGGCCCCGTTCATTATGCCCCCGCTGTCCATTCTTTGGTGTTTGGCGCTGAATAATGTACATTATGTGGAACTCGCACATGTCGTTGCGCGGAACTGCAGAAAAAAGAGTGAAATAAAAAAAAAGAGAAAGGAGGAAGAATAAAAATGAAAATACGAGATTGGCCGAGAGAGAAAGGACAGAATAGAGAACAGAAGCTCAGTCTCGCTGAGGGAGCGAAATGCATTGAGACAGAGGAGGATTGCGCTCTCGAAAGAGCCCTCATATCCTCGCGCTCTTTATTTTCCTTCATCCACTCTTGTTTCTTACAGGTCCAGGACGTTGACCTGACCTGGTGAAACACATATGGAAAAGTCCTTACATAGGAACTCGCGCATTTGTGTGCGACAAACCGTGCGACGCAATCCTGGGGAGAGGAATTTACATGGGGTGGTTTCTGAGAGCGTCAAGAGCTTTGCTCTCCATCTCGTGGCATATATGCGCGAAACCCTTCGTGCCGGGGAAGTAAAGAAAAAAAAGGAGGAAAAAAAGAGACTGACGGCATGAACAGCTAGGGGGATGGTACATCACGCGATAGCTCGAGCATCGCTCTTAATCGTTCAGCGTAACCATCTCCGGTAAAGAGTCTCTCGTTGGTAATTGTAAGCAACTTTGAGTCGCTGGGTGCTATACGAGTAACGTGCATTCTACCCACCGCAATGACTCATCACTAATTAGAAGCTCGTTTTTGTGATTGCTGTTGCCATCGGTTTTTAGGGGCTTTGACCTGATTTTTGTTCAAAAAGTATTCCCTCGAAAAACTTCATCTTAACGTTAACATACTGCTTTCATGCTCTCGTAAAATCCACTAAGCACCTTATAGCAAGCTTTTTTACTCGCAATTTTTTTCGCAAATTTCTTTTTTAACTGTTGACATTTTTTTACATTGTCACAGTTTCTTCGTCTGCTATTGTGATTTAAAGTGTACACTTTTTGAGGAGAGAAATACTTTGATTGTGTTAACAAAGACAAACGCTAATGAATCTTGCAAAAAAATTGTAGGGAGTTGAGTTGAGATGAAAAAAAAACGAAATAATTAACAGCTCGTGCTTATCGTGTGCGGATTAAGCCTGGCCCTCTATCCTCGGATGTAATATTTATAAAAACATATTTCGCTGAATGTAATTTGCGTGGAAAGTACAGTGGCATTCGCGACTACGTCGACACAAAACTGTACTAAACCGGCGGAGTCGTACGTTGCCTCTGAAAAGACAAAAAAAAGGGCATTAATTTGCAGGTTCAGTTGGTCCTTGAAAATCGGCGAACACGCGACGGTATAAACAGGAGAAAGACATGTGGTAATTTAAATTACATTCATTTTGCTCTGTTGTGTTTTGCTTTGGGGCACTCTGATACGAGAAATTAAAATGTACTCGCACAGAGTTTTCGCGTGCCTTCCATAACCTTTTTATGTGTAGGAGGTACAATTTAAGCTTCACTAACGAAATTTATTCGTGAATTCATCATGTACCGTGGAAATGTCCTTTGTATGAAATCAGCCTCTGAATTATCGATGAAACGAAAAATCACTTTCATACCAGCCACGTTGCGTCAATGCAACACTATATAACCGAATTCATTTGTCCGCGCAAAAATTTAATCCCACACTAATTGATAGGTCAAAAATGATGAGATGATAATGTACAAGTGTACCTTTATTTTAATCTTTTGCATAAACTTTTTCGTGCTTTACAAACTCCGACGCATGAAAGTCGTAATTGAAAAGGGCAGCGGGATCACGGTCACTTTAATGAACTCGTGCGATGCAGTCGGTTTTTTTTTCGAGTTGAAAAGTGCGTAAAGCAATGAAAAGATTTTTCATATGAACATGGTTGGAGCGCATAATCCGCGGCCTCACAATGCACCCGGCCAGCGCAGGGCACATGACGAACTTAAACTCTCTCGCAACGCGATTGGAACCGCGGTGCCCATTGAAGTGCGTTGATCCGGTCAATGCGAGCGGCACAGTGAATGCACTAAGTGCAATCTTAGCCAAGTGGCAAGAGAAGATGGTGCATAGTGGTTAGGGAAGTTGCGCATAATATGACGTTCAGAGCCACGCTGTACTACCTCTGACGACTATGCATTATGAATACACAACCGCTATTCACCCCGTTCCCTTCTCTTTTTTTTCTCTCGTCAACCTTTTCCTTCGTGAGTTCCTTGTACGCGCGCTCCGCAAAACTTTGTCCTCACTATAGAGCAGTCATTTTAGCTGAGAAAAACCGAGCCGACGTTTTTGCCAATTTTTCATCCTGCATCATGCAGTCATCGTTCGAACATTTTTTTGCATGATTAACGTCAAGTTCTGGTCATGTACTGATTTCTGCACTTGATGGAAAAAACTTGCAGCTGTTTTTTGTTGGTTCGGAAAGAAAAATTTTTCGTGTCGGTTGAATTTTGTACAGTTGAAGAAAGGTTGTAAGCAACTAAGCGACGAAACGTAATGTCGTGCAAAATTTTCGTGCTTTGTAACTGGAAAATTAAGTTGGCATTTTATGTTCCACTTCGCTCAGTTGCAATTACGCGCGGAATTCCGAGGCGTTTAGTTTAATTAATTAACAACATATAGATCTACGATCCTGGCGCTTTTCTTAGTCGCGAGCATAACGAGCAACGGCCAACACACAAAAGGGGGTGCGGAAAACTTTCATGTTTTCATCTCGAGCGCGTGCATTTCAAGGAAAGCCGGCCTTTGGGTAAAGTAAGCTCTTGCCTGTGCATTATTTCTTTTTTTTTTCACTACCACCTTTTACTTTCTTTCAGCAAAATGTATTTAATGAGTCGCGTACCAACCGACGCGCTTATTTTATTGTCGCGCTCGTTTTATTTCGTTTCCTTTTTTTTGCAACAGCGCGACATTTAATTTCAAATACATTATCATAAGATTTACTATTATGTTTAATTACCGCAGGGTGGTTTCAAATTAAGGAACAAAGGGATTTGTTTTGCAGTTGCTTTGTGATGCATTTCTGTGCTTCTGCTCTCTGTTATTCGGGGCTGTAAAAATATTAAGCTCGCGCAATTTTGTTTGTCCATTCTCGCCGGGTTTGAGTTTGACGCTGCAAAATGAGTCGAACAAAAATTCGCCTGCTTGATTAGAGAATTTAATGCATCTTTTAATTAAAAACAAAACAAACATAGTTGAATATGGAAAACAGATACATAAACGAGGACAAAGAGCGATGAAAATTTAATTAAACCCAACGCGCTTCGAGTACCTTTTTCTCTCCAATCCTGCGAAGACAATGGGATTGTCAATCAATTTTCTTTCCAGCGCTGATTTTCATCAAGTTTTTGGGAGGGAGAACATTGGCGATGCACTCGTGCCGAAAAAGAATTTCGCGCGCAAATTCTGCGAGCAATAAATTCGGATCTGTAATACACGCTTAAGGCAGCTTAAACAGCTTACTCTCGCTATCACTCAGCTTCGCGAACATAACCAACGTGAGTCCGCCAGGGCAGGATTAACAACCGGATAATGAAGTCAGTGTTTCATGCTCTGTGAAATTGCGTTCACTCGCTCGCTATTCGATTTTGGCTTTGATTGTACTGCAGTCGGCCAAAAGTGCAGCGCTATAAACATATCCACTAAATTCTCCGGCCTCCAACCGTTCGATACTTATTCCAAAAATTTATCCCAAATGGCAACCGTTTCAGAAGCGCGTCAAATTGACAATGAGCAAGTTTTTAATTAAAATTCCCCTGTATTAAGGCCCCTTATGTCACTTTGCACAGTAAAAAATAAATTTATCACCTCTTAATGTTCGGTTGAAAGCTAAATTACCACCCAGACACTTTTCTTTCAAACACCTTTGACATGACATTCTTTTGACTGCTTATTTTTTTGCCGCGTTTTGTTTCTTTAATCTTCTTTCAATATATTATTACAGAAATTACACAAACTTTGAATTGAAAATATATAAATCGTAAAATCGTTACTTCGAAGTGACGTTATTTTGAGGTTATACTTAAATTTCGAATTAAACACGTTAACTGTCATTGAAGTCGATTGTCAATAACTAGGAAATTATTAAATTTAGCATTTTAACATAGACGATGTAATGGTAATAATTTTTCAATATATGTTCTCATTTGTTACAGAATGAACAAATTTCTGTTTGAATATAAGGATGAACAAGAAAGATTGATGATTTTGATGAAGTCAGAGCCCGGATTGAATAGCAGGAAAGGCGATCGATGATGACGTTGATGATGACTGTACAAGAGAGTCGTCGACTCTGCGGCTTTACTGGTGAGTACTATCCGCACCCTCTCGGATCGTGCACACAATCATCAACGTGTCGCACGCGAACCAATATGGGATGATGAACTACGCGAAGTGAAAGCGATCGCGGGTGTTAACGGTGTTACAACAGCGCTCCAGCTATTGCCAAGTATTTTGTGCGCAACCCTCGTGTGCCCTTTCTGCTGCCCTCTTTACGCCTCTCGCGCTTGCACAATTTATGACGCGATTCCATCAGCGCCTCTCGCTACTCTCGGCGCTTTTTTTTGTCACACAAATCTGGACCAACAAAGTTATTCTGCCCGCGAGAGAAAACCCATTAAACATCCATGCCGATATTTATAATGTAACGCGACCGAGAGTTTGATGCGATATTAAAGGGTCGCGCAATGCAAGTGATATTAAACAATCACGCATGAGTTATTGTGCTCTCCGATATATGCACGAGTTCGAAACACAGTCGGATCTCAGATTTCACGCGGGGATTTTATAATTGCAGTTGAAACAGGAGATAATTATTTGGAGTTGCGTTGCAACGAGGGGAAAAATTTTCGCTGTGACAGAAAGATGGAGTATTGAGTTTTTGTTGTCAACAATCTCATAGAACTAAAAAATATTTTTTTAAGGAACCTGACATGTGGATAAACACACGACTGTCATCCATTATAAAACCTGAATGATTTATCAGTCGCGATTTTGAGCATAAAAGGGATGCTATAAAATTTTAAGGATCAATTTCACGGTTGACAAATATTAACATATCACTTTTCTTAATACAATTTCTGACAAGACTCGCGGAAGATTTCGTGGAATGAAATTAACAAACATTGGCTGTATTGCGTTTCCTTAATGTCTGCCTTAATGTTTGCTGACGAGAGATGAGTTTCCTTCAGCTTCAAAAGAGAGTCGCGCTCTCAAACATTTTGTAAAGAGCCATAGATTGAGTCAGCCTCGACTTATAAATAGAGGATCAATTCTTGTTTCCAGTTTATCTGTCTCTGTTTCCCTTCTGAACGAGCCGAATTTTCTATATGCAAAAACAAACATTCTCTCTCGTCCACAAAAAAAAAACGCGAACAGATTTTGTTTCGATTGAACAACTGAATTCCAAGTATGGTTATACAAAAGCCACGAGGATGAAAAAAACTCAAGGGCTAAAAATTCATAAAAAAAGAGTAATGACTGTAAATAGATTCACTTCAAAAACATATTTTTTTCCGTTATTTATAAAGTTAATTTAAGTATTATTTTCTCGAGTCATTTTTTAGTTTGGAAATGTGTGATAGAATGGGCGCATTGATATATATTAAGGCCAAAAAAGCAGTTTGGAAAAATGATATACTTTCGGAAATGACTATCCCGGTGGTGATTTCATGTTGAAATAAATGGCTTCGTACACCCGTTTGTCCTATGAACTCTAGCGAATGGCCTCTTGTTATTGGCCAGCCGATGAATTGGTAATAAAACCAGCATCACCCGGCGTATATCATGGAATTGCATCGATTTTGAGAGATTCTTGCGTTAGTCCAGGGCTCAGCGATGACGAACGTATTCATCATTCTGAAATATTTAACGGCTAAAGGGCGGGGGTTGTACAGGTGTCAAAGTTTCATGGCATGAATTCCAATCTTTTCGTCCGCGCTGTTGCGACCTTCCGTCCCTCCGACCAACTGCCAGGATTTAATTCCGCACGATAATTGAAGCTCGTTAAAAGTCTTGAACTAAAATTTTCATAACGGTTCATTTGCAAATCAAGTGGTTGGTGCATACGGGAGCGTTGGCAGAAACCCATCGTTTATTTTCCATCCATCATTGTCAGATTGAACACGTTATTAGAAAGAAACGAGACAATCAAGTTAGTCGAACGAGTGGTACCGGATACCCCTTAAATATGATACTCGATTCCCGATGGGAATCGAAACGAACGCAGTGCAGAGACGATGTTGCGAATTGATCATGCAAAGAAATATTGAAACTCAATTTATCGAAACGTAACCGGGGAATTAACTGCGCGCAGTTAAAATTTTTCCTTTCTCCCTTGCCCCGATGCGCGACTTTTTTGTGACCTTTTAACGTCCCCGACTATCTCTCGAGCTCGGCGAGAAAGACGAGCCGTTGAAAATTGGCGGATGAAATATGATATAATATAGCAAAACTAAATGAAAACACGGGAAATCGATAATCGTGGCAAATGAAAACAGTAATTGCCGCGACTTGAATCAAACAACTCCATTTTGTTTCAATATCGCGGTCCGAGGAATACGCGCAATGATCGAAATTTGAGCAACGGTAATCGAATCAATTCGTAACGAACTCAAATCAGCGGAACCGAAAAAAGAGAACATTTAATTTTTGCGCAGGAAAAAGTTTCAGCTTTTTTGGGTTCCCCCGACTTTGGTTAACAGTTTATTGGATCAACGATGAAAATATTGAAATCAGAGATTGGCAAAGTCATAGGATGCATTGAAACAATTTATAATAGAGGAAGAACTCGATTATTCTGATTTGTAGTCCATAGTTAATGAAATACAAATCGAATTCCCGCAACATATTTTGCGAGTTAATATTCAGCATGGAACATAATAAAATTCTCTTTGGGGGCAACGACTAAAAATTTGGTCCACGAGCAAATTCTAATATACGTGGAAATTTTCATCTCCACCCTTCGGCAAATGTGTCTACACAATCATTTACATGAAAATCCTCATTTTATAGAAAAAATTCCGGGAGTCGAAATAATCTCGGGGCATATAATTCAACAGGGGGGCATTTTACAGGTACTTTTTGCGAACACTACCGGTCCGTCAATGCGAAGATTTGGACCGACTCGCATTACATTTGCTTGGCAAATGTTTAATTTAGTCTCGAAACTCATTTTGGCCCGCAACAACGCCGTTACGGGCGCACCAACGCGTCGTTCGCCGCTCCTCTCTCGTATTTGCATATATCGTGTCCTCCCCGACGCGCGAGATAAGGAATTAAAAGTTAGAGGCAGCGCGTTTTATTACAAATTAAATACAGTCAACTATGAGACGAGATAAAAAAAGCGAGGCCGGTGTTTCGCGCTGCGAGAATGTGGACAAAGCCGAGAAGGGGCTCTCTGTGCACTGCAAAGTCGCAGTGCAAATTCTCGGGAACGTAATCGCCTGTGCTTTCTCTCTTTGGCTGGTTTGTGCGATGCTGCATTTCGAGGCGATTGGCATACCTAAACTCAGCCGAATGTACGAGCAATAATACGGTGATACCGATGTTTAGTACGTGCATTATGCTGCACCATGTTTGACCACAGATGCTACCGCTGTTTGCCTACAATATCCAGCGGTTTGGACATGCTATTGCCAAATCACACGACGCCGAATCGATCGATCGTTAAGATACCGAAAGTAACACCGCGCACCAATAATGATCATGATAACGCACGAGTACATTACGCCGCCTGGTTTCGTATATGCTGCGCCCAAATACAAATTTCTAGATAATCTGTATGTTGAGTGAATTGCGTGGACTTACCTAGCCACGGATTAATAAACAATTCAACTACTTTCTTTACGATGAGTTCCAACTTATTGAAACATAAAAATTGTTTTTCTGTGAAACACGAAAAAATGAATTTTGTGGTTATATATTGACTGATTATATTGAAATTTGAAAGAACACAGTGTTATAAAAATAGTTTTTCAGAAAAAAACTAAACCTACCTGTAAGAAACTGTATTAAAAACAAAAAATAAAGTTGATATAGTTCTCGATCTACTTATTAGAATCAGATAGTGCAACTAAAATTCAGTATCGTCATTTTCATTTAGGCAATACCTTTTGAGGTGTTCCGTTTTCCAAGTGAATAACATTCATCATCGCTCTTGATAGAGCGATCACTGTTCCCCTTCTAAAAGTAAATGTTTTATAGAAACACCCATTTTAAGAACATTAGAATGTTCTAGCTTCATCAAAATTTAAATTTTTTATCTTACTAGACACAAAAATGTTCACAGAATATTGGCTTGAGCCTGCACTACTCTCGCCTTCAGAACTTTTTTCAGCAGCAGATCCTTCTCCACCACCTGCTGAAGAAACTCCAACTCCATAAAATTCTAAGTGAATTGTTCTCGAAAAATGATACAAAAATCAATTATTACGAAAATATCAATGATGAAACTTGTCTAGTCAATATATATATATGTATATATAGACAAGTTCTGAATTGGTATCGTACATAAGAGTAAAGGAACTGCTATCTCATAACAATAACACAAGTTCAATCTTTATCTTGCGGGAGGGAGAGCCATAAAATTCGCCAACAGATTATTTTATTTATTACTTTATCCGAGCACATTTGATCGCGTTATATCGTATGTCATGTCGTTGCCAGTTGAAAGCGCGCTCCCTTTATTTACGAAAACGCGACTTTTCATCGCAGCGCCATTGTGCGATTTTTTTTTCTTCCGTCACCCTTATCCAATGGTGGCCATATTGTTCTCATCTTCAAACCAGATACATAATATTCCGCTGCGAATACGAGCGTCATACGCGAAGCAAATGCGCGAGATAGGACTTCTCTTTACGAGCAATATCTAATGGATTGCATCGAGCCGACTCGACGTTAAATTTGACGTTCACGATTATTGCGATTCGACCGGGGGACATTTCGTGAAAGGGGTGCCGTCGCGCATCCACGTTAAGGTTGCGCGTTAATTTTATAATTCCCGCGGAAAAAGTTACGACCGTCGTTCAGTCGCGTTTTAATCCAGATGGCCGCGAAAATTGCTGCCCCAAAAAGGGGTTCTTCCAAAGGGGACGGGAGGGCGGATTGAAACCCCTTGGGCCGTGACGATGTTCATAAACAAGAAGATCCTTACACCTCCGCGTGTAAAAGCTAACAAAGTTTAAGTTTATACAGATCGAGGCTTTATACCCCAGCAGGTTTTATGCAACTTGTCGTTTGCATTAGTTGTTTATATGTGTATGTCGAAAGGAACCCGACGAAAACTGCCGTGGCTCGTAAAACTATATTTTCCGCGACGAGACACGCGGAGTTTCTTGTACTCCGTATATATTCTCTCACGCGGTGTTTGCCATGTTTTGTTTTACATGCATTATACCCTTCGCTGTATTTGTTTTATTCGGCCCGAACTTGTAATGCGTTGTTTTACTTAATATCCTTAAAACTTAGCAGTGAATTTTCAGTTAATGACACGCCTGCCGGGTTTCAGGCGCGTAAAAGGAAAACGCTACGAAGACGGTGCTAAGATTAACGTAATCCATAATGGCAGCAACTTGTTAATTGAAATTTTGAGTCCAAATTTTCTTGTACTGATTGTGATGTAATTTTCATCCGAGTAACGAGCTAGATTTGTATGCCTGGTAGCATACAAGAAGGATTTTCGTTGCACATTATTCATTCATTTTCAATTCTTTTTCTATTACTCCCGAGATATTCCAGAATACTGTTAAGTACAGTTGATTTTCAATAGGAAAGTACAAAAATGATTGATACCATGAAAAAATTCCATGAATTTCTTTTATTTTGATTGTAAAAACTTCCATTTCCATTTAACTCTATATTGTTTCAACCGTTCACCCTTCTGTATCGCACTCACCTTCACCGAATTTTTCGAGTGCAACTAATATCGCCGGTATTCATTCTCAAAGTTACAATGTGGTAAATTTGTACCTATTCAACTACAAGTCATTTCGCTACAATAAAAGCCAATTCTATGACGTACTTTTCATCTTGAAATTGGGAAACATCATACAATGTGGCACGGTGCTTGTAATCGCACACAGCTTCCACTGACACACATACGCACCCATACACAAACAACCAAGCACCATGCATGTTCAACGCCAGTTCCACAGCGCAAAATGCAGAAAGCGCATTCACAGAAATAATAACTCGTGGGGTAATTATTGGCTGCGTATATACGCACTGCAAGAAATCGCATACGCAGGAACCGGCTCTTGTTGTCGCGGGGCGCGATATTATGCGATGTTTTTTTTTCTCTCGTATTTACAAGGCCGGTGCCGTGGTTTTAATTACGTGAGATGAAAGTGCGTACAAGTTGATATATCGCAGGCTGGATGTTCCTCCACCTGGGCTTGTGCTGATGACGCGTCTCCCCACGATCCTTTATGTCCGTAGCAATTAAAGATACATGCTAATTGCAACCTTCCCATCTGTCAGCGTTATGATTTCCGTTCGAAATATTTTCCTCTTTTCCTTTGATATGGGCGGCATTCATCAGCCTTCGAGAGGCGCTGAAAGACCACTGCCGGAGAAGAGTCCAAAACATGGTTATTGTTATCTGGAAAGCCTGAGGGTAAAAAGCGAAAGTGGGTCAGTGTACTTGTGCACATTCCCTCGGGTTAGTCAAGGGTTCAGCGACTCGATACCGCACACACCTGACGACTCCAACGATGAATATTAACTCCCTTACGCGGAGCACAGTACAGACACCCTGGTGGGGTGTTTGCATTGTTTTGTTTTTTTTCTCATCTACCCTCCCTCTTATGAAGTGCAACATAACGTTTTGCAAATTAGTGCAATGCCAATGAAAAAAGAGCGAGAGCAGATGAAAGGACGGACAGATTTGAAAGGCGATTTCCCACGAGTGCTGCGCGCTTCGACACTTGACTCGGAGGGTTGCACAGGCCGATGTCACCTTGGCTCCAAGATATTGTCCCTTCGTCTTTAACGCAGGCCGTTGCCCCATCGCAGCAAGGGGCCTGGTACCACTGGCATAGATGCATAAATATGACGCATGTGTGTTGTGACGCGTTCTCTCGTGCATACACGTTTGGCGAGATGCGTGTGCAACGGAGACGACAACACTGTGTACCGACATTGCACATAAATAAATATGCTGTGCGGGTATGGGGTAGGCACCGGAGCTCAGGGTGCAACAATAGGCCCTCAGTGTGGTTGCCATGGAAACTCCATCAATCCCTTAGCAACAGCTTGAGGTCTTAAAGGAGAGCGGATTCGCCGACTGGCTTCGCTGGGGTCATCAGATGACATCGAGAACCTGCCTATTCCCACGAGTTTAGCTTCCGAAGAAGTCAAGAGTCTTTTGGAGAACCGTTCTCCATTTGTCTGATACTGTGTGCTCACGCACTCGGCGCGCCGATCAATGCGAAAGGTCGGCTCCTCTTCAGCGCATTGCCATTAGAATTTCAAAGAGTTGCGAATCAAATAAGTGGTTCGAACTCTTTACTTTCTTTTATATTTACAATCTTTTTTAAATCGCCCAGACTTCTTTGTAATTTGAGTATTTCCTATACTTATTGAATGTAGCGGAAAAATCGCGGTTTTGTGAAGCGCCCTGATGACCCGGCGAGGTAAGAAACGTGTTGACCCAACTTGAAGCTCCAGTTTACCACAATAGAATAAAGATTAACCCATCGAACGGCTGAATATATTGACTGTTGTAGTACAGCGGCTATAACGTGCACATGTTCGCCGGCTCGCTCGTACATTAACGCAAGGTGGTGCTGCATTGCACAATGCTCTCGACACTTTTACAAAATATATAGATTGTTATTAATTGCACAGTGCATGTTTACCCCCCGCTTGACGTTCTAATTTATAGTCGCTCTGGAGGTGTGCATTTACTATCTATTATTATTTTCATATACACTTCAAATACGTTTGAATGATAATTAAGCTGTTCTCACACTTTGCACGTGATGCAAATCACATGGTTACAATTTCCATTAAGTCAAATTCGAAAATATTCGCTAACTAAAAAAGGTCTGAAGTTGCTTGAAAATATTTTTCGAAGTTATGATATATGATTCGGTAGTTATGAGTAAAAAGTTTGATTGACTTTCATTTGTTTAAGATTGCGTTTCGTGTTATTTTTAGTTTTGTATTACAATATCTTTTCGGCTGATTAGCGCGTACATGCTGCCACATTAAGTTGCTTTTATCAGCCCTCCCTATCTTGAGCCGCCTTTCTTTGACACGTAACAAGCTATTATATATTTATCACGCGAAGAAATTTCATCGCGTTGCTACCTCCGGATTTCAAACCAAGGAGATCACGCCAGACGACGAATACGTCTTCTTGTTAGATACGCGTTGACAGGACCCAGAAGGAAGGAAAATTAGAGGAAGTTAATTAGAACCTCTGCGAGTTACGCGTCGCGACGTCTTTTGCGTCGACACAAAAGTGAGATTAGTTGCAGAAAGGATATTGATCCGCTATGATTATTAATTCATGATGAAAGTTTGCCTTCGTGCCGCGTGATCATCGGTTGTCACTTCAACGATGAATTTTCAACGGCTTTAAAGAATTAAATATTCGGCTTTTCTCGCCAACTTTAATCAACATTTCTCTGTACAACTATACGTGTCCTCTCTGACACTTCATCAGATGTTGTTGACAAATTTCTCATAGTCATCCGTGTGAAATTGATTAATGAAAATTTAATAACGATTCCTTGAGGTTTTGTCTGCGAATACTTACTGTGCATACTTGAAAACCACATTTTCTCGGGAATTTCGTCTGTTCATGAAAATCTGATGCTCATAGCAGGGTGACATATGAGAGGTACTTGCTGAAATGAATTTTCATGCTCATAAGGACTCGTAAATAATAATATTTGAATCAATTATTGTATAATTTAATTTGGTGTACGAAAATTCACGTTGATTGGACTGCTTTGATGAACAATATTTAATTTGGTAAACAACCTGATTGAATTTATTTCTAGTCCAAGTCTTTATGATAATACAGACCATTAGTTACGATGTTTTTTTCATCTGTATAATAAATGTTAAGAAAAAATTATTATCTACTTGAAGACAAGGGTAAATAACAATGGTTAATAACAATTTATGAAATCGAATCTATTGTTGGTTTTGTTTTCTAAACTTGATAGAACAATATAAATGTAAAACTTTATCAGTCATAAACAAAGTATTAATTAGGTGGAAGTTTTACAATCGAACAACAAAAATATATTCAAGTACGATTGAAATGAAATAATAAAAACAAGTTTTTTCCCTAATTGCAAAATAAAAAACAAAATGAATCGTATAAATAAGACTCTGCATAGTATTCTGAATATCAGTATTCGACTACTTCTGTCCGACTAAAGGGTAACTATCTGTTTTTCAATATGTTACTTTAAACATTTGTCAAAAATACCTTTGTTTTGAATTCCTTTATTTTTTCCAGTTTCAACTTAATATCAGATTATAGAACTTGCACTAAAACATGATGCAACTTAAAATCGCTTTCTGTGTGGCATTACTTGTCAAAATGGCAGTTAGTAGTGCAACTCCACTATGTTGTGCGTCAGGAAGTATAAATCGAAATGAGTCTGGAGAATATAATTGTATCAGAACTGTGTTACCTGACACGATTAACATTGAGCCATATCAGTTAGCTGTACCTCGCGCGAAAGTACATTTCGGTAAACGTTCACTCTTGAACAACGTATGTCGTGGGCTTTTGTTCGATGATATCACTGGAACCGTTATGCATACGATTGTAACAATCAAAGAAGATACATCTGAAGATATCAATCTGCCAATCACAGAACATCAAAGTAGGAGATTCGCTATCAAAAAATGCTGCCATGATAACCAGGCTGTATTCCCTTTAGATAGTGGCATTTATTGTTTCAATATTGAAGTTCAAGTGAAAAATATGACAAAATATGAAAGTTTCTTTAGAGATGGTCATAGGCCTATTGACGATATTTATAAGAAAACCGATAAAGGACTATTGAAGACAGGCGTGCAAACAAAAAGCAAGGACCTTTTCATTTTAGGCGATGATATGTTAGAGGTAAATAATGAATTCTTGATTGAAGTAGTATATTAAGCAACAAGTTAAAACTAAAGCCGCGAAGGCGTCTTCACTAAATAAGATACTTAATTCGTACTGAACTATTTTGCAGCGACAAGGACTGAATCCAGTTTTCATAGATGTGCTTTTGAATGAAGTTGAAAAACTTGATTGGTGTATGGCTAGGAGTGAGGATAAGGATGTAGAATATTATTTGGTCCAAAGTCCAAGTAGTATGTTCCGACTTCGAGGGTTGCAGCAGTTGGTTAATGAGTCAGTATGTATGGATCACTAGTTGAGGCTGCAACAAAAATACAGAATATATTTTTCACGTAACATAAAAGACATGAAAAGAAACTATATTCCATTATGTATTGATGTATATTTTTATATTAATAAATTTAACATAATTTTTAAACAAACGTTTTCTAATTTTCAAAAGCTCTATGTCCGATTATTCTCGACCCTACTAGACTCGACATTTCAAAATTCCAGTTGGTTTCATATTCAGGCAATTAGACAACTGAAGTAACTGACTCAACCAAGATCAAAATAGCAACCATCATCAGTTACTGGCCAATTCATGACTTATGCCGATTCTAGAAAATAGGAAAAATTTGAACTTATGCGCTATCATGGAATAGGAAAGTTTAATTTTAACAATAATAGTTTACAAAAATCAAACAAGTTACAAGTTTCGGAATTTTTCCAAACACTTGTTTGAATTCATTAACAAATATCGTTTAAATAATTACTTTATACTAATATTGTTTATTATTGATTTCTGAAAGTTATTAATCAATGGTAAATTAGTCGTTAATTTGTTCATAAAAACTATGACGCATGGAAAATTCGACGCGACATCTAGGTCGCATCGTTTCTCAGAATCACTCACGTAAAAAGTTTGTTTTGAACATTTTAGTAGGATTTTTCAAACCTCAGAAAACGGAATGAATACACAGATATCAATTATTAATTAGTTTCTCATTGATCTGATTAATCTGATTAAAATAATGGTTTCAAATTTGACAAACAAAATATTTATGTATTATAGTCATTAAGAAATAAGAACGAGAGTTGATTCTAATCAAAAAACAACAACAGAACAATATAAACCAAATCATATATATAAGACTCACATTCGTGCTTTTAACACCAGTATCCTACGCTCAACGTTCGTAAAAAAGGTAAATCTCTACTTCTTAATATCTCACCTTGTATTTTTTTCAAGAACACCTTTATTTAAATAAAATCGTTTTTTTTTCAGTTTACACTCAATATTAGATTGATAAGTTTGCACATAAACATGTTACCCGTAATCGCTGTCTGTTTGGCATTACTTGCGCAAGTAGTTGTTAGTACTGCAACTTCACTATGTTGTGAATCTGGAAGTATTTTACGTCTAAAGTCAGGACAATATGAGTGCAGGAGACCTATGTTACCCGACACGATGAACGTAGTGCCATATCAACTAGCTGTCCCTAGAGCAAAAGTAGATTTTGATAACGGTCCATTCTTGAATAACGTTTGTCGTGGGCTCTTGTTCGATGACATTACTGGGACCGTCACGTATACGATCGTAACAATCAAAGAAGATACATCTGAAGATATCAATCTACCAATCACAGAACATGAAAGTAAAAGATTTGCGATCAAAAAATGCTGTCACGATTACCAAGCTGTGTTCTATTTACCAAAAACTGGCATTACTTGTCTCAATATTCAAGCAAAAAATATGACAGATTATAAAAGTTACTTCAAAGGTGGTCATAGGCCTATTGATGACATTTTTGATGAAACCGATGGTGGGTTTTTGAAGACAGGCACCCAAACAATAATCAAAGATCTTTTCATTCTAGGCGATGATATGTTAGAGGTAAATATTAAATAGCTTTTTAAAATATGATTTCTACATTGTAAAATCAGAAAAGACTCAAGTAAGCACTAAATCACTCCAAACTATTTTTGCAGCGACAAGGCATGAGTCCAATTTTCATAGATATGCTTCTGAATGAAGTTGAAAATCTCGATTGGTGTATGGGTTGGAGGTATGATGGTCCAGAATATGTCTTGGTCCAAAGTGAAAGAAGTATTCTACGACTCCGAGAGTTGCAGCAGTTGGTTAATAATTCGATATGCATGGATCGCAACTAAAGTGGAGACCGGAACAAAAATTCTCAAAATTTTGGTCGAGATGTAATAAACTTATGTTGCCAAACTCTTGTTAGAATAATTCATTGTAGATATTTGAAATTTCAACGTAACTTATTTGATTCAATGGAATAAAAGTAAACCATAACTGGAATTATTCAATTTCGTTTGATTGGACTTTAATTTGCACCCCTGTAGTTTTACAAATTTTTTTATCATTTCTTATCAAGTTTGGATTCTGCACATTTTACTTCCCAAAGAACCTGATTAGAAGTCGACAACTTTGATTGGTGTATGGCTAGAACTGGTGGTCGACAAAAGTACTTGGTCGCAAGTAGAAGTAGTATGCAACGTCTACATATGCAAGCAGAACACATAAGAGACATATTCGAATTTAAATAAATAATCATTCTCATTCGAAAAAATCCAAATTGTTTGCGTATTCTAAGTGTAAATATCTACATAATGTACATAAAATAAAATAACAATAAATGATACATAAAAGAGACAGTCATAAAGTGTATGTGAATCATCATCCAAATTGTTCTCGCAAATGTATTTCTCAAACTACATTTTGCCATTGAGGACATTGAAAAATGTGAATTCTCACTTGTCGTGCAAAACAAGTGATCAGCGACGTGAGCTGAGTAGTTACTAAAACCTTCGATAACGCAAGCTGTCACAATGCGACGGATGACCAGCGCTGCAATTGTTCCAACAAGGGGGACCGGTCATGAAAATGTTGCAAATGACCATTGGCGGCGTTGAAAAATACATCTCGCGTTGCGAGCGAGAATGAATGGCGAAATTCGGCGGGTGGGGTCGAGGAGCAGTTGAGTTCGCGACTTGAAAATTGGCGGAATACATCGAACGCGGCCGCGATGCATCGAGCATTGATTAATGGCACGCCTGTTGCAGTACGGTTACAAAGCAATTTGCTCGGCGCAACTATCCAGCCGGTGTTTGTACGATGTGACAAAGCCGTGACAAGAGTGACACGGTGACATGGAACGCGCGACAACTAATTAATCATCCCGGCTGAATGTAACGCTCAATGAATGCGCGGCCATGCACACCGCGTCCTTTCAATTCCATTCGGACACATCGAGAGACTTCGCGCGGCATCGCCTCCGGGCTTAGGGCATTAGCCATGCATTCAGCCGTCCGTCCTTGCAGATTCGGCCCTGCGAAATTGTCCAGAAGCTCTCTCCATCTCTTGTTCGGACGCATGTGCCATCGCTAACATCGATCTCACGCGAGTCGTCGAACAGTTGCAAATTCCACGCGATCATAATTAGTTTGCGATATCAGTCAGCAGAGGGTCGCCTCGCACCTCTGCTCCACGACGCCACGGAATACACGACTATTGCATTTAACCAGATCGATGATGCAATTTTATTGCTCGTCAAGGCGCTCCAAATTTCGCGCCCTCTGGTTCGATTGTTTGGTTCGTTCTATTATTTTTCACCGTTTAATTCGACTTTTCATTCGGACAGACGTTAAAAACGACAGTGAAACAAAATAATAAAACGAAACAAAAAGTAAAAGAGCTGCGCGCTTTAATTTAATTTTATTATCCGGCTTTTTGGGTGTGCATTGAAAACAGCGTTCTGTCATTGAACAGCCGCGCAATAACTCATCGGCAAAAAAGTAATTACCGAAATATGAAAAGATAACGCATTTTTGACAATTTCGCTTCGACGTTGCGGTATAACAATGGCGAAGAAAAATTAATTTATTATTCCTTCGGGGGACGGACCGGGGCTTTTATACGCCCGGTTATGTGATATTTATTGAGTACGCAACGACAACTGCTGCTTATCTATTCTGCGTTATTTATGTAGCTGAGGAAAAATCGTGAACGAATTTCTTTCCAAGTTAGCGATGTGTCGAAAAACGCGACGGAACGAAATAAATATCGAAGCAGGTCAAAGGAATCAGCACGGGGCAGAGGTAATAAGATGAATTTCCACGTCTGCGGCAATTTCGCTAAACTATTGAAGCTAAGTGCGCCCGTGAGACGTCTAATCCATCGCTTTTTCCTCCTCGTCGTATTCTTTACTACCCGACTTTATCATACTCAGAGTTAAGTTATCATGTAGATTGTTCAGCTAAACGTAATCAGACGTTATAAATTATTCTTGATCGTTAACTGAGTGCTTTTCAAATAACCGCGTTTATTGGCCAACATTTTTATTTTGCAACAAAGTAATCTCTTCATTTTTTTCAATCTGTAATACAAAATTCGTCGGTTTAATTTGTTCATTTTTTTCAACGTAAACATTTGTAAGTTAAATATTTGTTTTCGTGAAATATTTAAAGAGTTTCGAGGAAAAAATTGTTAATAAAAAATGTTGCAAAATTGTATATGGTTTGTATACAGTGCGTATATGAACAAACAGAAAAAATGATATAGAGTTGACTGTATGAAATCTAGTGCAAACACATTTGCCGCAAAGTATATGAGAGCGATGGGCAAAAAGAATGCGGTTGGCAACATTTCTTTCGTTGCACAATTTACTGAAAATACGTCAGAAAGAAAAGGGGAAGCGATGAGTTTGCTTCGCTGGCACTTTTATTTATACTTACGTCCCGTAATTTTCTTTCAGTATGCGCCACTCGCTATATATATTTTTTTTTACTTTTCTTGAACTATTAGTAATAAAGGAAGACATCAGCTTCCACTCAGCGATTACCGAAACGAATTTGCATAACACACGGACGCCAACGAGAACATTTACATATTATTTTAATCGCGGTAATCGACTGAAATCACTTGAAAACGAAACGTTCAATGAAATGCGCGAGTCTGTTGACTGCCGAGTACTTTGAATATAAATTTCAAGATCAATGGAATTTTTATCCTTACAGGAAAGGACAAATAACATTAGACTCGATTGATGTTAATCGTCAGTTTCACAGTCGATAGTTAAAAAAGGGAGAAAAATTCGCCTTTGTTCCGAAACAATCGATAATTTGACGTGTCAAGACGGCGACACCCAAAATGTATGCAAAATTTCGCAACAGAATAGTTTTGTATTATCGCGGCGTGTTTTTATGGTTATTCATAAACTTGTTTCAAATATTTTACACTTCATATATCACAGGTTTTTTTTAGTATTTCATTGCTGTGAAGAAATAATCAAGGGTTGCCTTTATTTTCTACGACTCGCTTTGACCATGAATATTCAAATGGTTGATGGGCAGGAAATAATGTTCGGTATGAACCAGAGTACAAAGAATAATGTAATAACTTTCTTACAATCACGAATTGTGTATCTTTATTACAGGCGCTTCTTGTGCCATCAATAACGTTACAGTTGTCGCATTATTAAACGCACAACAAAAAGTTCAATTTGCGTTCGGATTTTCTTTTGCATCACAAAATGAAGCCGATAATGGAAGGATAAGTCAGAAGATGATTGGGAGACGACGAGCGGTAATAAATTAGACAGCTCAAAGGAAATTGAACTTGCATAAATCGACTCGTTCTACGTTCTGCAATTACGCTAACATGGAATTCGAGATACACTATACTTAGGACTATTTTATTAGGTCCTATGATAATCCTTTTATGGTCGCTTTACAGCAGATGCAGCGTTCATAATACGAACTTAACTCCCGCGCTGTAATCTCGAAGACTTAAATTTTGTTTAGCGAGAGAGATTTCGCGAAATTTTCTACTCGAAATCGTTAACAACAATTAGGCGAAAGTTAGAGGCGATTGCGGCAACAAAGATAAGCGGCGAAAATTGCGCGCGACAGATTCTCTCTGGCAGCGATGTGGGCTGCGGACACATCATCATAAATACGAGCGAGAGATAACGCGCGGTTGAAAACGGCTTAACTATCAAATAATGATAGAACAGGGATGATCGTTAGATCCTGCTGATCGCACATGTCTCGATATGGTCGGGTTCTTGCGTAATCAAGGCAACGCGGTACTGATACAAGCAATAATATTCCTAATTGAAGCACTTAATGCCCGGTGGCGTCGATATTCCAATAATTCAAGCGTTCCTATCGTGACGTCTAATGGTGTGAGGTGTAAGGCCTCGGTTCCCGTGGGACGCGCCGGTCCTTCGGCCTTTGCGGCCATGCATCACTCTGTCCTCGGTCCCGTAACTCAATCCGCGACACAGCCACGTTATACACCGAGCCGTGTGCGTGTGCAACCCAACTCCAAACACACGTGGCGAGATCGCGCGACTCCGAGCTGGACACTCCATGGTCGATAAATACACACAACAGGGTGGCGCACCATTTCGCAGCGTTATGTACAATGGCCGGACGACGTGCTCGTCAAGAGACACGAGACATCTCGGATATATACGGCCGGGCTGTTCGACGGATCCCAGAATCTAACCCCTTTGCGGACGGAACAAGCACGCACTGCTGCACCGGCTTCATATAAATTATCCTACTTTCTGCCACTGCTCATGACCGCGCTACAACTTTTCCTAGTTCCTCGATCCAATTATCCTACTTATTTGCTCACCGGGGGTGCATTGCCGCGCTGAATTGTGGCATGTGCCTGCAGTCGGGCAAGAATGTAGATTTCACTTGGGTACTGTGGCAATGGACCGAGTGGTCCTCCGCCGAGGCATTCCACGAATTCTCTCGTGTGTCTAATTTCATTGCAACCCGGTGACATGGCTTTTTGGATATTTCCTTATTACGTTCTCCTGAAGAATGTCGAGGCGAGTTTCCAAATTTTGCTGGATTGCATTTTCAGATGGCCATTTATTCCGTTGGCTGATTGCAATAATTAAGTTGGAGGGTGAAAACAAAACACTTGTACCGTTTAATTAGATGTATCATTTGTTAATTGAATAACTTTTCGACTGAATTGAATGCACTTCAATTATGAAAGTTAAACAATATTTTATTTCAAAGTTGTTGAGTCTGTTTGTTTCGAATTCACATTTTGTATATTTTTTTTTTACTTTGTTTTATACGCACCTCGCCATGTAAATTGCACCACAATTACAATTCAGCATTACAATTATAAACGTATCCCTTTTCTAAATTAGAGCGCGCTTTTGCGTACTTTGAAGTCGTTCTTGCGTAAAACAACATGTGCGAGAAATACTTTTCGCGAGTAACGAAAACCACTTCCTTACTTCAAATTAAATTCATATACTAAGTGAACTAAATGAATGATTCAGAACTGTGCGTACAGGAATGTTGAAATTAGTTTTACAATTTACAAAGTTCTCCGAGGGGGTTCTCGCTGGCAAAATGAGACGGAAAAATGTACTTTCCCTCGACTTGCTTGTTTTTCAACGCTGTTGCGGTGTGCTTGAGCTTGATACAATCAGTGCAATATTTTTCAGAGATCATATAAAGTTCAAGCTGTTTTTTTTACAAAAAGTTGTTCTGCGGCTTGGCGTGTGGTGGCTAAGGAATAGTACTTGAGTTTGTCACACACGCGCACACGTTGACATGACGATATGTTTGTGTGCACACTCATAGTTAAGATAACCTATTGGCAATGTGCCAGGATGTAATTCAGTCTCATCTTAATGTATTTGAATGCCAACACCAACAAACAGTGCTTTGTTTGGATCCATATATAACATTTGCTAAATCTAGGTTACTGCTTTAATTGTATAACTGACAGTTTTGTGACAAATAAAAATTTCAATAATTCTAAATGTCGTTTATTCATCTCAGATCAGCTTGAATTTGCTTGTGAAGTAAAGGATGGAAAGATCTTTCTTAATAATAAAAATATTCTTAAACAATCTGTTTTCGTTCAAAAACGATTAGAATGACTTTTTTTCACTTTTTATTAAATGAACTCTTAAAATTGAAATAAACTTCACATATTGACTGAAAACGATCTGCAAAAATTAATCACTCGAAAGATAACAATCGAAACAGGCCGTAACAATCGAGAAAAAAGATCAAAGCAAAAACGCAAAGGCACAAACAAAGTGGCAGAAATAATTAGCATTGTTATCGTAACACACGTTAGACCCTCAGAATAAAATATCTGCGGAGCGATCGGTGTTATAAAGCACCGCCTTGATTTCTAATTGGTTAGATGTATCGCGGATATGGGTATCCTCTTAATTCACGAAAGGGAGCGTCGAGAAGAAAAGATCTTTTACGACAGACTCCCGTCGTTTTTGCGCTCCCTGTGACGGCAATAGACGGCCAAAAGCTATTACGAAAAGCGATACAATTGCGACGCGGGGGTCCAACAGCGATCTCCCGGCATTATCGACGCGGAGCCGCCAAAAGTGAAATGATAACCACCGACTGCTCAGTAATGATCTAAAACGTGCAACGAGCCGCGCAAAAGATTTTCCAACGCGATAAAACCCGCATGGTGGCGTACGCCGACGCTACGTAAGCGTATTATCCTCGTAAGACCCACTGTACACGTATGTTAATTCACGTTATGCGTTCCGGGGTGCACGTGGTGGGTGTGTAATGAACTCGTCAATGCCGAAACAAAGGGGCAAACAAAAAAAGAAGAGGATCAAAATTAAAACTGAAACAAAAGAAAAAGAAAATCAAATATACGACCGCTCTCAGTCTGTATATATAATCCGCGCGACACAAATGTACAGCTTATCGTAAAACACACGGCCATTTGCTCGCGTATTTACTTTGGGATATATCGAGCATGGCGTATACCGAATAAAGCTCTAAGCATGGGGGTCGCTCGAGTACTGACCTATCCTAAAAGCCGCCTACACGCTCGGCGTTACGAAATTCCGTTGTCTCTCTCTCGGTAGTTTTTTTGCCTCTGCGCCTTTCACAAATGGAGACCTCGCAATTAGTCGTACAATGCGCCCGTAATCTCGCTGCTCTAGAGTTTCGCCGCCGTTAGATTAGATACTCCATTGACTATGAATGAGCATCTCGGGCTTTTTAGACTCACCGAGTGGACGCGCGATATGACTTGAAAAATTCGGCTTTCCCCGCTATTTACATTTCGTGCTCGCTAACAAAAGATCGGAGAAAAAAAAAACAAAACTGTTAAGAGTGCCATCGAAAGTTTGTCGGGCGAAGAAAAATAATAACGGTTCTAATTGTGACGGAATAATGGGCTTTTTCTCTCTCGCCTCGGATTATTACACAGTTATTGTCATCGCGAACTTTCCCAAACAAAACTATAAATCAATTACCCTCGTTCTGAATACGCTACATTGGTCACGAAAATCTCACGGAGGGTGCGAAATTGTCGGCCAAGCCACACTTGCCTCATTACAACTATCGGTAAGAACAATTTTTCGTGGGTAATATTGATGGTTGACGTCGAGACATTGATCTAGGCCATTAGAGAGATCTCGAAGGGTGTTGAAACACAATCCGCAGACTAATAGAAAATCGCTCTTTTGACATTAATTATACCGAAGGCGATGTGCGAAAGTAGTAGATATTAGAGAACAATATGGCAATGATTTCGTAGCAGACAGCGTGACTCTTTTAAATTCGAGTGCGCGAAGAATCGCGCATTAGTCACAGACCATTTTACCACCAGGCGTGACATGCACGCTTTTTGTGATCGTTAATTCAAGCACCCTTCCCTCTTGATATCATCCTTCGCGTTGTCTCTGCCTTTGCGAGAGCTACCCTTTGCTTTCCCGCGCATTTCAAAATCCAGCATGGCCGCGAGGTCACGTGGCGCAATAGGGGTCTCTCATAATGAATTCACCGCTTCTCTATACCCCCTCTTTCCCCTGTCCTTCAGTTGCTCTTGCTCGATCGCTTATGCGATATTAAATACTTAGCATCAAACTATCCTTCCTCGTGAAACAATATTTTATCAATGCGTCCAATCTTCAAAAGTGTTAACATGCTTAAGTTGCGTGTAACTATGTCGTGTAAGCATTTCCACAACAAACCATTTTTTCACATCCACCAGCATTTTTTTTTCAAAAGTCACTGAAATCATCTTTTTATTTATTTTGCAAATGACAAAAATTTTTTGGTTTGGTTTACATACCGTAAACCAAACATTTGGAACCATTTCAGAGAAAGATATTTTGCAGGGATACTACATAGAAATCAAGAAATTAGAAATCTTAGAAACAGGAATTGGTTTACTTCAATTAAAAGTTTGTTATTTTTGCAATTGTTCAATTAAGAGTGACGTCTGAATTTGAATTGTGGGACGATATAACACATAAAACACACAGCACATGGGAAAGAGTCTTTGATGTGTCCGACCCCTGTGAATGTTAATCAATCCTTTAAAAAAGTCGGATACGAAGCATCGGTCGTGGATGCTCATTGAAAGAAAGGGTTTCGAACATTATCACACAGACTTCGACTTCCGGTTACTTTTGGAATAATTATAAACGGCCTTATGAATAATAACAATAATGGCGCGTGCTCCAAACGCTCCGGGGTATGTCGTTTGACATCAAAGTAGCGCCCCTGCCGGCGTGCAACGGGGCACGACTAATGAGATTCACTTTACAGTTTACCCTAGCAATGCGTAGGTACTCTGCGATGCACAGAAAAGACTCTTTGCTGTCGGCGCGCAACATACTTCGATCATTCCGAATGTTTCGACGGCGTTTGCTACACTGGCGCGCCAGTCTTACAATTACGTTTTGATCGCGCGCTCCTTTTTCCTTTTCGTCGTTGCTTCCTGCTTCTCGTTTTACCTTTCATCTTTTTTTCGCTTTGTTCAGATATCAAATGTAAGCTACAGATGATAAGCAACAGATGCCTCATCCGCCTCGCGATAAAGATTTCCCGTAATCGCGTACAAATAAATGAGCTTTCGTGCGATGGACGAGGACGAAGTGGTCTCGCAGATATTTCGGATCCATTAAGAACCTTTGTGAGTTCCGCTGCAATGACTCCACAAAAGTCGAATTCTACTTTTGAAGAAATTTTCACTCTCTTTCTTTGACAGTAATTAGCAAAATGAAACTCGTAGCTGAAAGTTAGAAGTGAAAAATATTTTCCACGGAAAATATTCGCAATGGACAAACGATTTCTAAACGGTCACGTATCTATGATGTATGATATTATACTTAATTGGACATTGTGCTTTTAATTTTGGAAAGAATAGAAAAAAAATTCTGCGGTTATGAATGGTGTGTGAAACCATTTGAAATCTACAAATGATTCCTTAACGGTCACGTCTTGTAATGTATGACTATATTTACCTCGACAATGTGTTTGTCAAGTATTTCGTATCGTCTTGCTAAGGCGGTCTTGTCATAGATCAATTACACCACACAATGCGGACAATTGTAAAACTATAATGCGAGGAGAAACGCACCGTAAAAATACTCGCCTTCTCTCGGTGTCTCAAAATAATTTCACGTTTACCAGACAAATCGTACGACCGCTTCCGGAGTGAAGCTTATACTTATTTTACTCGGATCCATTATAAAATCTACCCCTAGAGACAAGTATAATATTTATAGCTCTCTTCCGCTCAATTAGGGGCTTGCAACACTTCGAGAGGGTGAGCATTTTAAAGCGGTTGTCGATACTCGCAAATTTATGGCACATAGTGAAAGGAAGAAACCCAACCAGGGGAAGCGTATACACATATCAAGGAGTCATGTATTACACGATTCTTTTCACACCGGCGTGTAATTAACTTTAATAATATTTCAGTATTTATGGTTTTGGAAATATCTGTATCGTCCTTCTGATTTTCATTGAAGGGGCAGGTAACAAAAAAAGGTTTACAAATTGTTACTACAATAAACTGTTTCTACCCTTCAGAAAAATATTTACTCAGAATAATATGTCATTTTCGGTGACAGAAATGGGACGAGAAATTTTGGGAAGAATAAATATTAAAATTGTTTGAAAATTAATTATGAAATTGTATCAAGCGCATTGTGTACGAAATGTCATGCTTATAAATAGGATTATATGAGGGAATCTTTGAATTCATAAGTCCCTCGTTTATCTACATACTAAAAGCGTATATAGAATTTCAACGTATATGGATGAATGTTTAATAGGTGATAACCGCGGATCATACGGTAAATACGAGCCATCTCGTATTTTTTATGTACTCAAAACATCAAAATGGGAATGATGCGCTTTATGTAGTGACATAATTTTCACTGCAACTTTCAATAGTAAGCTTGATAAAACAAATGTTGCGTGTATGTGCGTCGGTATTCCACGACAACAGATGAAAAATTAATATCAGCACGCAATATCGCTTTATTGATACGTTTCGGCGGCACAATGCGTCTCCTTTTGAATGGAAGGGAAAAAAACATTTTCAAATATAGCTGTAAGAATTTGAAAAACTGAAAAATTAGTTTTTTTTCCATACACCCATTGTGCATAAAAGTCTATTCGTATATAAACGTGCATTTATCTTCGTAGTCACAGCTTCTATTGCCTTTCCATCTGGACTGTCGTTATATTTTTTATTCCATCGCTGGCAATACACTCAGTAAATAGGGCTCTTTCCATCCTCTTTTTTTCTCCTCTCTTTCCTCTATCGTTCTGCCAATAATGCAAGCCAGACGTGCGTTTCCGCACACCTGACAATACCATCACCGTGTCTCGACTGAATCGTAAAATCGTGTTTTATTCGAACGACGAGTGCGGGAAAAATCGCTGAGTAAACATCGATCTTCTAATCGATGTAGCACGCTGGCATAACACGTGTGTGTATTACGCTGATTCATATGTGGATCACCCGTGTTTGAAGACGCTAATCTTGAATTGAATCATGGTCCGATAGAGAAAGAAATATTGAATCGAAAAGCATTTATCACGACATAACATCCGATTAAACAGTGCTGAATGCGAAAAATCAATATGAAATGATGTCGACTGATTTCAAAAACAATTACAACACTGGAAATGAAAAATCAAAAAAAATCAAGGTCCCACCGAGATTTGAACTCGGATCGCTGGATTCAGAGTCCAGAGTGCTAACCATTACACCATGGGACCAAGTGACGGAAATCCGTGATAAAACGAGAGGTCACAATTTTTGTAGCGAAAACCGTGTAGTCTGCTCCAAACTGTCCAAAAAAGTTGAATTCGATATGAAAATTCATTTGACCAACTGTTAGGTCTATTTGTTTTCCTTGATTGACATAAAACGTACGTGCAAGCGAACAAAAATACCGCGCACAAAATATACAAAGTGTTTTATTTGCTTTAGCCTAAATTCATTTAAAAACGCTCGGTCTTCAATAAAAGTAGTACAATTTTATCGCCAAAAATAATACCTGAAAGCCCCTGTCGTTTGAATAATAAATTGTATCACGGATTTAAATCAGCAGGCAGAACAATACAAAAAGTTTTAAAAAAATGGAAATTGTGGGAATTGGTTTTTTATTACCGGCCTTTATCTGTGGCAATTATCGGGCGCGATTTCGATTAAACATGTAAAAGCTTTCTTTCGTCATGTAACCACCACGAACAACAATTACGACGATGGAAAGGATAACGGTGTGATTACGATTTAGCCAAACACAATTATTCATCTATTATTCACGTAATGCAATAACGCGTCCAAAACCCATCAGGTTATTATCGTTTTTTAGCGAAACGGTAAATTCGGCTTGCCTGTCTGTCAAATATCGTTTATCTGTCAAATCTACACACACGCTAATCGCTATTGGGTTCCCCGTTCTCTCGTGTGTTTCTCTTTTGCATGCGAACATTACGTCTACCAAAATATGCAGAGGCGCGATTTGACCAAATAAAATAAAAGACACGACATTGATATTATCTCGTTAATACGAGACAGTCAAGGGGCAATGGAAAAAGCTTTGATGAAAAAAAGAATAAAAATAAAAGTACGGTAATGCATCATACAATTTCGACGTTCACTCCGAATGGTCAAACTAAAGATTTATAAACTGTGATAAGTTCGAATTTTCTTTTTCTGGCGAACAAAAACTAATGGAAAAAAATTTGTCAGAAAAATTGTAAGAGGAGAAACAGTTTTAACAATTTGTTACAAACGTGTTATTTACACGGTAGAAAAAAGGGGATTTTGCTGACGTAACTTTACTTCGGTTTTATCCGTTGTACTTTTCGTCGGATAATCCCACCGAATTTCGTCGTTTTTCGGATGGAGTTCACGCGATTCATATCGTTTTATATTTTGTAACATTTTTATAGGCAATTGCGCGAGTCTCACAGTTTTATCGGACGAATTTCAAGCGATTAAACGACGAAATCTTATGCCTGTATAATATTTTCGTAGACCCTGGTGCGCATTCACAGGCGGAAATTACTTCATTTTTTCCTTCGTGCAACAAATATTTAATTGATTTTTATGATGTGTCGATGAAATTTTCACGAAAATTGAGTTTTTACGTTCGCGTTCTTTTATGTTGCTGTCATTTAATTTATTCTCCCTCCTACTTGTGAAACTTTATTATATGATAAAACAACTGTAGGTTTAAACAAATGTATGAATGGATAATTCATTGACTTGTCGAAGTAAAAGTTTTAAAATAAGTAACTATTGTTATAGAATGAATTTCAAATTAATAATATTTAGTAAAAAAAATTTCAAAAAAAATCATTCAGGTCCCACCGAGATTTGAACTCGGATCGCTGGATTCAAAGTCCAGAGTGCTAACCATTACACCATGGGACCTCGCTCTAGCACGGACCTTTCATACGCTATTCGAGGCTGATACAGGCAGAGACCTAAAAACGTCAAATTTTTCGGTCGAAAACATTCGTTTTTATTAAAATAAATCATTGGAACTTTTTTGTTCACTGTTATAGTCACTCTTGACACTATTTTTAACACTTAACATCGAATTTAAAATTAAAAAGTTATACAAAAGTTGTACAAAATTGAAAGTTAAAGTCAAAATTCAGATTAATTTAACCGAAACAATACATAAGGAATGGGAGCGGAGAGTTGTTTTTGATTAATTTTTAAAAAATAACGTCACGTGTAACATTTAATTATTGACATTTCATAACATTGTGTAATACGCGTGTAAGTACACACGTATCTCGAGTTTATAGCTAATCTGATCGTCGTATACTTTTTCAAGTGTGTGCCAAATCTGTGTTCTTGTTTTGATGTACATTTTTTTCGTCTAACGAACGTTGCTTTATGAAGTATATCAAATTCATACTGTATAAAACACATCTTATCTGAAGTTTCAAATATAAACTCAAATATGAAAACTTTTGTTGCACCGTTCGTTTTATATCAATACACTTTTCTTATATACATGTTATAACTTCTGCCAAGAGAAAATATTTAAGTTTCGCCCAACTTTAAAAATGTTTATAGGGTCGCTTATCTTTATTATATACGCGTTTAACTCGCTTTTAAACTTAGTTTTAACTCCATAGGTTTTATCATGTTTTTGCCTCTCGGTAACATAAAGTACCGTGACATTATTGTTTTCGTGCAATCGCCAGTTGTTGATCTCATCAGGTCGAATTTGAACAAATTACCAACGAGGCTTGTAACTCAACAATTGAATTGTAATTAATCCATCTTCTAAAGTTTCAAGTGTTTCAGAGTCTCTTAAACCGAAAGTTTAATCCCCCGACGAATCGTCTTGTAATTGAAAAAGACACAAAAAAATGAATCAAACTCCAGTCTGGTCGTTAATTGCTCCATCTTAACAGTTGAAGGAAATTAAAGCCTGTTTATTTCGTCACGATTTTATTAAACGGTATTAGCGAGCGGTCATAATGAATCTGGTTGAAGTGGGGGAACAGAGGGGAGGAGAGGTTTAAGTCGAATGAAACTGCACAAACATTTGTTATGACCTATAATTAACCTGGTCGGACGAGCGTTCAATTATGATCGAAAACTCGACCTAATGGAGTAATTCGAGCTTGCATTAGCCCCATGAAAATCTGTCGGTGTTGGGGCGTACGATTCAAAATAACGAGAAAGGCGACATTTTCTTTCGATCGTTACCGGAACTTCATCAAGATGTGACAACGCCACCGTGAAACTCGGGCTCGCTCGTAAAATACTTTCTCAATTTAAATTTGAGTTAGACGATCCTCGGCAAGTTAGCGCTTAACGAGCGGAACCTCGTAACCTCGACCTGATAAAATAGCCCCCGTATAATGGAGAAAGACGTAATCGAGAATCACACAAGATTTCAATCCCCCGTTATTTGTTTTTCCATACGAGACTCCAGTCTACCCCGGACATTTTCCGTATCACTTTCAGCTAAACGACGAAGAAATAAACCTTCCTTTACTGCCAATTTTTCTTAATTTATTCTTAATACCCATTATAACCTCGCAGTTCATGGCTGCGAATAAAAATTGCTCAAATTAGTTTTTCCTAAGTTGAAATTGGAGCATCGCTCGTGTAATGTGCAACAGGTATAAAGTATGCTCAACCACGCCGTAATGGCCGTGTAAACTGCATGTAACGGAATTACGCCGGTCCGGCCTCTCAAAATACAAATTTTGTCTAAATTTCCTGTAACCTCAAATTTCATTCTATACCAAAGCTTTCACATTATTATAAACCTTAATTATATAGCTAAACACAATTTAATTTAACCGGCGGAAAAATTGATAGTTGTCGAAAGTAGCTGAAGTGTGAAACAGGCAAATTGAAATCCATTTCCGTGCAAGGTTTTTTCGTTAATATTCTTTTTGACTGGGTTAATAGATATAATTCAAGCAGTGTGTAAAGGGGCTGTCTCCAACCGCTCCGCAGCGATGTAACTTTCAGTTAACACGGTGCTCGCAAGTGTGAGAATATGCAACTTATAAAAAAAATATCCACTGTGGCATTTCGAGGAACCGACAATTGTTACACTTGCAAGCCGACATTAAATCGAACGTTTAGTTCGCATATCGTAACGTGGGGTTGTAATTTCGCACTCACGTCGAACGCGCATACTTGCAGTTAGTGGCGAGACAGCTGTGCGCGCACCAGATTTTCAGTTCAAAATGCGATACTGACCGTTCATATTTTCACACGATGGAAAGGGGGTATATTGTGCGGATCCTTTCTTCTTCCTTATCTTGATGCAATTGTGTTGAATGAAAGCCATCCAAAGAGGTTGCAACGTTACCGAAAATAGCGGAAGTTATAAAAAGAAGAAAAAGCACTGGCGTTTTCAATCACCCTTAATGTTATTAAATTTCGCTGGCTGACGATTGTTTGACGGCCGGCGAAAAATATTGCGGCATAAAAGAGAATTCGTATAGGACTGACACTGTACTAATGCGGAGCATCAGAGACGACGTCGTAAAGCTCTCGCATCGAATCTTATATGAAATATAATGGCGAAAGTACGTTTTACAAATTTAGTCCCATCGAATCCCTAACTTCATTGGACAACAAACATTTTATCGGGTTTCATTTTGTGATGCCGGTAGAGCCTCTCGGAAGAAACCATAACAGCTTTTTCGGCAATAAATAATATTATGCACGCGAAAGAAGACTCGGCAGGGAGCCGCGAGGCAATTAAATAAAATGCAATTCCGCTTCGAGTTATGACTTGAATCTTTATAGTTTATGACTACCTAGCGTATTTCTTAAATCCTGGCATAAAGCACAAAGCTTATATATGGCTTTCATTTCTCTTACTCCTTAATGGTATTTGTAGATTCAATGGTAACGCAAAGTTTGTAAATCGAGATTGTATATTCTGAATATTACAAAATACGTATTTTTATCGCTTGGAAAAACTTTTTCCTCGTCTACCAAAATAATGTATGACGCTTTTATATACACTGTCATTCGTACATCTTCATAAAAGTTTTCTTTCTTCATTTTTGCTTGCAAATCGCAACTTGTATAATGCTCGGAGACATAATTTGTAGTTAAACAAAAAGTGACGATGTAAAATCGAAGAAAAAATAATTTCGTTCCCCCGGACAGTGGCGTGTCACGATATCAGCTTATACTTTCGAGACAAGTAGCGTCTTGAGCCAATTTCTCGTCCTCGTAAAAGTCCGATATTCAAGATTTACGTGCGTCATGGCAATTATAATGCGTTTTATTATATCTTTCTAGCCTACCCTTTTTAACGCCAATCTCACCCTTAGCGAAGCGATCGCAAGGCACACCCTCAAACTTATATCATAAAAACGTTTATTAGTGCCTCGCGCGTCTTTCGAAATAAGCGAGCGTTTAAATAAGATGCCAGGCATTTTTTATGCGCCTCAAGTGCTTTCCGTTTAGCTGTTGCTTCTATTTATCGTGCGCGAATCTTGCCCGCTTATTTGCATGCTTATCATGCTCGGCAAACAATTTTTGCGAATCAAAATTTCGCCCCGCTGAATATCAGGGAACAAGCGTAATGGAAAAGAAAGAAAAACAGACAGAAAGAACGAGTGAACGAAAAATGAATAAAAGTTTCGCCGTAAAGTCACAAACAATTCTTCGCGGCGACGTTAATTAAAATTTATTGTGCTTGACAATTGTATTTTCTTAGCGATACCATTCGATTTTTTATTCGCCGAGCGTCGTTCCGTGAAATATAAATATTTTATAAAGCAAAGATGGGAGTCGAAGTTTGCAAACAGTTGTAATGTTTAGGAGCCCTTAAAACATTGTCCGTCCAGTAACTTAAGAAACGATGTATCGTATAAAGGTTTTGACGATACACAATTTTTACGAAGTCGGTATTGTGTACTTTCTTGCGGGGAATTGAGACGTCTTATTGTTACTTTCTTTTCGCGAATGCCATCCGCTAACAATTCTTTTATGTTCCGGGTCTGGCGCGTACTATGTACTCGCTATCGTAAATGCTCGTTTGTATTACAGAAAAATGTTTGCTCGATGGCTGTCGAATTTCACGTCAATTCTTTTTTATTAAGCCTCGAGAGTCTTACGGGCGACCAACGTATAAAACGAATAAACTATATCGAGGAGTTGATAGAGACACTTTTATGCCTGATACTAAATTTATACACCGACGTCGCTGTAAATATTGATAATAATATTATTGCACTTGTTACGTCATGTTTCTGTAAGTTGTGACGTGACGACGGAAACGCAGGATCGATCGAGAGAAAAAAACAAACTGATGTTTTATTTTCATCTCAATATCTGAACGGCTGCTGATAAATTGTCGACAGGAGCTGTCACATCGAATATTGACATCGAATTATGGTTCGACTTTTTTTCGGCCGCGATAAACGCGCAGAATGATGCCGCAAACATTTACTCGTACCTGCGCGACTTGTTATAAATTTATAAAATCGAGCATGTGAAAATGGTATTTTCTTGGATGTACAGCAAAATGTATGCCAGTTTTATTTCACCTGCATGTCTTGATGAATAAAAAATTTTCAATTTTCAACTTTTTCGCCAGTATTTCTTTGTTCCAGCCCATATCAGTAACATACGAATGTTGTCATAGAGGAAGAAAAAGAGAATAGCAACTCAGAATAGATCATCATTCTATGTTCTCATGAATGATTGAAACGATAAAAACCTATTAACAAAGAATGAATTACACAAAAATAACTGACTTCTACTAAAATTTTTGTAATTGCAAGTTTAAATTTACCATCAAACAACATTCAAACAAAACTAAATTTAATCAAGGTCTAGTCGCCTGCTGGTTTAGAGGCTTAAAATATATACTGCAAAGACTAATAAAAGTAGACGAAAAAAAGCCTTTAATTTTTGAACCATCAGGTCGTGGAGTCGAGGTCGATTATTTAAGTGATCTTGAATAATCACTGAGGGGGTCAATCATTTCGTTTCGCAGTAAACTGGTTTGATGGCTTAAACAAAAACACTCTCCATCGTCCTCGCGATAGTCACCCTATATTTTCATACAACGGTATAAAGTCTAACGAACAGCTATAACTTCATAGTCTTATGTAAACTGTATCGGGTCATGAAACATGCGGAGGCTATGGCGTTTTAATGGTGATTGGCGAGCGTCGTCGAATATAGGATTCCTGGGGTATAAAATTTCATGTGCGCCAGTTAGCCTTGACACGCGATTGTGCTTTGCTCATACAGGAAGTCGCCCATTACTGATCGAACTTTCTTTCCATCAGGTGTATTGCAAAGGACAATATGTCAACTGATAGGAGGCACAATTTTTTTGCATCGTAAAAAAAACGGCGCCCTTCGGGATGAAAACCGCCCAGTCAAGTTTCAGCAGCTTTATCGGGATGACGAATCTTTTTTCACAAGCGAGTGACCGTTTTTTTCTTCTTTTCACTGAGAGCTTTATGCGAAAAGATGAGCCTTCGACGTAAATAATTTGGGAATAAATTTGTTATTTAGAGGGTATTCAATCACCATTACGTTAAATTGAAAAATTTTTCGAGTATCGCGCATTGCAGAGCAATATAGCGAGAAGGGTATGTACACCGACTGAACCAAAGCGCTTGATCTCGAATATATTGCCAGAGGAGAGACTCGAAAATACTTCGCAATATAGCGCAGAGATACACAATCATGATACAGAGATTCGTCGGGGCCGATCATCTTTATGGAGCTACGGGCGTGAAGTGTCATTGTCACTTTTTTCTCCTTTCTTTTGTTAAAATTTTTCGCCTAATCCGTAATTCAATCTTGCCTTTCAATCCTCAATACAGAAAAGAATTTCAGCTGACAATTTAATTCGATACATGAAAAATCTGTTTCGTATTCTCTTTTTTTCTTGTATCGATCCTTCGTTTTTTTAAATCAATGTTTGAATGCAAGATAACAATTTTATTTCATTCAGTGTAATTTATTCACTGAACCAAACATTTTTCTTTATTGTTTTAATAAATTTTCAAGTTCTTGAATTTGACAGTAAGCATTATTTTGTATTTTTGAGACTTTGTATCATTTGTATAGGTCTTAACAGTTTGTTTGAAATCCGATTTCGCTAAAAAAACGTGAGTGAAAGTCGAGAAAATTTCCTTCAGCTTAAGAACGCCTCTAACAATATGTGGAACTGAACCTTCGATAGCTCAGTTGGTAGAGCGGTGGACTGTAGTTGGTAATACGTAAGAGGCATCCATAGGTCGCTGGTTCAAATCCGGCTCGAAGGAAATATTTTTTGCCATCGATGCGAAACTTTAGTTTTCGTTAACTTTCATTTTCCATCCAACTTTGTTTAACATGTTTAACATTTTTTAACCATATCCAAAAACGTGATACGCAAAAAAGTATCATGTCATTTTATGTCATCTCGTACAAACAAAGAGCTGTGATTCGGAAACAATAACAAAATAATTGATCGCACAAAATGAACGCAACTAACTGACGAGCGAGCATCAACAAAAGTTTAATTGAATTCATTCGTTCCCCTTGGCCCATTGACAAAACGCGAGGTTAAAGACAGCCGTCATAACTCAATCCGCCCGAAGCCCCTATTATTTTCGAAATCACACAATCCACTTTATACGAATCAAATACGTGCATTCCCGTGTAATTGTGTATAATTTGAGAAAACCCGAGCCAGAATCAAAGCCGAAAGGCAACACAGGATGCGACGAAATATTATACCATCGCGGGGCTCAAATTGGTAGGGGATTTGGCATAGACGTGTTGGAATGACACAAGTTTGGAGTTTGGAATACCAGCTATTGTGACGCCGAGCGTTTCGTATCTCGTCGCAAAAGAGACAGAGAAAGAGGGAGTAAGTGACGGGGGCAGGGAAGGGGGAGGGATTACGGTCGTCGTGACATTGGCGCAGCAATTAATCAACGCTGGCCGTTCTTGCGGAAACCACTCAAATTAATTTCAGGTCACGGCATATTTTTCGGGTGCTCGAATGACGTGCAATCAGGCCACCCCATTGCCGATTCTTCTATCTTCAATTTCGTTATCGCAACAATGATTTCGCCTTACGCTTGGTTGATCGGTGACTGACAGCAAATCGGGACACTTGCGCGTTGATCTGACCCCAAAGCCATCTCCTGCACGATAGGTGCAGTCGAAATAAACACCAGCGTGTCGTGTTACGCGTCGCGACAGTTCGAAAAAGACGAGCAAGTGCCATTGTTAAATCGTTTTAGATTCCATCTAGAGCCGAGGACAACTCAAGGGGGAGATTTGACATGGCTCGATGGGTCCCTCCTCGCCCTTCGGTTATGCTTTCGCACCCAAAAATATATATCAGACCTCATTTTTCTTTTCGACGTTACGCTATTCATCTTTTTCATTGCGCTAAGTACTCGGTTACCTGCGGCAATCAAAGCGTCCACCAGCCTGGAACTAAGTCCACCGGTTAGACTTTCGCTCCTCTTAATTTTTCCTCCGATGGAAATTCAGATAGCCCTTTTTTCGGGGATCATCTTATACTTCTTTTTCCTTGATAAATTCACTCCTTATATTCTGACAACGAAAACCGTCTACATACCAGCTTCCAATCAAAATTTTCTAAAGAATTCTTATTCGAACCTTTTTTTATAAATCTTTTAGCGCTGCACTTTAGATTTAAAATTAAAAATGTAAAATTAAACTCAAGATTTCAATTTCTTAGGACGGTTTTAAAACTGAATGAATCCGTTCATTCAACTTAGTCGGACGTTAATTTTTGCAAGTGCCATTTTTCAATCTGGCGAGATTACAATCTCGCAGGTTCGTCTTTCTTTTTCTCCAGTAGCGAGGTCTAAGAAAATCATTTGTGGAAGCCTCCAGATGAAGTGCCCATCTAAGTTTAGTCGAAACATCCACAGTAGTTTGTCGAAGTGTGGGCTCCCTGCGGGCTGGTGCTTCGTGGGGTGCCCTTCCGAGGCACCATTAATGTCGACCGTCTACATTGAACATTAGACAAAAATCCTCATCGCAAGTAAACAAATTAAAAATTTAAATCGCTTCGTCAAGTTCGGCGGCGTGGGCGGAGTTTTATTTTCCGAACGCCCTGATTGCTGCGCGCGATAAGCCAATCTTGCGCCAAATAATTCAGCTGCCGCAATTGCGAAATGTTTTTGGCGGTCGACGGCATTATCTCCGAGCAAACATTTCGTATTCAAGATATCGCGAAGAAAACTGGATGACTCGCTGGCGACGCGCGCTTTAATTATTATCGCCGGATCACGCCAAGAATATATGAATAATCGCGTAAGCAAACAAATAGTCGCGGATTGAATCGCGTCCCAATCGTCCAAGCCCGGGGTTGAAGTTTTAATGAACTTGTGAGTTTTTTTGCTCAAAGGAGCGCGACGACTCTCGAGATGTTTCAAATGATGCTTGCGAGCGAATGAATAATAAGAACAAGCCCGAGAAAAGAAAAGAAGATTTTTCGGCGTCGGTTCAATGGTCTCTGAATCAGCGTTCGCACGATATAAAAAGGTATATGTTCAGCGACGAGCGTTATGTATGCAGGCTGCTGCATACAAGCAAGAGTATAAGAAAAGCGTCCGGGCGTGATGGTGTACGCGAACTCGTAATAAATACTGCTCTTTATGACGCAACTCTCTTGAGATAGAAAGAAGAAATTGGGAGAAGTTTTTCGGGCGAGGAGGAGCGTAGTCGGGATGCGAGACAGTCGCTCCCTTTTTTGCGCGATAAAGGCGAGGTTTGCTCTCGATGCGCTTCCGCAAATCTGAAAGCCAAAGACTCAATTCCAACGCGATACCAAGCATGAAATAAGTGTACACAAATCCTGCTGCCGCTCTTTCTCTCTCTCTCGCACTTTTCCTCTTTTTCCCCCTTTTTTTCTACCCCCTGCACTATACCACCGGGACAAAATGAATTTGCTCAGGGGAATTCGGCGGACTGGCTTCTGAAAGGAACGCGAGCCAAGGTGGAGATAACGTCCCCATTGCGAATGCACGTGCTATTATAAAACCATAAAGATGTAATCGTGGCGACGAAATGCGTTACATGCGCGCTGAAACACTAAAAGTGTTTCCGAAAGCTCAAGTTGTTCTGGTGCGCAGCCAAAAGTCATATCCGACAGTACGATCGTGCGACCAAATTTATAATCTTGTGTGTTTCAAACTTATTATTCCGAATGGTTTTATTTTACCCAATAAAATTTAATTGTGAACATTACTTATAATCAATAATGTATGAAAATACGTGCAAAAATACGTGGATACGAATTATGTGTGAAATATACGATTATAATTTTCATAGGGGGTTGTAGGAGCAACCGTGTGATTTGCAAGCAAGTTTGCGTTGAGATGAAATTGTTCGAATCGGCGAAGACAGAGAGATTGTCGTCAAGTGTACATTACATCACTAATAAGAACACCCTGGTGACAGGCATTAATTGTAATTAGCGAAATTGCGCATATTCCAGAGGAGAGAAGCTCGTGAGACGGGTTGGAAGCTCTGCTGACTTTGATGAAATTTCCAGGAAGTACAATATACCTTAGTTACGACATGTAAATGAAGATTACATCGATTCCATTGTTATGACAGAGTTACTGGCGGCTTAATCATCACCAGTGTAATCGAATTTGCCCAACCTAAATGGTACGACTCTTTTCAAACTCTCGTCACGTATATAGTTCGTACGCAACATAAAAAACAAATACAAAAGTAAAAGTCCTACACCATAAACGGAAGGGAAACATGTTAATTTTTATTGCAAGGTGGATGTTGTGGTTTTCATGCCAGCTAACAGCGCGTGGATATGTGCCAACTGTCGTAGAGACTCTCGCACACGTCGGAGCGTGAAATTTTGGTAATTGCACTAATCGCGTAATCCCATTTATTTAACTGTAGAGATGTCTGCGAACTATCGTTAGTTGACGCACGTTGTTTTGCAAACATTGTCAGACATCCTTCCGAACCACAATTTTCACAAAATTCAATCACAAGTAAAATGATAAAACTCGATGCAACTTGTTTGATTATTTAATTTGCCTTCAAACGAAGAGTCTAAACGAATTTGCGATATTGGCAGTGAACGCAATTTTGAACCTTGTATTTACATGGTTCGGTCTCCTTACACCCTCTTTCTTTGACTCGTAGCCACAGAAATGTCTATAGGTATATTCTCCAAACCGAGGGAAGCGACTACGAATCTGTGAAAGGTGTATGTACATGTCAAATATGAAAGCCGAGGCGAGATCAATTTTATAACAAAAAAACACATCGAGTTTTATCAACCAGTTATAAATTCGGATTTACAATCTTTTTTTACCGCACGATAGCCATCGGGTTGGAAAAGTTATTGAAACCAGTCGAGTTTGATGATAACAATTACGATACATCATTTATTAACAAATTGGACTTATAACGATGGGCGGGTAACATTAGCCGGAACCGTCGGCTGCCAAAAGCGGAACGTCAAGCCAATTTATCTTTCGACTATCTCTAACTGCGCCATTTTCATTAATCAACAAGAAACACATTGAAAGAAAAGCTCCCCAGTGAAAAATGTCTCGTTACAAACTGTCTATGTTGCAGGTGAATTGCTCTCATTTTGAAAGGCAATTATTTACTCCGAATAAACAACCGCGGGTCCCCCGTTAACTCGAACATATTTACACAGCAGAGCGAATTGTTTGGATTCGGAAACGTTAGGTCGGAATCAATAAAATCTTCTTCGTTTGTCAATAATGTACGGGCGTGACACCGGCGCTGGGATCTCTCTATTCCGATAATGATGGAATATTAGCGGAGACACCGAGCGCCTGCAATCCTAGCGTTCCGAGAGCTTCAAAGTGGCTTAACATTTGTTTGTTCGTCCACGCTAACCTGCTCGTTCTTCGTGCAGACTGCGCCTAATCAAAATACCCTTCGTCATTTTCAAAACACGTACCATTGTTTCCTGTCCCCTTAAATATAAAAAAAAAACCCACCAGTCATATCAAGTGTAATTTATTTCAGTGAAATGAGTCTTCATTGTTCGGTTACTGTTTGCATTCATAAAAAATGCACCGTTGAGTCTTTCAATAAGAAACATTTGCAAGTTTTGCTTTCACCTGTTTGTCCTTTTTTTTGCAGTGAAAAAAACCTTTTTCACAGAAAACGATATTTTGTCGAATGAAAATTAAGTTCAACTGTTTGGATTTTTAGAAAATATTTGTAAATAATTTATAATAACCCCAGTTCATTTGGCAGACAAGCGTAAAATATTTCGTTCATTTTATAGAACACTTGGAATATTTTCATCTCGCCCCAACTGATTCAACGATTCCTTTCACGTGTCTTCGCATCTACATATATATGTATATATATAATACAGACCGTAATATAAAATGCAAGAAAGTTTTATGGCCAAAGTCTCGAGCCATGTGAAAAATAAATGACGAATGCAGTTTACGGAAGATGAATAGTTTGCGGCTCCGGCTGGATCTCGACGAATCGGAGAGTAACGAGTGCCTCGGAGACTTTAATAGACGCCCGAAATTGAGGGCGTCGAGGAAGGAGGGACCAGCGGGGGGAGGGGAGTGTGATTTAGGCATCTTAAGACTTTCGTCGCAATCGGGTGCGATCTGGCACAAAAAAGTCACGCAGTCTTTGGCGTCGGCTGCTACCGCGCACCGTTTGTATGAATATTCACGAGCGAAAGATAGGGTTGACAACTCCCGGTCCTTGGTATCACGTTTTCGCGCGATTTTCCAGCTCTGCCGAAATATCATGTGGAGATAATGAGATCCCGGTTAAGTCCTTCCTTGAAGCCGCTCGTTTTGGTTGGAAGTGCATCGACGTCAGAAATTGGCGAATTAATGAGCGTCAGCGGGGAGAGGGGGGATCTTTTGAAACAACGTGGATGGGCATTTTTATAACGAACCCGGGTAACCGAAACTCCTTGCGGGAATACACGGCAACGGGGACGGATACAAATTTCGTCTCGCGAGCTTCGGTGCCTCACAGCGGCGAGACTTAATTATCTAATTAATTAACCTCAATCAGAACGATGAGTAATTTCTCGCTCCGTTGGCGCCTTTGCCGGAGAAGCGACTTTCTTGTCACATTGACTGCGGGGTGACTTACGGCTCGATTCACGGCAAATCGATTACACCCTGATGTCGACTGCCAGACAAAAAGATCTCAACCGCTGATATCAGATCCGATTCATTTTTCATCCTTTTATAGAAAACTTATTGTCGGTTAGGCAAACCGTCGTTCTTTTTTTTTCATCTCTATCCACCTCTCTTCTTCTTTCTGCGACAGAAACAAAACCGGAAATTCGGCCAAAAAATGTCATCTCGTACGAATGATTTCGATTTCGCACAAAAAAGCCGAACCCGATTGCGCAACTGCGTTTTTCCTCTTCCATCCAATTGATTCCGAGCGATGAGTTATACAAAACGGAGGCGAAAGAAAAAAGCTCGCAGCTTGACGGCAATACATCTGCGTGACGTTTAGCTGCGATTAGGCAAATGCGGCCTTATCTACCTAGGTCATTGTCGCTAAATTAGACTCCCCCGCTCGACAACCGACAGTGTGTAACTTGGCGCGGATTATTCCGAGCGAGAAGCGAAACCTTTTGGCTGTTAGTGACCCCCCGCGCGGTCTTGTATTTTTTTTCCTTCTCACTGCCACTCGTCTTTGTACCCCCACTTCTAATTGTTGCAAAACATAATCCTATTAAGGGCATCTTCTGAATTAAAAATAATCCGCGAACAATTTGCACGATCGGGGCGCAGGTTTTCCTCTATTTTTTGTACGTACTTTCTTTTCTCTCTCATTTTTTTTGCAACGAGATGTGAATAATGAATCGGGAGCTTGCAGTCTCATTTAATTGGATTGCCCGATAAATGCAGTCATTATTCAACATTAGATACTCGTGATGCAATTACTGCGCTCTTTTTTACCCCCACGTTTCTCGCTGAAAAGCGAATATAAAATTAGCGCCGAATGCGAGACAAAAGAGTTTCGCATTATTTTCCCTGATTTTTCCCTGAGGCGGACTAAATGGCGAAGGGAAACAATAAATTTGCCATAAAGCTCGTCGAAGAAACGCGCTCGTTCTTGGGATATGCTGCAGGGGGTGGTCGAGAGAAGGACAGGGGGTGGGAGCGGGGGAGCGGTTAACGCTTTTTCCTCGTCGATGTGTAACTGACGTTTTTGACGCGTCGAGTGGATACGGCCGAGCGAGTCGACCCTCGTCTGCCGGCACTGTTTTACATAAACAGCCATCGGTTTTCGAACGGTCGTCGACACAAAGTGAAAACGAGACGAACGATACCGCGGATTCCTTTAAGTGATCTAAAGTGGGCTTGCAATGTTTTTGCAGTTGATTCGCTGTTTGCGTTGCGTAAATGTATCCGCACAGTTGCACGGCTTACCTCACCGGCTTAAGCTCGATTTAACCCTGTCCCTGAATCTGTTTGGATAACTTTGTATTTAGTTTGTCAACCCTGCCCGCAAGGCATCATGGGAAACGACAAGTGGCACGTCAGCCCTCTCTCGTCCACCGTCATCGCCGCTGTAAGCACGTACGCATATACGCATCGGCAAATTAATGTATCTCCTAATCTCAACTTCTTCAAATACGAATTATTAATCCTAAGTTTATCCTACCGCCATACAATTTACATGTAATTTCTAGACTATCTATCTCATTACCAACTCTCCTTCAAAACCAATTGACCAAATGGAACATCATTTGGAGCATATTTTTGCAAGTCAAATTAGCTACTACTTTTGCATCCTGCTGCTGCTTCAGTTATAAAAAATTGAATTCAAGTTGAATTAACGTTCTTTAACTATACCAAATTTTTTAGAAAAGGCATCCTTGTTTCGAAAATATTTAGCAACAAGAAACGAAACACATTAGCAAAAATTGGAATTCAGATTGATCAACTTTGTGGGAAGATAGTAATTTGGGATGCCCCAGATCAGCGTAACCATGTCTCTCTCAACTTCATAAAATCTGGTTTTGTTTGATCATTTAATGCTGTCCGAGATTAGAATGTTTGCACAACCCACGTGACCATTTTATGAGCATCTCATTGCGGTATATCTTTTAGCCCGGCTCCGAGCGCTAAGTACCGAAATTATTCACGAGCTTAGCATGCGCTTTATTCAGTTTATGTATACGATTCTTCGAAAATGTATCACTAACGCCGAGAGGTGCACTCGCCTTAAAATTGCCCTCTATCTCTGTCATTCGGATACCCTATGACCGCGTCGAGACAGATTAAACGTCGTAAAATTATAAATTTCATCGCTCGAGCTTTCCGTATCTAGACTGTCATTTGCACGTGCGTAATAACCTAACCTGGAATTACTTTACGAGCCACAATCAACCGTTTGACTGCAATCCTTTATAAGAAAAATATTTAGCTCCCACTGTATTACGCGCTCGTTGATGCAAGAGGTTATAATAAGCAGATTAAAAATTGGCACTAATAACGTTAATACCTTTTTTTACGATCCTGCCCGCCGGGGAACCATATTTTTTTTTGTATTATTGCCGCAATGAAAATTCGATATAACTTTTTTTGAACCTAACCAAAAGAAACAGTGACTACTTTTCTATGGAACACATTTTTTAATAGTTTTATTTGTTACTTTTTGCTTACAGGTATTCATGGACGTTCGGTTTTGTGTTGACAACGACTATCTTGAAGTTATGTGTAAACACTGGAAATGTCACATCGAATGTTGAGGTTACCAATAAGTTTCTAACGTCTAGATTGTCAATATTTTTGTTCGCGAAATTTACAAGTGATTTTTTATGTCGCAACTAATTCGTTTGATATGAATTTCCAGTTATGCCCACAAAATGTACACCAGAAGGAAACATTTTTACGGTCGTTACAAACGTTCCAAACCTGAGTCTTTCTTCGAAAGTGTAAGTGTTCTCAATCAACCGAATCGGTCTGTTCTTTTTTTACTAATTCTTACTTCAACTTGATGTTGATTTGTCAATGTTTACAGACTTTCCTACGTGAACACCTATCGTCCAATATCTACATCTACATTTTCGTCTACATCTTGTTTTATGCAATAGTTTTTTATGCGCACAAGGTAAGCTAAAAAAAATATTTTCCGAATTTTATAATTTCAACAAAACAAAAGTGTACAAACAATTTTTTATGGAATAATTTTTGGACGTTTGGAAACTTTGAACGTAATATTTCTTTGTCCAAGGTCGTAAAGCGAATTGAAAATGTAAACCGTCAGATGTGGGTGACAGTAAAAAAAAATCGAACGGTGATTATACAGTTTGCAACATAATCAAACTTAAACTTTTGATCGTAAATATTGTTTAATTAGACGTAACAATTATTTGCAGCGACTGAATGACGTTGTGGAGGTGATAAACAAACGCGAAGAATACGAGCACGCAATACTGGAGGCCGTAAGGGTTTTTTAATTTTTCATTTTATCGCGAGTCAGAAACAATACAATTGACATCAATTTTTTTACAGAAAGAGACTCAAGCATCGGTATTCGACGAAATAAGCGAAGAGGTGATAGGGGCATTGAAGTTGCAAGCCATTAAAACCAGTATTTTTAATTGATCAAACGCGAATAGCAAAATTGGCATTTTTTATTCAGTTGACGCAAGCAATGTTGTGTTGGTAATTTCAGTTCTAAATGTTTTTCACCTTCTTTTCTAGACGCAGCGTCTCACTGACGAGCTTGCTATCGCGGAGGGGAAGGTTGACGAACTCGAAGAGACATTAGCGAAAGTAAATCTCAAAACCTGTCCAGCACCGTGGTTTGGTATTGCAAATAATTATCAACTTGTTTGTTTCACTTTTTGTTTGCACTTTTTTTCTAGATCATGCCTATCAACAATCTGATCGACAAACGGTCGTCGGAGTTTCAAGGACAGACGCCCCAATCTTTCCTGAGTATTTTGGATACAGCGGATGATATAAAAGTAAATTTCTATCAATATTCATATTATCATTGTGGCGACGGTTTTTTAAACCGTCTCAAGATAGTTCGTGACTTTTAATAATAATTGGCGTCCCAATTTTTCAAAGGTTCTCGAGCCGTCGTTTCCCAAACCAGAGCCGCCACCGCGACGATACGGTGAAAGATTCTCTTATCAAACGAGGTCTCGACCCGTCAAAACCACCACTTCATTTTCCCCAGGAAAAAATTTCAATCAAAATACCTAAGGAACACAGTTTTCAAAAAGCGTCCAAATTCGGTCAAGTTGTTTTAGTAAATTGTTGAGTTTGAAAATGAAGTACACAGGATTGCAGGCAAACGTGCAATGCAGTCTGGGAGAAAAAAGTTCTGTATCGGGAGAACCCAAGGTAAACGTGTGACTCGACTTATAAGAACACAACACTCTCGATATTGCAATAAAAAACTTGATTCATTTGATTGAAAATGCATACATGAAGCACGTTGAAATTTCCAGACAAAAGGAAGGGTAGGACAAAAAATTGACTGGCGATTAAGAAGAGGTGAAAAAAAAATTGTCAATCCAAAATATTCAAGGATCCCGTCGAAAAAATTGCACACGGTCTTTTTCCACACGAGCTCTGCAGACCGTTGTGAGCCTGCACAAACTTCTAACTTTCACTGACAACTCGTTACGCTATATCGTTTGCCGCCAACTCGTGGTTTCCACTTATTCGCAGTCATTTCTCGGCTTTCAAACACTACGGCAGTGCATCCAGTCCTAGGCTCTTGATTTTTGGCCGTTCAGTTCATTTTGATATTGTATTGTGCACTCAGTTTGTTAACTATGTAACTGTTACAATAAAACGTCATCGAAACAAAAGTGAATGGTTGTGCGAATCTCAAGGATTTCGAGCTATAAAGGTATGAGGCACTGTAAAATGTGCAGAAAAAAATTTTTATTCCATAGAAAAAAGTTGTAGTCTCATAATTCATCAATTTTACGTCATTGCAAATATTATTTAGTCGCTTTTAGACTCTATTTTAGTTGCTGCTTGCCATTTTTGGGGTTTTAAAAAGAAGTTGCTTTCATCCTTTTTATGTTCAAGTTACTGAAGCATAAATTACAGAAATGTATAGACGAATTGCGGTTTTGAATAGTTTTCACCTCGTAAATGAGAAGTGAAAAATTTCGTATCAGCTAGAAACTACTTGGTATCAAACTACACTATCAGATCGAGGTTAGAAAAACCTAATAATTTTTATAAATATAGTTCAGACGTAAATTTGATTTTCACTGTTCACCTGATTTAACAGTAAACATAGTATTTTTCAACTTAGATCGATAACTGATTTCGTTGAAAAACATTTTTTCATTGGATAATTTATTTTGAAACGTCAAAAAGATTTCGCGAAATGAAGTTAAATAACCGCATTTTGTATAGTGAATCAGCGTCACTCGAGAGAGTTCAGCTTCTTTGGGTTCAAGAAACAAAGAGTGGAGGGATCAGATGAAAGTAGAAGTGAAACGAGAGCGAACGCGAGAGTGAGAGTGACGCTACAACAGTGCGATCGACTCTTTTCTTTTATATTAAATTGAAGTCACCTATAAGTGCAATTATCCCGATACAAATTGCCGCAGAAGAATTGCAAATTAAAATCACGATCAGAGTCGATCACTTCATTAAAATTTCACAGTTTCACTTGATTAAAATTCGTTTCTTGAATGAAAAATAAGTACAAAGAAAAAACTAATTTCGCAATGCAGATAGATTTTGTGAAACAAAAGGAAAACTGATAAAGTCAAAGAAAAAAATTGTTTCTCCTAAAGTACCCATAATTGAGCACAGATCAGTGAGATACACCTGTTTTGAAAAAAGCACGAGCGGAACAATTGTTTTGCTTTCTTATTCTGCTGTAGCAACAAAAGACAATAAAAATAAGTATCCGCTTACATAATTCTCCAATTGCAAAATGTTCTGTAAAGGCACGACAACCAGTCGAAATAATTGTCACACTTTGAAATGAAAACGACATTTTGTTCGTTTTTTTGTCGAACATTGTTTGCATCCAGTTGTGCATTTAATGGTTTCATAGGCTGAAAATAAGCTGATTGTTTCATTGAACTCTCTGTCAATTGTTCGATATCAATAAGTTAAAAAGCCGTCAAACTTCATGCAATACTGACAACACAATAGCGTCCCATCATTTATCCCGTACTTATTATATGTCAGGCCACTGCAATATATTGAGTTTCAAGGATGCACAACAAACGTTGCCTTTCCTTCAGAAATAATAATAATAAAAAAAATCTAAAAGAAAAATAAGTAACAAATAATAAAAGAAGCTGAGAATAATTGCTATCTGATACCCAGAAAAGTTGGTAATACATCCGCAATTCGTATTCCTTTTTTTGCTCCCATTAATGGATACATGATATTTTCGTACAGACTTTGGTTTTTGAGGCAAGGCGGGCATGTGCCTGTCGTTTGGCTGAAAAAAAAGAACGCATATCGCGTTTTCTTCTCATTGTCAGCGCTCTTATCGTAATTAACATCTGCAATGACGAGTGTAATTAAAACGCAGTGGTAATAATAATAAAATATGATTATTGTATCAGGTGCACGTAATAGAATTCACGCCATTGCCGAGTCGTGCGGACACGAGGGCGAGTGCCATTATTTTCCAAGCGTTAAGATAGCCAAAAGGTGACGAACCGAAAGATTATCGATTACCGAAACTTACGAACGTAACGATGGCGATGGATACTAGTACGGTGCGACTGGTCATATTTCTTGGGATGTTTTTGGTGTTCGCCGGTGATTATACTGCGGTGATATCAGCCATTTTCGGCAATGTCCACGGAAAAAACGACAACGTAACGACCAAGAGATTGCAAGGGCCACCGAGAGATGACCAAGGAACCGACAAACTCATGTCGGATAAGCTCGTCTTCGACGATGAAAGCGGTATTTCTCGAAATCATTCGTTCCATTGCATTATTATATTTTTTTTGTTCCATTTTCCCCCTGCACACAGACATAACACACGTGGAGCTTTTTTGGTTTCGCAACTTTTGTTATCGCTTGATTTCTCGTCAATTGAATCTTTATTGGGTCACACTCGATTGTTACGTCTATTCGGTATTTGCTTCGATGAACTTGACTATGACACAATTTCCGAGATAAAAAAACAAACGTTACTTCCATTGTCTGTCTCTTTTTTTACCATTGATTTATTGAATCGTAATACTTTGCATCAAAAATTTATCCTCTTTTTAGACAGACCAATTTGTTTGAAAGCAAAATTCATTTTTAACTTTATTTCAAACGGATGGATCGATTTTTCACGATTGTTTTTTTTATCTTTATCGTAAAACATTTGTCAAAATGCATATCAATGAGTTTTCAGATTGTTTGATACTAACATGACAGTTAAGTGTGACCAAAATGCACATTTTTTTCTGCCAAGCACAAGAAGCTTCTTACTTCAAAATTCGACAACGCACGAAAACTACTTTTGCACGAGTTTTGCATGAATTTTGTATCAATTTATATTAATTTATCACGACGATATTAATTAATTATTTAAATAAAAATTCATTGCAACTGCAAGAATTTAAGTTTTGTTTTGTAACATCGTACTTCATTTTGTTGCCAATTTTTAAATGTTCAGATAAAAAACTTTAGAAACAATTAATTTTTCCTGTACAAAAATTAACAAAACTAATTTCAAACGTAATTATCCGAACTCGAAAACATCATTATTATTTATACTCGTAGATGAAAGATGTCTTCGTTACATCAGAGTGATAATTTGTTAATTGACACGTACGTTCAATTTGCAGACTTGTTTATAGACAAACCCACCGAGACCTGTGACGATGCTTGAAAACGCCAAGAACGCAACAATATTAGATTCTAAATGAAAAAAAATAATAAAATCGCACTCACGTATAAAAACAAAAAGCTTTTTAAGAAAATGTTATTACAAAAAGGTGTTGATAATTAAACACTCCTTGTATTTTGAATTTCTACAGTCATTTTGCGAAGAGCAAAGACAATGGAAACAATCAAGACTGCGTGTTTGCCTAAACTCATCTGCGAGCTGACCTCGACGGCAAACCAAGATCAACTGAGTACAATGGAAAGGTCGCTGCTTAATTTGATCAGGTATATTTAATCGATTATCTTCAAACAATGCATTAGTATAATTTATGCGATCAAGATTTTTTTCCATCCTCATCACTAACCATCGTAAAGGCCTATTTATATTATATTCACACTTGGTCGCCTTTTTTCAACCTAATAAACGCACGTTCCGAGGGTTAAGATCAACGAGGATAATTAATCTAGTGTTATCTAAAGTAATTGTAGAGAACGAACATCAAGTGTAGTTAACTCTTCATTAACCTGACTGCTTTACTTTTATTGAACAAATTTTGCAAACTTGCTAACTTTAATTTGTTCGTAGTTTACGTGGTTATGAAAATTCATACCAATTGACATCGCGACAGCCTTTCATTTCGTACGCACTTTGCAAAAAACTTCTGATAAATATCTTGTACGCATGTGCTATATATTAATGCAAAAAAGTGAATCTCACGCCAGTATTTCAAGTTCAAAAGACAGTATCAGAAATTTGATCGAAATTATTAATTAGATTGATGATTTTCGAATTTATTACCAATCACATTCGTCAAGTTTTTCGCATTCTATTACTTTATTAACAGACAGCTACACCGCAGAGTGATTAGATATGCTAATCACGACACACAGATGCACTCACAAGGACAAACAGTTTTTACGGCTGTGAATGACTTTCACACACTTGCGTCGACTTTACTTTCTCGACTTTCGTTCCTACAACCTGTTATGTTATGATGTTGCACAAACAAGATTCACTTTGAAACAAAGTCTGCGGTTTGATTTTTGTTTCCAATCCGTTGGCTGATCATTAAAGCGTTTCAATCAGCCGAAAACAAAATTCATCAAAAAATCTCATCCCCTTTAGCCCAGAAAAAAAAACAATTTAAATAGCAATTTTTTGATGATCTTATTACGAAGTAATTTCCTTTGCTATGTGCTCGTTATATCTGAATGTGTACCAGCAGGGAAATTGGATGAAACAGTGATATTGCTCGAAAACACAATTTTCGTTCGGTATATCAACGGGTAAATAGTAAAGTTTCAGATTATACCGGTTGCGCGATAAACGAGTGTCCGGGTATCGTTATATTTGCGTGACGCGAATTATAACGCCGGCATCACGATAACAGACAGCTCTCGGCGTGTATCGCGCGTCACAATTTTCATTTGTCACGAGGCATAAAGTGCCGATCCTGATCGTTGGCCATTCGGCGAGAAGCGTCCTTCGTCGATTGGCCGGACCACGGAAATGTAAGCCTGTCGAAAAAATACGACTTGCGCTCTCTATACCCCTCTAAATTGCAATGCAAATTTTCCATCCGTGCTGTTGAAAAAAAAATAAAAGTTATCTCCATTGTAAAAAAGGCAGGTCTCGCTTCTACAAAATTCGCGTGCAAGTGAAACGACGGACTTATTCGCAATGCAAAAGAATTGTTTATTCATAACAATATCTGGCACTCTCTCCTGGCCGTTCTTGGAGCGTTCATTATCCTAATTTTTTCAAACATATCAATTTCTCCGGCTCGAATATATTCTGAGCCATTGAACATCACGGATTCTTTTTTGTTGGGATTGACAGGCGCGCTACCCCTGCAAGCGATGCAAAGTTGAGTTACGCACAAGCAAACGCGTATAATAAGAAACGATTTGCGATTTCTAGATAAAAGCGATAGCGAGCCGCGATAAAAGTTTGCGTTTATGGTTACAATCCATTTATACGAAGCGAGGGCCGTAAATCTGGCCTCGTCATTTTCGAAGCTGCTCGCGCGCGCCCTTTATTGAGATCACTACTTCTTTTCCTTCGCAAATTTTATCGCCGCTTCCTTACGTCTTTCACGGTCTCCCATTGATATTGAATTGTCCGTTGTAATTACTTATGGCTGATTATAAACCTGTTTTCTGATGAGCCGCGTAAAACCTCGCACAACATTCACATTTTATAATGCCACCGAAGGGTTTCCCTTTCCCTGTGTGTTTTTTTTTACTTTCTCGCCCCGCTGCGTTTTATGAAGACTTTTTCAACGAAGGTATATTAAAGTCAAAATTGCGCGTGCTAAATAGATGTCGAGATGTGTTTATATTTTAATAAATATTTAGCCGGCGAGTCTGTTCGGGCTATAAAATTGCAATAGTTATAAAAATGAAGTTTATTATGACGGCAGCTGCTGACGATGTGCAAATGATTATGAATTCGTACAGTTTTGTGAAATTTGTCATTTTCAAATCTTTTGATTACAAAAAACAAGAGGAACATTTGAAATGACTTTTTTGATACTGTCATAATTGATGGAACAAAAAAGGCATTGATCATTACTTTTTTTTATCATTACTCCAGCATCATCAGTTAGCGACGTGTGAAAGTCGAGGTGTATCCGTTACATAAGAATTATTCAAAAACGTTCCATTGCGATATCTCTCGCGTGCAGAATTCTATGCGAATACTTTCCTTTTCTATAGGCGGTATTATCCAACGATGCGACTTTCTCTGCAGCGTAACATATCTGTGTCATGACCTTCCTTTATCCGTTTCATTCCCAATTCGTTTCCGATCGCATTCACAATACACCAATTAATCTTATTGGTTACCAAAAATGGCTCATTAACATTCCCAAATCATAATTTTCCAACTGTCAATTCAGAATGTCTAAAATGAGAAACTTGCAGAAAAAAAATTCTTGCTTTTTCCCTCAAGGTACGTTTCAAAAAACTTTCCAACTCTGTCGATAACTTACCGACTTTTTTGGATAATTTTTTGTATATCAAGATAAAACGTATCGGATCGCTCAAATGTTTTGAATAAAAGTTCGTCGAGTCGGAGTTTAAGTTGTTAGCGAAGTTTAAAAGAACTTTCAAGGCTCAATTTAGTGTTTAGTCTACGGAGTTAATTGATCCAACAATTTTCGTATCATCGTTTCTTATCAACAAAGGAAAACATCAAACGCAGACCGAGAGAGAGAAGATTGCAGCCGTCATTGTGTCACTCACTTCTGCGGAAAAGCACGGGAGTAAAAATAAGGTCGTGGCAGAATGATATCCCTGGTTAATGTCCTGAAAAGTTTCGAGCTTTATATTTACCTTTTACGCGAGCGTAAACGCAAACACGAACAGGGTGATTTTATTGGATGGATCGTATCGAGTTAAACCGATCAAGATGGAGAAGCTAAAAAGCCGCCTGCGTTTATTCGTTATACATGGCCCGTCTTTAGCTGTATCCTGAAAATCGTAAAGAATCCCCTCTGGCCGAGAAAAGAACCCGAAACTTGTTCGTTTTTCCTCTTTCGCGTCGCGATGTGCTTTTCCTACGAAAAGCACTTTCGCCATGGATTACGAACATCTCATCCGCCAGGATCTCGACGCGGAATATAGGCACGTAGCGCGTTTATGTGCATTCGCTATATACACACGTGCACCTGGCTGCGCTTTAAATTTAGTGTGATGTTTCGAAAAGTTTTACCCGACGCGAATCTCGTATATATCTCGCGTAATAGTTCACCCGACGAAATGCACGTTCCTTTCTTCGTCGGGTGACACCCGACTTTTACCAAGATCAAAAATATTATAGTGTGATATACGTGATTGAGTTAGCTCGAAACTTGCGTCGTCAAAGAAATGACCGTGCGACGGTCCGACTTCAATTTTTGATGGACTTCAAAACTAATAACTTTAGCCGATACATTCTCATCCATCTTATTCATTGCCTGTTTTTAAATTCCCGTTGAAAAATTATTCAACGTTTTAGTTTCTTTTTCTGAAAAAAATTTCTATGAGAAACAACTTTTTTTACCGATGAAAAACAATCGAGTTGTGACACTGTGCGAGGTGCAAGAAAGACATTAATATTCCAAACAGAAGTCACGTTAGTGTTTGCTTCGCGTAACAAGTCGAAGTAAAAGGCAAACGAGCCTTGTCCTTGTTCTTGTATCAACGTCGCGACTGTAGCGATTGTAACGGTTCAGTTCACAGTGTTAATCACCGATGTACGTTACACAGATATGAAATCAGACTAAATATTTATTAACAAGCAAGAAACAATGACAGTTCGTTTGATTTTGTCTTCTGTTTTATGCGCATGAATAAAAGATGACTCTCACTATACATTGTAACCAGTTGAGATTTTATATTTCATGCTAATCTATCAAAGTTCAATCAGAGATTGCCTTTTTTTTAATGACCCAATTTTTTTTCTCCGCCAGGGACACGAGTTTGAACACCATGGCGGAAGTGACGTCGAGGTACCATTTTGCAGCACACATGGGCCAACTGATCGCTGGCATCGAAGGTCAAGGCTGCCACAACTTTTACCCCACCTGTCCTCTTCCTGGGTCGAGTGTTTTGAATATGATGAAAAAAATTCGAGTACGTTGAAGTATTCTTCCACTTGTTACACGAGCTAGACTGTGATATTTTTTACTTTACTGAGTCGATTTTTAAATAACATAATTATAACGAGACTCTATAGCGACGATTTTAGTTTTTTATGAAAATTTGCCAACTTGTAAATATAGCACTTTTTTTCACAGTACGAGTTTGTATAAAAAATTGTGTACTTTTTTCTGATGTGTTTAGTTTTTAATTTTTATAGATTATTCAGCTAGTACATTGGATGTATGAGTATGATTAAAGCGTGCAATCTACTTTGAAATAAATAAAAAACGAAGAGTATGAAACAAAAAAAAAATAGCTTTTAGTCGAATTTATATTCCCAAACTGAATGTCCGGTGAGAGCTTTTTTTCGTCAAATTTATCGAGGGCTATTTGGTACATTAACAAGTTTGAAAATCTACTTTCCGCGTGACCGACAAATAAATCTAAATAGTAATGAATTTAATGAAAAACACAAAAATTCGTACACTCGTACTCAAAACGTCAGTTACGTAAATTTTCATTTGAAAACCTTTTGAAGTATAAATTATATTTAATTCGCGCTAACGGCATTACTTTCACGTCAATTTCAGTTCTCGTTTTACGACCCCGGGTAGAAATTTGATCGGGCGTTATTTTCAATCGGTAAAATGGCCTCGTGGGTTGACGTGCCTTAAACCCCCGTTATGTCCTGACCCGGACCAAGCCAGGAAGCCCCGACCAAACGATTCGTCGGAAATATCTTCAATCACAATCACTTGTTTCGAAGTTGATGAAAAAGTAATTAAAAATATGACCTCGTTAAAACAGCCAACAAAACAGGCAAAAGATGAGAAAATCGATAAACAATTTGGTTTAATGGCAAATATATATATGCAGCGAATTTCAGAGTGGAAGCCCCGACTGCAAAAGTATAAAACTCGGACGCAACAACACGCGTTGAGTGGTCGAATGTAAAATTGAACGACGGGCTCATCATTGCATCAGAGTAACATCATCTCGATACGTAATTACGAGTGTATCCACCTGCTGTGATAAATTTATTGCATTCGATTGCGAGCGCTCGTATTTCACTCTAATCTCGATGGCAGAGGTTTGAATTTCAAAAATACAGGATACACCACAGCAGCGGCGCGCTGTCCACTTCTATTTCGATATGTTAATCCTGCGTGTGTAAACACACATGCCGGGGTAAAGAGATCGGAAACATTTGCGTAGGAGCTCGATTTGGCCGGTTCTTTCCATATCACTTGGTCGAAAATGCGCGCCTCTGTACACAACACCGGGGGTAATAAATCACTCAGGGTGATTATGTGCGTCTGTAAAGAAAACCGTACTGGGGCTCAAAACTCTAGGGCTCACGTTTATCTTTCTTTCAAGTACTGTAGATACCATTTCTGATTACGAGATTAAGTGTCGTGTGTGTTCATTTTGTAAACATTCCAGTAATAAATATTCTATCAATACGAATGTTCTTTTTTTGGTCTCCTAATTTCACTTGATTTACATTTGTTTCGTAATTTTGAGTAGCTTTGTGTTATGGTTTTTTGCAGAAAAAAATTGTATTGTTTGTATAACTTTTGAATGTCAATAATCTTTATTAGAGGTTATAAAGTCAAAGCAAATTCCTCAGTTCAATGAAATGACAATGCAGTTTGATAAATTAACTTCTTTGAAAAGAATATAATTGAAAAAATATCCTTTGACGAGAGTGCAGTCAATCAATCGGATGAAATATGTTCGATTTTTTTCTTCCAATGCCATTTGATTATTGTTTTCGTGAAAGTAGAAACGTAAAACTGAACAATGAGTACTTTTAAAAAGAATAAGATTTTACTTTATACTTTTTAATTTTGTGTCAGACGGTAATATTTGCAGGTCGACTGTAACAACAAACTTTCCCTACAATTTGCACCGTATTTTGTTGTTTTCATTTTCCATTATTTTGCATTCATTAATAATTGTTTTAATGGTTGGAAAAATGACTTTAAAAACACGCACCATTGTATATTTTTTGAATTGCAAAATATCGGTAATAGCTGAGAATATCAAGGACAGTGAACTTTGTTCCAACCAAGTTCACTGTTGTAAAACATTCAACATAGACACTTGACATGACTAAACACGTAAATGTCCTGTTAAAAAACAGAACATGTTTTTTATTCTACATCTTCATCAGCAATTTATATTTAATTCTGTGAATCTAGAATGTTTAAGAATCTCTAAAAATGATGAACTATTCTAAACGTTGTTGGCAAGTGCAAATTAATTTTTTATCAATCTGAATTGACAAAAAACTGGGTGACAAAAATGTTCCACCGTCATCATTGACTGAGCTTTCAATTTTTTGATCAATAAATTCAAATTTGCAACGATAATTAATAATCATTCAACTTAACAACCTGTGACTGATAGCAAAATAATTTGGTATTCCTGTGCTATGCGCCCTGCACTGAGCATTATGCAAATTCATATAAAATGTGTTAACTGCGTTTCGTGGTAAAAGCTCAAGCATGAATCAATTATTTGCACGATATCGGTTGCGCGCGTCCTACACGTTCGGCAATAATAAGTTATTGCTTTTTAATGGAATTCCAAATAATGATTCGTAAATATTTAATGTAATCCGTCGATGCAACGAAAATAATTCAAACACAAAAGCGTCAACATAATTTTTCGCTTTGAATTCGTAATTAAATTCATCACCCGGAGTAAAGTCTGTCAAAACCGAATTAAAAATGCTTTGACTGTTAATTAATTATTTCAGGGAAACGATAAAAATTTTTCTTCTATTTTTATTTTTGATTGTGTATTCATCCTTGTGAGGTTAGCATTTTTGGGGGGAACTCGTGACCTTCGTTCTCGGCCTCAGGTGGGACACCTAAGCCGTACGGATATTACAAATCGCACCGTACGTTATGTTGTAACGCGTGCTCGGCAAATGCTCAGGTGGGGCGAGCAGACGTGGACGACGCCGAGGATCGCGACTACTTTCTCTCTATCGCACATTGGTGCTCGGAGTTCCGTCGTGCTCGAGAACATTCAGTCTCGAGTTTTTACTTAAGAAAACTACCGCTTTCTGTGTCCCGTGGCGAATGTGACTTTAAGTAAGTATTTCCCGTATGGTTACCACGTGATATCCAAGATTCCGCGAAATTCATGAAAGTGAAATTATATTTTGTGCGTGATTTAGTGCCGATTTGAATGTCCGCTCACTTTTCATGTATTTATTATCATTTCAATAGAACACGTGCTTTCATTTATCAAAACAGGACGTGCCACTGAATCGCGCAACTTTTTTTTTCCTTTTCGTTTGCCAATTTGCTCGCAACAACTTTCGTTTTCTTACAAATTTTTTATGTTTGCGATTTTTTACATTCCGAAATTCATTCATTGCAACACTAGACTCGAATTTTTGTTTGTAACAGTTAGCAAGTTAGTACTTTGAGTTAAATTTTAATTGAGATACAATTTTAAGGCGGCATTTCACGCTGTATGATTTTAAGAATTGAAAAATTGAATGTTCAATTGAAAGTATACTGAAAAGTGAAATCGTCTTGTCGTGAAATGTTTTCAGTTAAAAAATGCGACCAGCCACCATATTCGTGCTTTTAAGCTGTATCGTGACATTGACGCACGTAACAGCAGCGCCTAATCCGCAGGAGCAACCTGCTTTTGAAATACCAGTGCAACTCCTAGGTTTTCCTGTTATTATAGCTGCTGTCCGGATTACGAACTTTGTCAAGAAACTCGCTTATTCCTTAAACCCCCGTAAGTAATTTTGATTAACTCCATCAACCAGCTTCGAACTCTGCAAACTTTGTCATTCAATTAGACAAAAGTATATATGCTTTTCAATACCCCTACATTAAGAACACGAACAGAGACAATAATAATTCTCAGAAAATTGACATTAAAAATATTTGCGATTGATTTATTCGATCAAGTTTCATGTTCTTTTTTATATCTATTATAAATTCAAATTTTCGATAAAAAATTAATTATGCAATGTAAACAAAACTGTTTTGAGGTTTCTTAAGAGGTATTTTGTTTATTTACCATAAACACGATTCGACAGATCAAATGAAATTTGGATGTTGGATAACGATCTTTCCAATATTTGAATCAGAAGTGTCGGAGAGGCGATTGTCATTCTCATGTTAATTCATGATTGATGGCATCATTTATTTGATAATTTTATTTTAGATTGACAATTTGTTTTCATAATGTATATATTTGCATTTTGCAATTTGCAACAGATAACCGAACGATAATAAAACTTTCGTCCATCAATGACGAGAGTCATCTGAAAATGTTTTCATGTTTTCTAAACAGTGGAACTAGGAAACAGAGAATCAAAAAGCGAAAGTGTTCCACTTTTTATAAAAACTTCGATAACCACTTGATGTATGGTGTAACTAATTGCTCAAATTACTTTGCTTTTTATGACCTTGCGGTTACTTATCTTTATAAAAAAGGGACAAAAAAAAGTAATGATACCCTTGTTATTTTCATAATTAATAATTAGTTCTACGTTTCCGTTACTTCATCCGGTTCGGCCAATTTGAATAAAAAAAAAAACAAGATTCGTTACATAATTTACCGATTTGTTTTTGATCGAGGCGAAACTGATAGGCCACTTTTTATTATAGAAACGTACATGAGCCGACCAAAAAGATCGTACGAGCTTCTTCCGGGCGAGCCAATCCTGAGCGCCAGCGAAGTCGAGAAAAAACTCGTAAGTGAAATGGGCAATAACGTTTGCATTTTCGAAAGGGTCTGCTCTAGTTACGCGCAAAAGGCGGCGCAAAGAAAAAGTAGACACAGAGAAATGGACTGGACTGACATTCTCAGGTATGAATTATTATTCAAACTCAATGCAAATCGGATTCACGTCGATATAAAAAGACTTTATTTCTCAGAATTACACTGCTACGTTTTCTATTCAAAGTAAAATGGCAAAATGAAACGAAATATGAAATTAATTCTACGATCATTTTATTGAGTATGAATATTCACAAACCCCAGCATTTTAATATGCAATCGTGTCGATATTTCTAATCGATCTTGAAATTTTTCGGCTGACGAAATAAATATTGTACTGTCGTATAAGAGAGAACAGGCAAATTCTTACTAATTATTATAATATTTGTGGAAAAATTTCCAAATCCCTCGCGTGAAGTGGAATGTTGCCCCAAGTTCATAAGTATCGTAATAACTTAATGAGGTGATTTCTCTTTCAGCGGATACAAGTCTTCAACCGACACTATGAAAGAAAATTACTTATTGAGCGTGTTCCTAGGTGACATTATCGGCAGTCCTCAGTTGTGTCGACAATTAGTCAAAAGAGGGAGGGGTTGCGATGATATCATGGCAACAGATTAGTTTACTGACTAAGAAATAAGTATTATTTAACAGTACAATTGTAAATACACTGTAAAAATATGTTCACAGGCGAAATAAACTTCCTCATCTGTTCCTCAATTTCCAAACCAATTTTTCAACCCTTTTCACAAGTATGATTTTTTTAAATTGAATTTGATGAAACTAAAATAATTCTTTTCAAAACTAAGATTTGATAATAGCTCATTATTTATGTATTAGCTTAGAAAATAAATTTGAATAAGTGTGCAGAAGTCTGTTATCTAATTACGAAAACGACTTTCGGCGATGTCAAGCGGGAATTCCAAGTGTGCAATCGAAGAGATAGAAATTTGAATTTGGGAAATCCAAATATTTTTTGTATTACAAAATACGCAACCAAATTTGCCGGAAGTGTCTGTCATTAGTAAACATAATCCAAAGCCGAAATTCGAAAGTACAAACGCTGTGACACTTTACGGGCACGTGTATACAACATTTCTACAGGTGAGACTGTGATGGTAGGTATTAAACGAGAGAAAGAGCGAGAGTGACAGCGCCCACGCTTTTCATCTGAGTTTCAGCACGCCTAACTTCATAGATTAGTTTTAAAGAATCCTTCCGCGCGGCAACAACTTGCGGACGCGTCATGAATTGAAATCCGCGTAATTAAGTAATGCGACAAATTTTGTTCTGCCCCCGGCTGACAGACGTTTCGCAAGTCGCGATTAATGTTAAACATGAATCGCGCGCGTGACTGAGTTGCTAATAAATATATAGGTAATCAAAGATAACCGCAGGTCCAAAAGGCAAAGAGAAAAGCCCGACGAATTATACGAGTGCAAATTATGCAGACGCTTTTGCATAGTTGAAGTATCCAATCGGGTTAATTTCATCGCTCCACGAAAATGTCTGCGGGATCAGTTTTAGTTTTTCTTCTGATTGGCACACTCCGAGTGTGTCTGAGTTCGTTGACTGATGAGGGTCAGATCGAGTCCAAAAGTTTCTGCCAGTTTGACGCGCAACACAAAACTTACAATCAGACTGACGTTTTAAGGTAAACAAAAAAGTTTTAGTCGGTAAAACAAAACTGAAATAATATGAAAACAAAGTTTTTTCAATTATCAATTTTATGCAGGTGTTTGGATGAATTAACTATGGGTTTGATTCAAGAACAAGGAGATTCTAGAGCGACTTCACCAGAAAATCCTATTTACTCTTCGGATTACGAAGATTACCCTATTCGAAATGATAAAGTACTGTCGGCAACGATGTACGAGGTAAGTGAAAAAACAATTGTTTATAAACGGAACAAACTAAGTGATACTTAAAAATTTTTTGGGTTTTAATGAAGTGTCCTGTTTTCTTAGCCATACAATCACGGATTACCGTCATATGGCAGACCACCCGCTCATTATCAAACCGCAGGAGCGGGTTATTTGACTCCCCAGCAAGTTTTGCCTGGAGGATCCAGTTTTAGTCTGTACAATGCACTGACCTCGATTTCTCGCTACGATGATTTCCAATGTATACCCCGTATATTGTGCGAAGTAGCCGCTGGAGTCATACCAAGTAGTGATGCAGGATATGCACGATCAACCACGTCATCTTTAATTGAACTTGGAAGATACGCCTTCTCTGGGTACAAAATATAATATTAAATTTATCGTCCGGTTTTAAAATCACCATGAAAAACACTTTTTTAATCCGCGCAAAACTATTGTTTATTGTAAAAATGAATTTCAAATGTGTTTGAATGTATAAAATAACACAGAATTATACGAGAAACTTTATTTGTGAATTTGAGCCACGTTTAGCAAGTTAAAGACGGTCGAAAAATCAAAAAGTCAAAACCGAGGTGTTTGAACAAAGTTTATCGACGTTTCAGACTGTTTAATACATTCGATACTTCGGGGGTGTTTCCATTACTAAATTTCGCCAAGGCAGCAGTGCTGGGATATCGCAACAGAGGGAACTCGAACACCTGTTACCGTGAATATTCCAAGTGCCCACGAAATCCCAGTGATCTTGTCGACTATCTGAATACCCATAACGGAGGATTCTTTCGTCTCTTCCGTAAACCTGGCGCTGGTGGAATTTACAAAAACTTTCTCGGGCCCTTGATCCTCGGACGAAAAGGTAACCTGATACTCATCAGCAAAAATTCAGCAAAAAATATAAAACCGAAACTAATTTGTTATACAAATTTCCATTACAGACCAACAGTCAAGTTTATCTCGCGAAAAAAGCTATCGGCCAATTTACCCGACGTCTCATCAAAGAAGCAAAACAATAATGAAATTCGAAGACGAACCATCAAGACCGAACATTATTACAAAACCAGCCTCATTTTTCCCATCCGAAAATCTAAATCCTGAAAAACGTAATTCTGAAGTGAAATTCCCGGACGAAGAAAAACATTTTTGAGCGTCAAATTTCGAGGATTCTTCTGAGTAATTAAAAATTGCGTCATATAAATCAACCCGTGTAATTTACCGCCACGGACACACATATTTGTCGGCGCGATAAATTGTACGTATAATGAACTGTTAGGGAATCTGTATAATGGGATTACGTATGCGCGTAACGTAAAGCGTGTGCGCGGTGAGATGTGACGTGAGAATAAATTAATTATAGTAAGAGAGAGAAAGAGGGGGGGGGAGCGAAAAGACCGTGCGTAATTTCATTGGCCCATTCTTAGTTAGCCTTAAGTCGCGTCTCCTGCGAGATTCTGAGGCAAATGGTGCCAGCACCTTCGCAAAACGGAACCGTCGCGCGTTTCGCATTCCCCTTTTGTCGACGTACACATGCCATTCTTCTCTATTACGCCCTTAAAGTGGAAAGGCACCTTTGCATAATAATAAGGCTGTTGGTTGCTCGTCGTTATCATTACGTCTGATTGTCTTTCTGGTACACAACTGCAAAGAGCACAACGGATGTGTTGCACTAAAAACATCTCTCGCAATATATCTTTAACGTATTTAATTTAATGTCACTTCGTGCGCTCGTTATATATTCATGTGTAATACACGATTATTCGCATGCCGCAATAACCCCTGACGAGGCGATATTTGACTTCGGACAAAGACTTTAAGTGTATGATTTAAAAGCGAATTGTGAAACGCATCGTGTCATCATATTATACGTGTACTTAGAAACCAACATCTTAGTTATTATTCACCAATTCTTTAATCGTTCCCAAACCATATGTTTACTTTTCTGTAAAAATCCAACTTCAATTATTCATCCCTAGTGAACAATAAACAAACATCCAAAACATATTGTCAAAATAATTAATCGCCATTATATGATCTTCTGACATTTACATTTTTATTTTGAATATGAAGAAACAAGATAAAAGAAGTTTACAAAAAGAAGAAAATGAAGTGTGAATTAATTTACGCTAAAAACTTGAAACGATGAATATTCATGAAGAAAATTGACTTTAGCACGCGTGGCATTGTACGTGAAGTGAGAACAAGATTGAGTGCAATCTCCGTCTGTGTTTGGATGATGAGGAGCAACATGTCGGGGTTGGTGTGTATCTGAAAGGATGATCGCTTCAGGGAAACAGGTAAGGTGGTAACGTTACAACGTCGGCGTTGCGCGCCTTATCTCTCATGGCTGGCGTCTAATCTTCCGTCAAACGAGCAGCGTAGCTTCAATATTAAGTGCGTCGACGTGTACTTAACGGTCCTCGCCTCATATCTGACAGATTTCGTTGGTAGCATTTCGCTCTGCCAGTTTCATTAATTTAACTAGGAGCTGCGCGTGAAAAAATGTCTACTAGCTAAGTGTGTGTGTCTCGGCCTGGGTAATTGTCGTCGTAATCGTAAAACGCGATGGCAGCTAACAGTCGAAGGAATATAAAGTAATAACACCCAAGACGAACTTCAAACTCCAAAGTCTCGTAATGAATTTCATGCGGTACTTATAATTGTCGCGGAAACATCAAACTTTCGTCGATATAGTTGGATGGCGCACACAAACTGTCTATTTTAATGTTTTTTTTTTTTTTTTTTCAAAAACTGTCGGTTACGGCGTTTGATGAGAGGGTATTTGGCGAATTCCATCAAACAACATCGAGAATTATTCCGTTAATTAATTGTTGCAGCTTGAACTCCCACTCCTCTTTTGTCTGTGGTGCATTCCGAGCATATCAAAGACTTGCCATTCACAAGACCGGATCTTCCGCATATGCAATAGCATTATATACGCTACGTTCGTGCTGACGAATGCGCAGCTACAAGTGCCGGTTAGCCAGATCTCCGGCGTGCAGGTCTCAAAATTTTGCAAGTTGAATTTCCAACAGTTTTCAGACAGTGAATGACAAGAATATGAAATGAACGAACCCCGTGGACAAAATTCCTCGGGCGTTCAATTTTAGTTCTACACGATATCTCGATGATGTCTTCCATACTAACTCTCTAGTAATTATGATTATGAATTGGAACAAAAAACATCCTTTTCTCGTACAAAAAAAATCGTATCAAAAATAGGGTGGAAGAATGAACGAAATGTATCAAATTTTATTAGACTGAAGTAAATCGTCTAATTAAAATAAAGAGGATGTTCAACGTAGCGGAAAATAAATTGGCAGATTCTATTTTACTTTATAGTTGGAGTTATATCGGCAATTATAACTTCCCATTTAGGTTGAGGACCAGTAATCGAACGCACCCCTGCGGTATAAATAAAAAGGGGACACATTGTGAGTGAATGATTTGTAATGTTCCAGGTGGCTCAGATTATCCAAGATCGTGTCTGATCAACGCTATACGTAAAACTGAGATAACGACACATACGAAGTTCGGATGTATTGACGTGGATTTAATGCACGTGTGTCAGTTCCGGTGATATTAACGCTCTTTTTATTGTTACGAAACGCACGATAAAAAGTACGAATATCAACGGAATAACTCCGACAATTAGTTTCGGTTTTTATCTAGTTAGAATTTAAACAGTGACAAAAAAACTGAACGAAATTATTTCGAGATATATGTTTCCGGCCAATCTACGGAATAATTGTTTCATACGAAACTGGAAAACGTCTGAAGCTTTCTTCATTATCTCAAATTCTATATAAAATCTATCGTTTATTGGCTCATTAAAAAGTGAAATTTGATTCATAACCCATGCTAATAAAGCCTAGAAAATAACAACGATCATTTTTTCGTTTTTTCTTTCCATATCATTATTTGCATCGTTATTTGGTAAACAGATGAACATGTAATCAAATTTCACGTCATTTCATGCAAATGGTTTGTACGATTTGAATTTCATTAAGAAACATGTTTTAATCAGAATGACCGCGTGTAATAAAATTCGTATCTGTAACAAATCAAAATTACATAGATCTTGTGTGCTTGAGTACGAATTAATTAATGTCACTCTTTCGGACGGCGGTTTCAAATATAAAGTTGCTGGAAATTGTGTTATGGTCATTCTTGCGAGGCTCGATTTGAACGTCTTGACGGCACTAATTGTCATTTGCTAGACGTGTCCATGATTACATATATGCATATCTGACACGCGATGACACACGTTCAGTATATACTATAGACCTATACGATACACTTTCAGATTCGCCAAACAACCAAAATACGCATTCAGAAATATTTCATGTCAATTTAACTTAGTCGCCACATCACCAAGATTAATTTATACGCGACAATGCAATTAGTAAATTTATTATCATTTAACGCTGTAACTTCCATTCAAATGTTAATGCCACGATTGGTGTATTACACAATTCTTACATCTTGTTCAACGTAAAAAAGGCGAAATTCTTTTTCAATTAAAAGTAACGTTTTAAGAACAAAATTGTTTTTGAATTTTTCATTCATTTTGCATCTGTCAGAGTTGCAAGCCAACAGAAAAGCATTGAAAGTGTTTAATTTAGCGACAGCGATGTCATAATAATTTTGCTTTGAACAACGTTGGCGATGTAATTTCTACGCGTTTTACACATAATGCACATCGTGTTACAGCGTTTATGCATTAATTAACACGGTTTCAGAGTCAGCACGATTTGGTGTTCATTTATATCGCATTAAACTCTATTCTAGTGTGCTTTCCCGAAAACGAATTGCATTGACACTAAATTTATTGGGCATTGTGTTGCAAAGTGTATATTTATTCGGTGTACATACAAATACAATACATATATACTATAACTAGTTCTATACATGTATATCTCAGGGAGCTAATTGTCTTCTGCTGTCAGTTGCACCCTACTTGCTGCTGTCTATACCACACGCCCCTTCGGGCTAGGCTATGGCTTTCCACACCACCTCTCACCCCTTCAACTTATCGGAGCACATACCCTAAATTATACGGCAGAAAGGATAAAATAATTACAAGCCCGTCTTTCACCTTCTGATATCATCCAGGTTTACCGCGGAGCGTGCAAACTTGCTCGCTCACAATGTCACCCACGCGTCCTCCCTTCTCCATTCAGCAAATGCATCCTGACCTTTTGATACTGCACTGCTAACTATTCCTCTATCGATCGCAACAATACACCCTCGTCCGACCAACCAGATGAAAAATTTCCATTATATTCAAATTGATTTATACAACCTGACGACATTTCAATTGAAATATTCAGAAAATATCATTGTCCAAAGAAATGACGTTGTAAATTCGATTCTACCGAAATGTTATAACGCGCGAGAATTACCGTCCAGCAGTGGCAAACACTGAAACTTAACGAGTAGTAATTCAATTACTCTCGGCTAACTGAAATCGATGTTACAGATACACTATAAAGTCGCGTGATTCGTACATTAAATGACGGAGCGGTTATGAAAGTTTAATTAATAAACGTAACGGTCAAATTTATTTACTAGTAAAATATGCTTTGCGCTGTGTGTTTAAGCTAAATGTTGTTATTGAATGCGAACTGGTTGTATTTTCTTTCCGGCCTTATCAGGTGGATAATAACCCGGAACAATATTACCGTCGCAGTTTATTGCGAAATGTAACGTGTTTACAATTAATTGAACGTTACTCGGTGTTAAATCGTCAGAATTATCCAATATGTAACATGAATATTCGAAACAATACAAATTGAGATACTTCATTGAAACAATTTTGGGTGCATTTTAAAAAGAACGTCGATTTGATTAACTTTGCCAAATTAACTCCCAAGTGTCGACTTGGAATTCCAGGAGTTGACACTCTAATTTGAGAGTTTACACTAAACATTGACTCAGCACACTGAACTTGACTGTGCTCAACTTTTCAGCGTCGGAAGTTGAGTACAACACTCAACAATTTAGTGTGTAAACTCAAACTCGAACGTAACACCAAACTTGATTTAAATGTCGGCCTGAAAGCGACCTAACTAAAATGTGATTTCAGAGAGTTTGATGCTCGGCGTCGATATGGACATTTAAGAGGAAAACATTTTTCCCTCTCCAACGCGCTCTTGGGGTGCGCGATATTATTTCGCTCCCTCGCCGCGTACCGAAACTTTATGGAACCTTATTTCACGGGTATCAATTTCCATTTTGTTTTAAAATCTCTTTTTTTTTCTTATTTGGTTAATCATCCAAATTTCAGTAGCACACATTTTGTGACAGCCATCAATTCAACTTAAGACCGCTGTTAATTGAGAGGGTGTCTGTTTTGTACGATTCTTCTCGGGTACTTTACAACAATGCATATATATATTGCTTATAGAAATAATCTCGTTCTATTAGTGGAGCATCATTTTTCGCAAACGACATCAAAGAGGATTGCGACGGTATTGTATTACCGCGATAATTCCTCGTTATTAGGGCGAAGCAACTTTGGCTTTATGTCGGCTTACCACACCCCAAGCGCCGAAACAAATCCACCCGAACTCGCAACCGATGCTAAGGAACCCGCTGCTCATCTTTTTTCAATACAACCAAACGACAATGAGCCGCAGAAACTCACTGTGCTGATTAATCCACCGCATGAAAAATGTCGTGCAGGTGAACCCGCGATAATAAACAAAAGTTACCCTTAGCATTGTACAAACAGGTGGGCTCGTATTGTGTGCCCTTTGGCAGACAAAAAATATCACTCGTAATGCAGTAAAATGCGCTCTATCTCGTTAATCTTCGTCACACACTGCGTATAGTTGACCCTTCAAAAATGTCCGATTTAGAAAATAGATTATCATCTGATCTATCCCTCTGCTATCAAAGTGTAAGTCACTTTTCGGATATTAATTCGATTTTTCATGGGGGACACTCAGGGGTAATTGTGAAGCTAAAAAACCGACCTGATAAGACATCTTTGAATTAATTCGACTCCGAGATGTCAGTTTTATTTATTCAACCCATAACACTGCGAAAAAAAGATCAAATCAAGATGACTTGGTGTTCTGTAATAATGTTTAGACATCTAATTTCGTGGATCTGAGTCGATAAGAATGTTTGAATGAGAAATCAAAAAAAAATCAGCGACAAAAATGTTTTCAATAACGAATATCTATATTGTTTGTTCAAACGTTAAGATCAGGATGAATTTTCGATGCAAAAATCAGTTTTGAAAGTGGAATGCAAATTTGAACCACCTGTCACAGTATATTTTTCAGAGTATAATTTGGTAAACGATCCGGCGGCGCATTTCAGCGATGCGATATTTTGACAAAATGTTACTTTTTGTTTGTTTTGCACGGAGGCAAGAACATGATACGTAATGATAACATTGGAACAAGTTGTTGACGCGAGCTTTATTAAATGAGCGAATATTTTGGTTGAACGTTGAATTTCATGTTTCTCAATTAATAAGGATTGCATCTGTCTGAGACTTTGTTGCTACTTGGGCGAGTACTTGGGGCTACGTCGAAGCGTCTTGTCCTGCGTAAATAAACGGATAGATTATCGGAAGGAGCTTGAATTCGAACTCTTAACTAACAATAACAAACCAACTTGCACATCCTATTATGCGAACTCGAAACTCGACAAAGACCCCGTAGCATATTATACTTGATGAATTACATCAAAGATGTCGTCCTTATAACTTGATTAACATACAGGCAAAGGCTCTATGTATGTATATACAAGTTTATTAAATCCTGTCCATATTTGCGAAGCACGCGCTGATAGAGAAATACAATATGTTCGATTCCAGGGCCATAAATTATACTTTAATTCAAAATATATTGCGAGGTTATAGCTGATAAATCACTGTCGAGAGCGGTTATCTGTCCAGCTAAAAGTATTATGTGGAATAAATGAAAATTCGCGCATTGTCCCTCTGTTTGCACTCGCGATCGACGTATGATGATTGGCGAATGTGTGCCATTCAATTTTGATAAATCCGTCGGGTGGCGGAAAAGCGCTCTTTGATAAGCTCGCGGCGCTTTTCGAGGCACAAAGAAATTTTCAGTGTGTGCGTTGTGTGCGTCATGTTTGTGCGGCGGTTCTTTTTTAAAAGACATCAGAGTTTGATCGACTGACCAGAATCTTTTTACAAATAGTGCTTTAAATACCTGATGACGGCATCAGTCGAGCGAGCTGATTGCGACATTGATGACACGTGTTGGGGATCAATCGATCCGGTCGCGTGCACGTATTTTCATGCCAATCACACTCCGACGAGTCCTTTTTTCGCATTTTTTAATTCGATATTTCACGGCCTCAAAGAACAGCAAAAACCATCAAATACATCATCCGTCGATGATCTTCAAAATTCAATCCTCGTCCCCGTGACTTGAGCCTGTCACTTTCCCACCGATTTCATCTGATCAAATTTAACTTAACCGTTCATAATCGACAAACAATTTTTCGTTTTATCAAATCCGACCACACGAAAACTTCGAAGTCTCTGTAGCAAAAAACGAAATTTATGTCGACTACTATTTTCATTTTTTTCGTGAAAATATTTTTCTAACTTGAAAACTTGTTCGATCAAGACAATTGAATTGCATGCAAAGAAACAACTTTTAATTTTGCCGGCGGTGTTCTTAAAATGCAAATGGATGAATTTCTAATTGCGGTAATCAGAGGAAACACCGGGAGGAACTAAAATCTTTCATTGCCACTGAATCTGAAGAGTGACAGGTTCATTGGAGAAACAATCGTCGCCTGGTGAAACGTTGGCCGACTCGGCATGAGCATCGAGCGAACGAAGTTGCGAAGGCTAATCGTCCGACGAAGTAATTACGGGCCAAGTTTCGTCGAATGAAAATGAACCCGGAATTTCGAGATACTCACCAATGTCCGCCGAAGCGGTCGCTTTGGGGCTTAACTGTGCTGATACTGCCGTCACCGAGTTCCCTGTCTCTGCGCTCAGACGGAAGGGTAGAATGTTGTATGTCGATGTGGAGCGACGCCCACGCTTGTGTCGGTCCGTGTACGTGCAGACGAAAGAATACGCCAGAACACTTCGGCAAATTGAATCGCGTTATCCCCCGGTACAAAGCTCCGGCTAAAGTACCGCCGAAGATATTTTCTTCGAATAAGATCCGACAATCGAAAGACACAGCGAAGGCCTTCGGCGAACATCCACTTTTACCTTTGTGCCTTTCGAAAGCCGTGATTAGGTCGCTCATTTAGGGCACGAGAAAATTCTAGGCCCTCGCCACTTTTAACTAATTATACACAATTTGCTGTTTGATTATTCATTTCAATCCACTCCGACGGTTTTTATACCAAACGAGATAGGGCTGGTTGCAACGGCGAATTACCTCTTTTTGAAAGGATTAAAAATGTTGAAACAAAGCAACCCGATTGATTTATCGAGCAAAAATTTTATCACACTGTCTTTGTACATTTTGGAGTAGGTATAATTTGCAGTATCGTATGCAGCGATTTTTATAGACACTGATGAAAACGAATTTGCCGAAATCAGTTGGATCGACACTTTTTTCACGAGAGCAGGGTAGATGGATGATAGAGAATTTGATGAGAATTTGAATTGTACGATTGGCAGGCGCAGCGTTGGATGGGGTCATAAAAATCGGATGATTTGTTTTTGGCTTGTTTTTTTTTAGTTTTGCAGTCCGAAGTATGGAACAGGGGTCAAGCAAATTGAAAATTGCATCAAAGGGCACGCGGACGAAAATAACCGCAGGGTGGGAATGTAAATGAAATTTAGAGCGAAATTACAGCTCAATGACAACAATATGTGTGAATCATGATCAGACGTCGGTCAGGATACGATTATACGGTGCGAGTAGTGTCACACAAACATGAGCTATAATCTGGACTTTATTCGTTAAGATATTATTATATTGACAATGGTGCGGCTAGCCTGTGGGGTTGAAATTCGACTCCTGGGCATCATAATGGCGACACGTGCGAGATCTAGTCTAGCATTCATATCTACTATAATTACACGTGCCTCCCACTCGATTTGCCATGTCTATTGAGAATCGTATTCTTTGGCACGAATAATCATTGCTTGTGGAACACGTAATGCTATTCCTCGATCTCTCACTATTTGCGGCTTTCTCCAGTCGAGTGGTAAAGCTCAAGTGAACAATGGAACTTTTCTTATCCCAACCCCTCCGAGTTGAGAAAAAAACCAGAGAGCTGATCTTCCGGAAAATGAAATAGTGCCGTCAGTTTTTCGTCGATGAAATTATGTAAGGAATGTTTTTTCCGCGGGGCAATTAATATCTCTCGAATCCGTTGCAGCCAACAAAACGCTGTAAATTCAGCAGTCGAATAATACTCGCGAGACATAATTCAACCCCTTTGGCAATAACTCATCCATCCCAGTGAGTTGTTTTAGTTAGTCTTGGACCGATGCTAATGATTCGTCGATGCTAATTCGGGGTGTATTACGAATTACTGTTCTTGAAAGCTTAATTTTTCTTCAATGATAGGAAACATCGCCTCGACGGAGTCAAATTGAGATACATAAATCAACGGTTTTCAAGAGTCATATGAATTACGCCCCAACAACAGTGTCGAATCCACAATTAATTTGCATCGATTGAGATTTTAAAAATAACTTTTACCAAAAGTAATTCAACAATCATTAACAGTAATTTACAACAGTTTTTAGAGCCGTGATATTTTGTTCAAAAAGTTTTATTGAAAAAACTTGAAGTTAGCAACTAAGAACGAGAGATTTTAAACTTTGCGATAGCACAAAGTTGTAGTTTATTATATATGAATGAATTTGAAGTTCGCAAATGTTTGTTGGGAAAGTATATGAATGGAAATAAAGTGGACTGGAAAAATAGTCCCGAGTTGACGATTTATCGACTTTCCCATGGTTTCTTGTATGTACACGTTTGTGCATCGACACTATTCGAGCATAATTAATAACGAGGCATTCTTCGTTAGCGGAGCGATTAATCGAGCACCCTTTTTTGTTTCCAGTCGACCTGTCCCGTACACGCACACGGAATAAACGATTCACGCGCGGCAAAGCCTACGAAAATCCTTGCACGTTAATATCCGCGAATATTACCCATACGACGGCGGACACGTTACATATCATTGTACCGTGGCTACGGACGTATTGCCCATATTTCACGCACGACGAGCGAACTGATAAAGCACCAACCACAATGAGCTTTGACACGCGTCCTTTTGTGTCAGCGGCCCATTGTTCTTTTGCATTCTTAATGATTTTAATCGGCATCGAATGCTTCCTCGTTTTTATTAAAATTCCGTCATTTCTTGCAGAAAATCCACGCCAATTGTTCCACGCTCGTTTTCAAGCGTACGCTTTATATTAATCTTTTGTAATCAATCGGTGCGTTACGTTGGGGTTACTCGATGTACTTTTATTTACGTGGTCAATGAAAAAAAAAACCAATGGCATGTCACACGTAAAGAATTGAAAAAAAACTAGGAAGGTGGCTCTGTTGATGGATGATGAAAAGCGACAAAAGTGATCTGTCACATCGAATAAGATCATACATCTTACATTGAATCGATATCGCAGGAAATATTCTTTTTTTTACTCCGGGTGAAAAATTTTCCCATCGAGTGAAACCCAATCGTGAACGAAATTTGCAAACAAAATTTGCATCGAGGAACAACGTCGAATTGCAGGAGGGCATTAATAGAATACACGCCGTTGAGATAAGAGCGTCACTCAGTGAAATTGGTTAAACGTGAAACAAAAAGGACAACCCCAGGATGCAGAGGGAAAAGATTACAAAAATTGCGCGGAATAAAACGGGCTAGAGAAATGCATGCAAATAGAAATGTAATCTGGTGTCAGCAGCGCGACCAATAATGTCAATCAAACGCACTGGTGGCCGAAAGCCAACAGTGGGGAATTGCAAACGGAGTGTACGGCCCAAAGCGAATATGCAGTATGTAAATGTTGTCATATCACTGAGGATCTGCATATGGATGCACAACGGATATGCTTAGCATTGACACGCGCGCTTTGGCGACATGTGCAGTTGGCTGCGTACTTTCGAATGCAACCCCGACAAAAGACTCGCGCGTTCAAATGGATCTGATGGCTAATTTCGTAAATAGTCTCCCGATACATGCACCGGCAAATTAAAACTGCATCCCCTGCAAAACAGAACACAAAAATTCCACACCGATATTGCATTACAATATGGTGACGAATTTTGACAGTGCATATATAATCAATATGATCATCTTCCCATTCGAATGACTACCGTCCCTCTCGTATTTCGAAACGCATAAAACAAATCACGAGATTCAATTATTTTTAGTAAAAACGAACGACTTAAGTGTTATTTATGTTTTAAATTTACAAGTTCTAATTAAACGGATTTCTGAATTAAAAAAATTCAATTGCCAAATAGTTCATAATAGCTTTAAGTATAAATCGTGAATCACCACAGAAATGTTATATATTTACTATGTTTGCTTTTATATGTTATCTCCAAAATTCGTGTGGACATTAAAGAAGGAAACTTTGAGTGAATGAAACCTATATCGCGTAATGTGTTCGTAATGCATCATTAAGAGTTAATCGTCCATATATAGTCATGCATTATCTCGAAGTTTAGTGAATTTAACGGTTATGGCTTTTCTCGGGAGAAAATTAAATTCATTGAGGAAAATCATAAATTATGATAGGCTGGTGCGCATGCGTGGTGGGGCGGATGTATTGATGCAGGACTGGCATTGGCGTTGGCTTGTGTGCCGTTCCATAATCGAGACACAAGCGTCTTGCGGTTCCAATACCAGATCTAGATATACGGCGTCGAACTAGAACAGTCGAGCTGATTGGTTTGTGGTTACATCTCTTAGTAATGAACTCTCCGGACATCGTGTCTCAGGAAACCCATTACCGTGACGCCAAATACGCATCCACCATGTAGTTGCTATATTTACTATTAATCATTGCGTCATAGTCGTTTGTCATGCGAGAGATTATATTCTGACGATCGTGTGCCCATCGATCAGAATCTCGGCTTTCAGGCGATCAACTTTGTAATGCGAATTGGTAAAAGGTTGAAGTTGAAAATTGTTATTGTATGAAAATAGCGAATTGGAATGAATGAATATTGTTCGATGATTTATGTGACGGGTAGTAGGGTAATGAATAAGAAGAGATGGTTTCAATGTATTCACATTTATTTAATAAAAAAATCAAGTACAATAATAATACGACGACGCTAACGATCAAAGCGATTTTGACACACGCGTCGTCGTGATATCATACATAACTATATAAAAGTGAAAAAATCTGTACAATGAAAGACATGCGGGTAGCGGAGAGATGCCCCTGCCCATGTATTTTTTCGCGCAAATACTGTGAATGTCTTTCAACCGCGTCGATCATAATCTTAATATAATTTTTACGGCGAAATCAGCCCGAAAAATAAAAACAAGAAATAGAAGTAAAAAATTGCGGTCTCTTTTTTTGTTGTTACTTTTTGTTAAAGGTAAGAAATATACAATCTATACATATCGACGTGGACGCAAGAACAATCTGCGAAAATAACCGTTTTCCGACTGGGAGGGTCGGGGATAGATATAATCTCAACTACAATAATAATGAAGAAAACTATGCATAAATCATAATAATAATCATTATTACATCTATATTAATACATGATCTTAAGACGAGCTTGGTTCACGTATTGCCGTAAAATATAATGTTCAATGAAAAATTAATAACATCAAAAATTGTAATAAAATAAAATAAATGTAGCAATAACATAGGGTCTATAATGACTTAATTAACACAGCATCGTATGATTCGGTTCTCCAATGTATATCGCTCGTTTCAAGTTTTTTTTTCTTCCTGCGTATTTTTGTAAACGTTCTCTGATACTTGTGTGTTTGCGAGCTTTCACTCGGCACAGTCAAGTTTCTGTCGAAAACGAGGGTACCACTTGGCATATCCGTATCTGCCTCTTACAAACGTAAGAGCTCAAACACGACGAGCGTATGCATATAACAACAAGTATAAGACAAATCTTCTCTCTTAGCCAACGATCATAAAAATCAAAGTACTATTAGGAGGTTTCTTATACGAAGGAAAAAAGTTGAGCGATTTTTTTGTTCGTTCGACGTTCTAAAAAACGCTCAATCGGAGCAGCGTATGAAACCAAATCAAAACTTCGTATAATAAAAAACAAAAAACAAGAACAAACAAAAATATAAAATGTATGCAGAGTGTAGTTTGAGGACAAATAAAGATCAAATAAAATGGAATGGTAATCAACTTAAAAACAGTTATCTTGTTCTTAACTTATTCACAGGGAGTGCTCCTTGAAGCAACGATATAATTATTGTACGACCGCCTTTAACTTTTTTACTTCGATTTTCGTTTTGATTTTCTTCCTTTTTCCATCGTTTGGTTCAAAATTTTTCGTAACACATTTGTTTATAAAAGAAATTCTCTTCGAAATGTATCATTATTATTATTGTTATCATAATCGATTCACTCACGGCGTGTATTCGCACGCGAACGAAAGTAAACATTTGAAACAGAGCAAAAGAACAACCTCAAAAACCGCGCAAATGCTCGCAAATATCATTATCTCTTTGTTATTTGGTCACTTCTTTGGATTGGTCAGCTGGACAAAATTTTCGTTATCACTTTACATAAAAACTCTTCATTTAGACTCCTGTCTTTTCTTTTTATACAATTTATTATTCGTTATATTTATTTGAGAAATTCGTCAACTTTTTTTTGTTACCTTCAACCTCTTTTCAATGAATGTTGTTACAAGAAATGACAAAGATGACTCAAAAGTCCAGACTTTATCACAAGGTTTTGCGAACTTTACGTCGGTTTGAGATATAGCCCGCGAATGCACTTTTTGTCTTTGCAAGACTAATTCGAGATCGATTTTTTACATCGTTTATTTTTCACCAATTTCTTAAATTCATTTTCTTGTTCCACTCTGACACGCAATCACGCACTCTTACTCCATAGCAGACAATCTGCGGCGGTCCACGTTCCTCGAGACATTTGGCTGACGTGTATATCTCAATAACCATATTTAACATCAAGATAAAATTGATCGTTGTACAATCTAATCTCCGAACCTTGTATAATTTTGCACAAAGTAAATTATAGTAACAATTGAAAATAAAAATTGTTCAAAGCCAAAGTCACGAGAACGCAATTTGTTGGTTTTTTTTTCTTTGTTCACTACAATTGGCACCTTTCGAAGACAGTGCGATCGAACGTTCAAACTTCTAGCTTTTTCTATGCAATTAATACATATTTGGAAACACTTTATGGCAAACAGTCTGAGCAACTGAAAATTCATTATCCTTCTGTATGTTTTCTCGACTCGCCGCGTTCTTAAAACTCGCGGTTTTTATCCTTAAAATTGTTATGTGTAAATGCGTGTGACAACAAATCTCTTCATATCAAACGTAATTTAATCATAATGCACCAGTGGCAAAACATCACTTCTGTAAATGCACCAATCATTGACCGTGTCACTTATTTCTTTCACTACAATTCGTCAATTTTCGTCATCTCAATCGTTTTAACGGGCTAATTAAGTGTTCATCTGACAACAATTGGTTCATTTAGTTCTACCATCTCTTTACAATTTCTACACGATCCAAAAATAGGCATAAATCGTTTTTAATACCCCTTGAATTTTGTGTCTGTCCAAATTACGTTTGACAAACGTTTATCAGTGCTTTTTTAACTTTATCATTTTTGAAATGCTAACGAGATCGCAGATAATTTGAGTATCGAAAAGATGAGTTGAGTCAGAAATGATTAAGTTGTTTTTACATAATTATCAACTATAATTTATTAATGTTACATAAAAACCTTACAAATCATCACAGGACGAAATATCATGCTTCAAAATGACCGTCATTCGACACTGCAACGGCAAATGTTTGACAAAAAAATGTGTGTCACTGAACCGACCGTCATTGTGAAGCAAGATTTGACATAAAAAATATCACTTACGAAATGCAAAGAAATCTCAGTGTTACATTGTTACATTGTTTATACAAATAAAACTGCAAAAAGAAGAAAAAAACAATCTCAATACTTTTTTCTTTTCCAATAAGGACTAGTCGATTATCTCTTTAGCGCCGGAGTTTACACGTGGGACTTGACCGTATGCAATGGTACATCATGATTACAATGATGGTGGTGGTAATGATAATAATAATAATAATAATAATCATAATAATAATCAAAGTTGTAATTATATTCATAATTATAATAATGATAATAATAATATTATTAATATAATAATAAAAAATAGATAATATTGATATCGAATAATCGTAATAAATGCATATAATAATGAAAATAAAAATTGATTAAACAATCATTAATAAATGTGAATATAATTATGATATAATAGTGATTATAATAACCATAATGAGTGTATTACAGTAAAGTAAATAACTAATAGAAAAAAGGTATAAAATTTAAGAATATGTTTGCGTTAAGATGGTCATCGATCACCAATGCCGTCTGCCTGTTTCGCCGTTCGTAAAATCTCAAATTTCTATATCTCTTGTCATAAATAAAATTGTCCGTATGAAAAGAAGTTCGGGGGATCCACGCAAAGAATAGACTAAATCACAAAGAATTCGAGAACCAATCGCGCGTTTGATGGCATTGGGCAGTGTGAGCTCACTTAGCGATTGATGCCTCTGAAGGAGATCATTTGAAAGATACGTTTAAACATTATGGCTTTTAAAATTAATACAAACTAATGTATGCAATAAAACGAATAGAAATGAAATCACCATAATAAATGCAAACAATATTCGATCGCAGGTTTAAAACTCTTAAATGGCAAATCGTGGTTGGTTCGCGTGTCTAATTTCGTGAGGTGGGAGGAGGGGTATTACAATATACATATGATTATTCGTTATATAATTATATATCTATTTAATAATTACGAGATCACAGTGACGCTTTGACGCGCGGGGATCTCGGACGGGCGGGCTGTTCCTATTTGCTTATCGTTTGTCTCTCAACCTTTCCCGCGTTTCATAGCCTTATCGATGTATACTTTCGGTTTCGGACGGATTCCGAATGTTCAAGACGAAATAACCTCGCAGTCGTGAACAGGTGGACCAAATCGTCTAACGTTCACTCGCTCTTTTTTTTCGAACTCTTTTTTGTCCATCTTTTTTAATTCGTTTGCAAAAGTCTAAGCAACGTACAGCCTGCCCCCCACGATCCACATAGTCACAGTTATAGCTTACAAATCACCTTTTTTCGGTACCCTTCGGGTCGAACTCGTGTGTACCCCTTAATTCTCTCTTACTTCTCTTTCTCTGGTTCTTATTATTGTAACCCATAATCATCTTTGTCCAGTCGTACTCCTCTTTTTGAACGATTCCCGTTTCAACACTTTTCTTGACTATAATCGCTCTGAGATGGATGTTCACAAAAAATTGTTTTACGCCATCTTCTTAACGCCGATACCGCTCAGCATGGCTAACATTATTTTTTATATCTTTATTTTGTTTCTGTTCTGTCTATTTTTAGCCGCTGAAGTTTATTGACGGCTTTAAATATACCATTTAAAATATATATATAATATATATTACTCATATATTTTTATTCATATCTATTCCATATATCGACTTTATCAATTTTCACCGATAAATAATGTAATTTTTCAATATACGACTAATAACTAATAAAAACTTCCTTTATGTTTATCCGTTTGAGTTTTGTATTCTTTTCTCGTTCTTTGTTTTTTCTTGTCATGTAGAAAACATTTACGAAAGACTGCATTAGATAGGATCATTGTTTTACGAGCACGGTGCCGCACTGAAAAATAATCCCTTTTTTCTTCCCCTCGTTTAGTCACGTCTATATTTTTGCCATCTATATAGACTTTAGTATAGGCCGTACATTTGTTCGGTTTTATTATTGCCTTTACGCGTCGTAAGTATTAGTAAAAGTAAATTCAATTGTGGATAGTAGTACAAAACGAAATTGCAAACAGTTAATTGAAGTTTCTTCATTTTACAATCCTCAAAAATAAACAATTTTTACGATTTTATATAATAATTGTACTTGTTTGTTAAGTTTCTGAAATTTTCAAGTAGTTGTTTGTACTGTGTATGTAGAAAACTTTGCAGGAATCACTGACAGAGTATGAACAAGTAGTAATGTCGAAGTTCAGGTCATCGACGAGGAAGAGAAAAGAGTTAATTTTTAAAAGAGTTAGTTTGTTTTTCGCAAAAAGCTAGTTTTACGTCGATTAATTTGTTTAAAATTTATTAGCTGCAGGTACAATTGACATTTGTTTGTTTGCATTAAAGTTAGTTCAAGGTAATCGTGCCAATGAAATGCTACTATCAAAATAAACGAGTAGGATTTCTCTGCCAAACTTGCTTATGAATACAAAAAAAGAGTTGAAATTGTGCAATTCAATTAACACAAGAAGCATTTTTTGTTTTCCTTCAACACATTTTATTTAAGCTTCAAAAGTATGAAAATATCGAACATTTCTCTTCTCATTCGAATGTCATGTTTTCTACACAATGAAATACTCATCTGACACAACTATACTTTGACTGTTTGAAAGAGATTTATGTAATACGCCTATATATAGATACATGTTTCAGATTATTTTGTACATACAAAAATGTAAAGACATTTTCGGCATGGATCATCATTATTCGTGTTTGCTGTTGAATGAACGTTGTTTCGATGTTTGTAAATTTGAAAAAAAAAACAATGAAAAACTGTCGACAAGAAGAAATTTTTTACATCAATATTACTTTTTTTTTCGTTCTCTCATAATTGGAAAAGAACAAATGACTGAGAACACGAAAGAAAATTAAAAAAATACCATCGTAAAAGACATGTTTTGTTTGTTTCCAAATTGCACACACCGTTTATCGGCACAGGAGCGCGAAAAAAAAGATACACTTAAATAGGCGCGGATAGAAAAAGAAGAGAGAATAAGCATTCGAAAAAACGACGTCTCGTCCGAATTACTAAAAGGTTCAGCTTGGATGAGAACGTCACTAGAGCTAAACTATCGGAGATCATTTGAAAACTGTCCACGGGTTGCGCGACGAGCCAATCAAGATGCCGCGAACCACGATCTCTATCGATTATCTACTTTAATTAATTAATCGTCATCCCTAATAAATGTTTCGTAACTTTAGTTTCAGCAATTACACGCACATTTCAGCAACTCTCTCAACTGTTTCCCCCCTCATGCAGTTGGCTTTTGGTTTCTTTTGGAATTATAACATTGATTCTCTCGTTCTTCCACCGTGATCCTCTCCACGCCATCGTCAATGGCTGCGGGAACAATGGAAAAGCTTTCGTATCTACTTTCGCGATGCGCTTTCAAGTGGACGTTGGTGGTGAGTTGTAAAACGACGTACACATGAAACGTGTCATCCAATTGTGATCTCTGACTCGTTGTCAACATTTGTTCGAGCAAAAAGACTTTGGCATTTGGTGTGGTGTGGTTTGTTATTTCTTTTGTTCTTGTTTAAATTTAAAAATTGACGTAGACTCGAAACGAATCTTGAAGGGTATCGGTTGAGCCCTTTGAAAGGCGACAAGCAAAAAAAAGTATCTCCGAGATTCGACGCGAAAGAGTGCCGATCGATGCAACGGATCACCTCTCTATCACCGACCATTTGAGCTACATTTGGACGACGACCGCGCGTCTTTGAGCCACCTCGAGCTTGAAACCGTGGTTTCGAGTCCGACGTGCGTTCTATGTTTCATAAATCGCATGCTAGCTAATTTTAATTCTCTTTGTTTATCTTTTATGAGATCATCGTTTGATTATTAGGTTATAGTCCTCTTTGGGATCTCGTCCTTAGCTCTCTCCCCGCGGTTACCCTAAACACATACACCCTCCCGCATTCGGCCCAATCTTCGTATCTGACAAACTCGAAGCGGACGTCGTTACATTAACATATACGGTTATATTCGTCACAAGAAAGTAATGGCACGTACGCCGGGCAGTTATTCGTTACGACGCATCATCGTCCGAGACGCTAATCAAGGTCCGGGAGGTGTTAGTTCGTCTGCCTGATCGTTTGCTTCGTTTTGCGTTTCACTTCGTTACCAGCTATTTTATTTATTCGGAGTAGTTTTATAATAGACCAAATGCGTTGGCGTTCCACGTAGCGCAGCGAATGTTGAGAAGACTCGTCTTAATTGTACGATAGAGATTCGTTGCAGCTCGCTTCACGGACTTGGAAAGTTGAGCGGGTACAGTCGCAACGTGAGCGTGATCGTTGTGCTCGGACGTCGCGAACAATTGGTTTATGTATCACCGACTATTTGCTTCGCTACCTTCTATCGCAGATGCGACACCAATCGCCAGCCTAGATACAGCGCCACTGTCGTCCACAAGGTCTCCCGCAGTGGCGCTGGGATCAGTAACGACAGGATCCCATCCATGCATGACGATGTGTTGCTCACGCTGCCACTTGTTAATGACGAACCCATCAACGGTAGTCGAGACTTTTCCATCTCTGAGTCCTGTAACAATCAAACCAAACACAATATTTACTTCTATCCAAAAACTCAACGGATTCAGTTACAACTATTTTTTCGCTTTTGCAATTATGAATAAATTACTATTCTAAACTGTTCGTTCTTAAATGAAGCGGATCAACTTAAACGAAAGTTGAGATTGAGTCAAGTGGACGAACCGTTGTATCTCATAATTGGTAGCTTCCTAATTGGACAGGTTCGTCATGCCCACAGCTCTCGAAATTCATTGAAAAAGCATGATACTTGGAGTGCCTCATTATGAAGAACTTGTCTCTGCCCTACACTCAAACGTGATTAACAATTTTTCATCCAAATGTTATTGCGAATTGCGCAAGCAGTCTGAAAACCACTTTTTCTGCAGATAGCGTCATCGAACGAACATATATAAATCGTCGCGCTGCGACTTTCGATAGCCGTTTGTTCGTCTAATCCCGCAGCCGAACAAAGTAATAAACTTTGGCCGAGTCCAATCTCCAAAATCGCCTTTATGGTTCGACTATAATATTTGGTCAGCTACACATCAAACGCCCCAATCTAACACTCGGCGCGTTCGCACGATATAGTGCAAATAGAGAGATTATCGCATGTGCGATGCCGGCAAGAAAGTTGTCACATTAAGAGAGAATTATGAGACAATGTATAATACACCCGGGAATCTCCTCGGTCAATTAATAGCGTCTTTCTCCTGTCCGATGATTTTCCTCAATCCTGAGTTTGTATAGCGTCTGGCGCCTGCCTCATACCTTTTCCTCGACACCCAGAGAGGTTTTATCAGAAAAAGGCATAAAAGTTTGTGAACTTCTCCAACCGACCTGAGCACACATCGATGTAGATTCAAACGAACGATTACTTTTTTTTTCTCTTTCAATTTTTCTTCTCCGCAGTTTAATATATTTGACATTACAGATATTTTATATCTCAAGTGGAATTGCGGAATGTTGGATAATTGAACCAACTACGGCGCAACTAGTTACAACGTTCACTTTTATCCTAAGTAATAATAATTTTCGAAATCGAGAAAGAATATACTTTTCAGACTGTTAAACGCTCGCCGGCAAAAAGGATTGCATATCAAACACTCGGCTGAAACATGGAAGCGTGCGCAATATAAACTGTGTACTGCGTAGCTTATCTACGAGGGATACAGAAAATTGCGCAAGATAATTGCGCGACTTAGCGTGAAACGACCAATCTTATGGTCGAGCGATCTCGGCGCGTTTTACCGTGGACGCGAGGATGGAAAAAAATTGCGAGCCATAGGAGAGAAGTTGTAAACGCGGCGTAGCAGCAGACGAGATGTCGTCAATTTGCAGGCCATTGTCATTTCGCTTTGTCCGCGACTGTGTTTTAATTTTGCCAACGAGAAATCGCGCGGCTCGTTGCGAAATCGCACGTAAACCTTTCGATGACAATAAAAAAAAGGAAGCGAAGGCACGTTTTCACTTATTTTATCACTCCTATTACAGTACCTATCGGGCGTCAAGTCGGGCCCGTACCCGAGGCTAATTTGAATTCGCTCAAAATAATTATACCGCAATTCCGACGTGCGGTCATTGCGCATAAAACACGCGCGACGTAACAAACATTTAATTATATGCAGATATTTCTCTATAATTTATCAATTGAGTCGCTTTCTCCTCGTAATAACAGGTACGAGCTGCGTACACACTCGCACGATAGACAATCGTTTCGCCGCGTTAGAGCGTAATTGACAGGATAAGAAGTGCATTTTTGTCGATGATGCGAGCGCCTGTCTTTGGGTCCCCCGCGACGTCAAGGACCGAAATAATTTTGGCACCGTAAACTACAACACTGGTTGGAAGTATGCACGAAAAGAGGCACACCAAAAATTGGCACGCACGCGTGTGTATGCTTGAATGCTCAACACTCGCTGTTCCCTTGCTCCCTTTTTGCCCCAATTTAGCTCGCAGAATGTGCGGAGCTTCACTTATGCTCCGTTGTATACGCATAAGGACATGTTACCTACGAGGTTTATTTCTAGACAAGAAACAAGAAAGAAGAGTTTCTTTTTTGCCAAACCAACTTGTCCCATTGAAGAGATCAGAAATAACTTGGTTTCAAAAATACTCTGATTTCGAATGAAGATTTCAATTGACGAGAAAAATGGGAGATGAAAAAGTTGCGAAATCAGTGGGGTATCAGGACCAGGTGTCTTGTTTCGAGGCATTCTTTGCTATCACAAAAAGAGGGTTTCCTTCGCAACTTCACGGATGTCTTGTTGCTCTCCAATTAGCGCCACTTAACCAGTAATAATTAGACGGGCCAGGATTGGATCGTACTTGCAGCCCCTCGGAGAGTGTATAAAAGACAAGAGCTCGTATATACCTAAGTGAAAAGACTCTTTAACGTACTTCCTTTTATCTGCGCGAGGGCAAACAAGATCGAAAAAAGAGGAAAGGAAAGGCGTCTTGCACCTTTGGTGAAAAGCAAAGACCAAGCAATATAAGAAGATCGAATGATATTGTCATCGGAGACAATGTCACACACGCGCAAAAACAAACACGAACAAGTGATTGGATTCGGCCGCTTTCTTCGTCCTTGTTTCGAGCTCTGGTTTTTTTCTCATCTTCCTTTTCTCATCCCCTTTGAGAGGATTCGCCTTAATCCCGCATGGAACGTACGTAATCAAAAACAATTTCCGGATGAAAATATCGCGCGATAGAAAATTGTACTCTAATTAAATTTCTCTCGTGCCCGAAGAAGGAGGCGTAGTTTTATTTTTCCTAAACGCGCGGCAAAGTAGCCATTATGATATCGCGATAAATTACACAATGCTGAGTTAATTCGCACGATTAGGAGCGACTTTTTCCTAGAGTTTGGACGCACGCGGGTGTTTGGTGTGTGTATGTTGGTGTGCGTGCTTGCTTCATCAACGCCTCGCCTCGTCAAAGAAAATATCACGCCGATAGAAAGCCAACGCGCGCGATTACCGCTTTGATTCTAATTGCACGTATGCCCGTGCTAGCAAATTATCGTTATGCTAATTGTAGCTCGGCTACTGCGCATGCTTGTTGACGTATACAATTTTCTCTTCATTGTAATAACGCTCGCGTGGAATAATGACAGTTGCAAATTCACACAATCGGCACCAGCACCAGTCAGGAAGCGTTAACTTGTTATAGATCCACTCGTCCAACTATAAGTCTCACTTTAAAATCTCAACTTCGCAAAACCGTATAATTATCCGTGTCTTTTTAATTACCGGCAATTTTGTAAATGAAAAAAAAGCTGTTCAACAAAAACACGCAATTTGGTAGAAATAAAAGTTCGATTTTTACCTTAGTCTTAGAAGCTTGAAAATCATCGGCGATGTTTCTGAGATTGGCTCCGACGGTCGCCCATTCCGTTTCGTCGAGATTTTTTTCAGTTCGAGTTGTACACCCTTCGTGATGAGATTTCATTGAAGCTTTGACGAGTGCACTCTCCGAGGCCAATCGGCGTCTTCTCGGCTTTGGTCTCGGGCTCGGAACGGGCGCGCTACACTCCGGAAATTGAAAAGCCGCGTCCCTTGTTGGACTACTGGGCGCCGATACGGTGACCTGAGGCGTTGGAGGCGGCAGCTGTTCAACTGCCGATAAAACTAGATCCGGAAGAGGTAACCGCGTCAAATCTGAATCTAATAAAATAACTGGATGCTCCCGGTAACTCGGCGTGTCCGTTGTCACTCGTCTTGGTAGACGATCTGAAAATCAAAACCAACACCACATTAATCGTAATTACTTCAATTTCATTTAACAATAATAATCCTCATTGTTCAATTCAATCTTATTCCAATTTTAAATCTAATATTGATGGTTTATCAGTTTATGAAATCATGCTCGGATGAACTGAAAACGGATGATTTTAATTTGCTTCGTTGGAAAGGCGATTATTTGCGAATGACGGTAGACTGCACGTCTGGTAAAGTAGGCATGTTTATTTGCTCGCTCAGCCTGTGCCGAGAAAAAAATCTGATAAGATTATCTTCCCTCCAACGTGCCTGCAGTGTATCTTAAATAAACTGTGCGTCTGCAGCCATATATATTTCAACGAACGAGTGTTTATTCTGCAACTAGCGCTGAAGCAGGAATATGTCATGATTGATAGAGCGCTAGATAAAAGAAGAGTGTGAAGATGCAAATTAAACACTTCTGAGTTTAATAATTAATGGTGTTTTTGAGCAGCTAACTCGCGCCCTTGCAAGTCAACCGACTATTCTAGGTAATGTCCAGCATTGTTTGCCATACGGTTATATACTCAAGTGACATCCTTGACATTTTGCGCAGCTCTTTCACTTATGCAACGATCTTTGTTAAATGCATCATCACCTGCGTTTCTGTGATTACCTGATGAAATTACAAATTTTCCCCTCGTTTTTCGACAAATTTCAGCGAAATTTACTGCTTCCCAGTCCTAACCATTTTCATTCAATTTTTGGACTCAACTTTAAACCGAAGTCACGCATTTTTTTTGTTCGCGAAACATTCAATTTTGTTTCCTTTTTTTTCACGGTCGGAAAGAAGAAAGGAAGTTTTTACGGCCGCAGCTACTGCACTTTTTGCATCGCTCAAAACTTATCAGAATGTTTACAACTTGGCTTTCGGCGATTCTGCAAAACCAGTTGCGACACGCTTACAGCGATATTTCACAAGAGACGTGTTGCTCGTCTATGGGACAAAAAGCACGAGTCTTTTTTTTGCGTATAAGGTGGATAATAAAAAAAATGCAATGTGCACGTGGCGTACCGCCCGCATATATAGTCGAGGGTTTACGTGTACTCGTTGCGCACATGACTATTGTCACGACCACATCGCGAGCATATGCCCATGAGTCATACACCCGAGGTAGTGCCCTTTGCACGTTCGTGCAAAATCGTATCAATCAAATAAGTATCTACTTGTTACACTGCATCATACACGCGAAGCAAATATGTTTCTTCTACAATAATTTTTTTACAGCATCCGAGATATTGTTAAACAAAAATCAACAATAAAATCATTTTTTTTTATTTTTACAACTTTTTGCAAACAATAAAATTGTCAAATCAGCGTCAGAAAAAATTGATTGGTCATAGAAAGATGGTGATTATAAGATGTTTATGAGAGTTTGGAGAGGTTGATTGAAACCTTTTTATGAGTTGGCACATCTTGCAACGCTTTTCTTGTACTTTGTCAAGACGAGGAAAGAAGGTGAAAAGAACAAAGAAAGAAATCTGTCGGCTCGTTCTGCGAGTTTTACAGTTATTGCGTCGCGTGTGTGCTTAACAGTATGCGCGCGCATATCGCAGAGAATGCTAAAGTGCACAAAGAACCCCTTTCAAGGCCGCGAAAAATGCAACGCGCACTAACACGCGTGCGGGGCGCGTGTCAACGTAAGTAAAAGTTACTCCTTCCAGTGCTCGGCCTGTACACCGCGGAGACCGCGCGTCACATGCGCGGTTTACACAATATTATTTATATGAAATTTGCACAATTTTCTACACAGCGCAGATATCTTTCGAATGCAAATTGCACTTGCAGTGTCCGCGCACAATGATGATAATTCAGTCATGTTTACAATCCGACTTTCAAAAAGATCAAACAATGATCGAAACTGAAACTGTTTATTCACGCTCATTCGCCAGGGAGGAACAAAAAACAGAGAACAAAAAAAACGTTCTTTATATCTTCTTCTAATCAATGACGTTTTGTTCGACCATAATTTTTCATCTAAAAAATGAGCACTGTAATCAGTCGACTCAAAGTTGAAAAGTGTAAACAAAAGAAACCTCTCGTTATGTCGCACACGTGGACGTTTTTTTTCTGCCTTCCACGCTTTACTTTTGCTACTTTTCCGAAACAATGGAGCTCCAGAGACAGTAGCTTACGTGATACGCGAAGCTATTGCGTCTTACGGCGAAGTCATTATCGCAAATCGACCCTGATTCACTTTAAACGACTCTTTTTTTAATAAATAGATATTATTTACGTATATAAACAACGGTTGCGGAAGAAATGTGATAATAATTATACGTTGCATTTCGCACATAAGCGATAACTGTTGATAATTGCAAGCCGCGACCGTGTTATCGTTTTCTTTTCTTCATGATTGATTGTACGAGTCATCGTGAATTTATAATTAGAGAAAGACATAAAAGCCGCTGGGAATGAGCGGCTTGGAAAAACTCTTGTGCAATTTCTTTTTTGTCACCGCGAACTCAAAATAACGTTTTGAAACACTTGTCAAACGTCTTTTTTTCTCTGCTAGTTCGTCAACAATTTAGAGATTTTTACATAACCAACAATTTTGCCGAACGCGTAATAGATTAGCGTATCTTAAATGCAATCAGCAGTGTCACAACGTTTGCAAATGAAATGCGCAATATTTTTCTGCAATTTTCCAATAAACAAAACGGCCATTGTGGCGGTTCATTTTTCGCTCGCGAACACTCAGATGAACAGATTACGGCCACGCGACGAAACAAAAGATTCAAACCAGTGTCACGGTAAAATAAAGTGTACCGTCATAGCGTTGATGTAACACATTTTTGCCTCAATAGAACGCGGTTTTCCGGATGTACTTTAGAGGATCGCTTCTCTGAATCAGTAACACCATTTTAGGCGCTCGTACACGCGGCATTTATTGTCCGTGTAATTGCGCACATCCGTCAAATTTCGAGATTCACGACATTGGTACACAAAAAAAAGCGAAAAGTGAAACAAAAGACAAATCGTATTCAATAATCAATAACATTTGCAAAATTTTTTCTCACAAAACTAAACTAAAAGATTAATGTTTTATGTCGCATTGTTCTGTCGGTTGTCTTTTAGTGGAAACAGTTTCGTCAATTTCGAACAAGACCCGCAACACTAACTTTGACACAACGACACATCAAATTTTAATTCCCCTAATACTAAAATAGAATCAGAAGAAGGTGAGGGACATGATTTGAATTTTACTATCGTCGCAACATTGTGCGTTTGTGCGTCGAGCATGTAAACGAAACAATAAAAAAAGACGAAGCGAGGAAACATTATTGCAAAGTGTGCGCACGTCGTTGGATTAAAATATTTATATCTACGGTAGAAAGATTAGGTGTGTCATTAATTCAGTGGTTTGGCTGTTCGCAGATAGCAGTTGATCGGCAGGCGACAAACTCGGTGCCAAATAACCGAATGATATACGCTACGATTCGTGAGGTCGATGAATTTTTAACGGCCGAAAGAAAATTGAAGAAGTTAACCGTAATTTACAACGACTCATTTTAATTCTTAATGGAATCTATAGTTCGAATGATTGCCTATCTGAATCATCAGGATTTCCTATTATCTATAAATTACTCATACAATGCAAACTGGCAATAAAACGCAGTACAAACTATCTTTGCAAAGAAACGAAAAAAAAAGAAAAACAAAGAAAAAATCAAAGGAGAAAAGAGAAGGTAAAAGAAAAGTCTGATGATTACGAATTATCATATTTTTGTTGATTTTTTTGCACCAAGTGGTCATAAATTGCCGTCTGCCGTCAACTACATAAATCATAGCCGTTGAGCTGATCTCGATCTTCGGCAAACTGTAATTTTTCGATTCGATAGAGTGGAATGTAATCGAATATTGCCGCCGAAAAATAGTCCATGAATAACGATCATATTGTTGACAAAAAAAAACACCTCACACTATCGCTAAACCAATAAATAATTATCCCTTCGAACTTTTTCTCTGTTTTTTTTTATCACAACGTCATCTATTGTAGTAATTCTTTCAACCGAATTCATTTAGATAAATGTCTTATCAGATGGACCCCGGCGGTTTTTAATTCGCCTCGCCTCTTTTATCGTTGATAAACGCCCCGCTAGTTATATCAGCGCTTTCATCTACGCCTTTGACCGTAAACATCAACAGTTTGCTATGAAAGATGGCGCGTTACAACCGCATCCCCCCGAGTGTTATTAATAGGTCCCATACTGCTTGTTATTCTTGCAAAGATCATGACTTCTGTTCCAGTCAAATAACAGGCTCGAAATGATCGACTTTTTACTTCATTACTCATAAAAAGCACGTTCGTTTGATTGTATAAGCGAGACCCAGTGTGTAAAACGAGCAGGCTGCGAGCGTAGAAATAAAGTCGAAAAGGAGAAGGAGAGAACGCGTTTTCTAAGAATATATATGTTATACGAAAAGTGGAATAAAAAAGGCCAGAGGAGAGGACAAAAAAACCGAAACCAGAGGAAGGGAGAAAGAGCGCGAAAAAGGACAAGATCGAGCAACACGACAACGATCGCGCACTCCTTACCGTGGCTCTTGAAGCTGCGTACAGCTGGTTCTATAAATACTTATCCTCCCATCTGATGCAACCGAGCTCTCGATTCCCAATCTCTTCGCAAAATCTGCCGCAAGTACGTACGTTGACCCTGACCGTATGTATGCGTGTTACACCATTGTGCTCTCAAATATTATATTTTTCGCGGACCAAAAGACACGGAAAAAACACACACACGAAATAACGAGTTTGTTCTTTCTGCGTTCGTCTTGAAAATGAAGGCCCGAAGCGTCCGCAGCAGAGACAAAGAACAAAAAATCGCGCCAAATTTGTGCGCACAAAGTGATCATTTTCGGGCGTTTATATTTTTCGGCTAATGTAAGGCAGTAGTGCGCAATCGACGCGAGAAAAAAAGAGAGAGACGGAGAGAGGTAATAGCATATTTAACGTGACTGTTTTATTGTAGCGTGATTGACCAGTGCTCGGGTCGTGTTCGTCCCGACTGGCTGTTTTCTTTTAATCTCTTTCTCTTTCGTTCAGTCTTAAGCGACTAGCAGGGTCATGGCCGGACATCGTCTATAATACTCTCGGCTTAACACCCACGCTATATCGGTTATGCGACCTGCTCGAGCACGCTCGCTTCTACGTCGAAAAATCACTCGACCACTAACCGATAAAATCATCACTCAACCGACACCCGAGTTCGAATACGATATGATATAAATGTCGTAGATACGCTTGACAGATACACATCTTTCGAGCATATTTTTCGGCCAAAACAAATTGACCGAATACAGCTGGAAATGAGACATGAGATAGGTAATATTGGGGCGCGGAGAAGGCGCTGATGATATTTCGGGATGCCGACAGAAATAGTGTTTGCAAAATTGTGCGTTCATCGTTAAACTCGTATAGGGACTATCGCGAGATTTACTTGTGAGTGCGGATGCAATGTATTTTTGGTAGTTCCCTCTCAAAACTTAAACAACAATTATGCAAAGTAAAAAATCCGTCAACAAATTTTTTTCTTAATAACTTGTAAACGGTTGATAAGAAGTTACGAAAAAACTTGTGCAATTACTTTTGTTAGTAAACATTTGTATCTGTGGTGTTTTTGTCGTAGTTAAAGTGACGCGAATTTTCATCATAGTAGAATGACGATTTCGTCGCAATGATCCAAGATAAAAAGGATAGGCCATAAAAACAAACTCTATAAACTTGTTATAAAAAATGAGCACCGGGGTCGTCGAGACGTGACGGATGAAATTTTTTAGCACACGTAATATGCATAGTTCGACACGCTCGACGAAGTTCCCCCGAAAAAGAGACAAGCCAAAATCTCAAGAATAAAAAACGCCCGTTCCTTTCAGCCGCAAACTTTGAGGGTCGCGCGAACGAAAAATTTCACGTCCAGATGTGAGACACTTTGCGAGCAGTCTATTCTAAATGAGACTCTATTCCACGCCATCAGTCGTTCAACTTTGCGTACAAAAAACACTCTGACGAGAAGAAAAAAAAACAACAAAATATGAAGACGGCACGCGCAAGTGTCGTTTCAACGCGGCACAATTAGCGATCGTGTTATTTCATATACTTTTAATCCTTTCATTCCCTTTTTCCCCTTTTCGAATTCGTATAATATAAAAAAGTTCAGTCGTCCTGCAGAACTTGTTTTGCGGCTGACTCTTTAGCGAGGGGAACAAAAAAAAAGTTACAGGTTCATATTCCAGTTGGATAACAAAGATGAGTACATTGACCGAGTTCGAATTTCGCGTTAAAGCCGATACCGTGTTAAAGTGCAGGCTCGACTGATTAAACTCAACGACGGTTTCGCATTTGTTTTCAAGCCGTTTTCTACTCACTTTTCAACAGTTCTACAACAATAAATAAACAATGTCACCGCGTGTTCTATTCAAAACAAACTTCCAAACAAAAAGATCACTTTTTGCAAAAGTCAAGAAAAAAAATTTTTTTCATAACCGTTTCGAATCAAACTTTCGAACTGGCGATAAAACCGATTGTATTAACTAGTGAGAGTGTTGTCAATTGTCGTTCGTCATCAGACAAGTGGGTCGTACTTTGCGATAACTTTTGCAAATGCTGCGTGACAAGCTAATTAAAATTGCATAACTGAGAAAAGTGCAGTGTCGCAACTTCAAAATGAGTGTCAAAGAAGAAAAAAAAAGGAGAGAAAAAGTATAAAGACGTTCTTAGCCGAAATGAAAGAAGAAAGAAAGTGGCACTTACGGTTTCGCAACGGATGTTGCTGACTACGGCTGCGAAGAACCTGTTGCAAAGCCGCGTACAGGTCGAGCATGAGCTGCTCGAGTTGTTGTTCCTGCGTTTGAGCGTCGTCCTCGGAGGGCAGCGCGAACGGGATTGCCATCTTGGATGGTGCTGGTCCGGCTCGTGCTGAAGAAGAGTCTCACTAGCGGTGGTTGGATCTAAAAATCTACGCGGATCCGAGGATCCGTCTCAAGTTCGTGCGACCACTTTGTCAAGAGTTCAGGAGCACGTTTCGCGATCGCACCGGGCTGTCATGTCCATGGATACTTTTGTCGACAAAACAATCAACTGTCCCTCTCAAAAGGGTTAAAAATTTACACTCGTCGCCGACGGAACCGTCTGTAAGGAGGGTCCTCGAACGGATCAATTTCCATAGGTGCGAACTCGTAGGACTCGCTGACGAAAGCACCTGCGCCTCTATCACTTGACACACAACAAATAACACTTTGCTGTCAAAGGCGACTGTCAACGATGAACTGTCAGGGTCCAAAAAGAAGAGCGTTTGAACTCGCGCAACTCTTATCTCTTATCGGATTACGTTATCACAGCGACTGGATTTGAACACGAGAACGCACAAACACGAGATTTTGTATTGGCACGAGATCCCGACTGAGCGTAGACGATAAACGCGTCTATTCTCCTCGAGGTCCGATGTAGTAATGAATCTATGCGTTGCCGTTTATTCAGCTTGCAAAGCAAGCTCGCGCGATGTCGCCCCCCTCCTGCCCCGGCGGACAAATGTGCGCGATCGGTGGGGGATTAACGTGCGCGCGCACCACGTTGTCAGCGAGTTGGCACGGTGGGGTCGTGAGCGACGCGGGAGCCGCGGGGCGACCGCGGCGGTAATACTGACGGCAAAACAAAAAGAAATCAGAGAGAAGCAAAATGAAAAGAAGAGATCGAAAAAGAAAGACAGCGACGACCGAGATGTTGCAGCCCGAGGTTCGGCCCGGGGTAGGGAAGGGGGCGAGCAAACTGGACGGCGGTCGGCTCTCCGCGAGATAAACTCCAAGATGAGCAGGCGTACGGAGGGGGCTGCGTAGTACAGTGGCTGTTACGCTGGTGCTTCGAATACGATACACGTGCTAAGCCCCGCGCTTCCTACGCACGTCACGAGTCCCGTGCTACTCGCACCGACCCCGCAGTATAAGCTTCCAAACTAATTTCGACTGATCAACCTCGGCGCTCTGTCACATATGCTTTAATACAATCAGTCCTCTTACAACGAGATGTTATTTTTATTTGACCTTCTCAATTATCTAATCAGCTGCTTTATTTTAATTGACGACTTTGTTGAGCATGCAAATTTTCGCAGTTTCAAAAGTATCCAAGTTTTTGCGAGATTTTGATGCGGTTCTGCTGGTATAAAAGCGCCAAAAGCAGTTAAATTAGAAACTGTTTTGCCATGTTCTGTGATTCAGTTTGATGATTCATTTGAGATTATAAAACAGAAATTAAAAGTAAGCATTTTCAGAAGCAGTTGAAACGGTATCGAAATTATAATCTGTTCATCGGTGGATAAGTTCTTTTTTTACTCCTTTGTTTGAAATAAATATTCGATAATGTATAGGATTGAAGGAGAAGAAAAAATACGATAATTGCGAGTTCCTTGATAGCCTCGAATTCTACAAAAGTTATGACTCGTCGCTGGCACATTTTCCTGATTCTCCAGATTGGAGATAGCGCGCATGCAAGGTAAAGTGTTGTGTGCGATGGCAGGCCGAGTGCATCGACATGTACTTAACGTTACACTTGTCTTTGTAAATGATTCAACATCAAACGCTTGGTTTTGTATACTTTTGCTCTCAATCGTCGAGTGATTATAAATTAATCGACCGATTGATTTTGGTCCAATCGACATCGCAAATTGTTCTTGTCCAATTGGAGCAACAAAATTTCGATCGGTTTACAAACTGAAAATGTATAAGCTTTAATGAAACGTGATTATGAGCACTCGTAATTAGATTCAACTAAATTCAAACGGCACTTGAGCTAACGAGTGTCCCAGCGTCACAATGATATAACAGACTTTGCGACATGAATCTTTATTCGCATTACGCTTTTTGATCGCGCGCCGTTTCCCAAACGCAATTGGATCCTTTTTGGAACAAAACTCGCTGAGCACGAGTGGATGTTCAGTTATACGTTGAATGTTAAAGAGGTGAGAAATGCCTTTGACAGTGTCAAGTAACTAGGTATTTGTTGAGTTTGTCAGCGACACGTTTGTAATTTTACACAACATGTACCAGCCGCGCTGCCGTCTTGTACACAAAAAGCTAATACTACACACGATTTACACATCTCGCAGTATTTTAATCGACGGTTTCCTCTTCTTTTCCATTTTTCCTTTTTTTATTCGGTTTTAGTTTCATTCTTTGAAATGAGCAGAGGGTCTACTTTGTTAAAAAACGCAGGCTCGTAGAAAAGTATGCAGTTTTACGAGAGGCAGTAAATTAACGTACATCTCGGGAGTGACGTGAACAGAAAAAAAGACCGAGAAGGTTGTTTGATTAAAAAGTTGATAAAATGTCGGATTATTTGGATTACTACACTTTCGAAATAATCCTGTACAGAAACCATTAAGATTATAGCCGTGGCACATGAATACGTAAGTCGTAAACTCAGCAGCGAATAATTTGTCCGGGCGAAAGAGAGAAAAACGAGTCTGGGGGTGGCGTTATAAGCGTGGCATTATAAAATCAGAAATCACATCTGCAAAACGATCGACGTGCGTATTTGTGTCGTCGTTTTGTAAATATGAGCGCGCGCCAATGGAAATGCACCTTGCCCAGCGACGATAATTGAAAGCGTCCATTTTCGGCCTTAAAACAATCCGCCGCTAATACCGAACCTCTGTTCACTTTTTTATTGCAGAGAAACGCGTAACTCGGCGCTGGAATCCGACGATATGTTACGGAATCTTTTTCGGGGGATTGCAAATTTTGCATAAGCGTTCGCACCTCCGAGATTAACGTTCAACAATCCTCGAATTTAATATCGTTTTGTTCCGTGCCCAGATAGAAGGTATTTTGCTTTATTTTTTCATCGGTCATTCGTAGATCAGACTCTATTATTTTTATGGAATCCATTCGCTCGAATCTTCACAAAAAATGAAACCAATTTTCATTAACAAATTGAAATTGAATGAAAAACCGGTTGAATAAGAAGAAGAGAAAAACTTTTCTTTTCATAATAGATGTAGAAACTGAGGAAGTATCGGGAAGTATAGTAAGCACAAAAAAAACGATCGGTAAGCCGACGAAACAATGACTCGTTACATCTATCAATTAATTTGCCTGACGCTCAATCACAGATTGTTAACTTTCTATCAGAAATTACCAGAAATTCATTTTGGAGAACAATAACGCCGCTGCATCAAAATTCAATAACGCGTCTCACAATTAGAATAACAATGATTGCCTCCGTACGTTTACGTTCCCGGAACAATTTCAATTTCTTGTTTGAATATTACAACCGGTTGATGCACACTGAAACGAATTTCTCCGCGAATCTAAACCGTCTCGTTGTCCGAGTCGAGAACAAGAGTTCTTTTAATCTACTACGACGTGATATATTTTTTTTTATCGAGTTGCGAAACCCTCCGGTTAGTGCGAGCGCGCTATCAGTAATTATACATAATTATGTTGTAATGGATGCTATATAATGCGCCAGACATTATAAGTAAACAATCTGCATTCTACTTCGCGGTGCATTCAAGGTGAAAACGTAATGTGCATTGTATCCTAAGTTAAAGTTCCTTGAGTCTTCATCACAACACGCCGATCGTGCAGTAGATAACCATGAATATATAGATAACAGTGGCACATAAATTAAACAGTGAGGTTACTCATAAACCAATAATATCGTTGAGATATGATAAATACAAAAGCGTCGGACGTATCGTACGCGTCTCCTTAGACAATTTCACGGAAAAGTAAATATCGGACACCGTATAATAAATGCGATGATTTTAATTTAAGCTTTCATTGTGAACTTTAAGTAACAGTTTAAAATACGAAAAAACAAATTACGTTTTGAATTGTTCGAAATTTTGTTGCTCAAAATGTACAATTACGAAAGGTTCCGAACTGATTGTTTATAAACATTCCGGAAGATCTATAATTAGAGTTTTCTAACGAACGATGTATTATGCATTGGTTACACTTTCCATCTTGAATTTAGTTTTTTTGCACTCGAGTGAATTTCAATTTGACATTCAATGGATTTAAATAGCCAAGTCGTAAAATAGAATACACGATATTAGCTTCTCATTATTTGTGCCTCTTGTTTCGATAAGAATACGTTCTCATCAATATTCTTGACATAAATAAAAGAAAGATGATGAATAATATGTAGTGTTGTTTTTTTTCTACTTCTCCTACTGTGAAAAATAAAACAGAAATACATTTTAACGATGGTTTATAAAATTCATTTGATTTGCGATTCTCCTGCGTGACCCTGCACGTTGGCCGAGTTTCCAACCAGCCATCTTCTACCTTGGCTTTGATGAAAACTTCAAGGAGTATGACGCTATTTCTTAACTCTTTAACATCTTCACGAGCATGAAAGAGTAATTGTTCATCTCGCCAGAAGCAGAAAAATACGAAACAATTCCGTGTCCCGAGTTGGGTACAAGATCATCAGCGGTTAGTGAAAGTGGTTATCAATTTTTGCAAGCGTTTGATTTTTGTTGATTTAATGATGGTCGAAAAGTAACAATTGAATAACACTGATTATTTTTAATAACCCATCTGAAACTTGTAGTTAAGAGGCAAGGCTTTGCGATAGACATCTATGCTTAATTTGCACTCGCAAATCAAAATCATAAAAGAAAACATTACTAATTAATATTAGTCATCATTAAATAACCGTTATTCGGACAAAAAGAAAAAAAACAGTCAGACGATAAAAAGATTGGACAGCAGAAAATATACATTCGTATAGGTATACATTGGTACAAATTGAATTGAAACCGGTCTTATTTTACCTCTCGCTCATTTCAGTTCTTTGAGGGTACAATGATTCATCACAGACGATGGAGGTATCGAATGAATTTGTTCTTTTCTTCTTCTGAAAAAAAATTTTTTTTTTTCACTTAGGTCGCGTGATAAACATAAATGTCTCCAATAGATTTCCAAGTCTTTTGTCGAACACGCTTTTATAGAAATTTTATATTTTGATCTGTCGGGTAGAATCGTTGAAATCATCGCGAATAAGATTGAAAAACAAAGGTAAGTTTGACCCATTTTTTCAATTCACTCCACTTTCATAAAGTCAAAGAATTTGTGGGACGAAATTTTTGCGCATTTCAGTTTATTGTTCGATTTGTTATTCAGATTTAAAATAATCGAAAATTTCATGGTGTCCATGACTCATCACGAAAAATTGATGTTGGTGCACGATTAATTTAAATTTATCTTATCTGCTTAGCTACTTAGTTTTGAAACGTATAAATGAAGGTAAACATTAGAGAATAAAATTATTCTACTGTGAAATTCTAGCCTCTTTTGTCGCATGTTTCTATAGGCTGCGTAATAGCTTGACTCATCGAAGTGAAATGCTCGAGACCCATGATTTTAAGATAGAACAGTCAGGTGCGAGATGAATCATGAACCTTTTTGTACTACGGGCTGGTTGATTTGGATACATAAGTAGGGCAGAGGCAAAGTGAGTCTCCGAAAAAATCAATACTACCGGATGAAAAAAAAAGACAAACAAAAAAAGGTCCGTAAGCACGATCAATTTTAGCTGGTTAGTATTATACAAATGTAAATTTTCCCGGATTTATCTTCTATTTGAACTGCAGAACGAATCGTAAAAGTTTGATGGCTTTTTATTTTATCAGCGACGAAAATGGATAATAAATAGATGAACTGCCACGCGCGTTTCAAAATCGTTTTCATTAACAGGAATCGAGTTAATCTTGAATGAAAAAAACGAGTATAAAAAAACCTAATACAAATGCACGTGAAACACAAAACATAGGAAGTTTATGAAATCAAAAAAAAAGTTGCACTTCGTTAAACATTCTTGTTTTAAAGAGTTTTCCACAACCCTCTCTGAACTGCGCCGCTCTCCATGCGTGTCAAACAACTAATCCCTCGATTTTTCAGCGTATATTTTTTTAGCTTGATCCTCTGTATCTCGTAAAATATAAAACAGGAATTTCAATATTCATGAGAGTGTGGAGTAAAGAACCATACGCTGCTTATTTTTCTCTTAAAAATTTTTGTCATGGTTTGACATGGTGTTCCCCGTCGAAACAACGAGATGAGCGTTTCATAATAAATTAATCTTCTTGCGTTGTGCTTTATTCAAAAAAATAACAAACGGAAATCTCCTTGTAATCTAATTAACTGCCAGAGTTAAAGCAATCGCGATCCGTTCGCAAATCTCACTTTTCAACTTTTTTACATCTTCAAACAAAAGTCAAAACAAAAATTTGACAGGTTGGATTTTAAAATCCATCAATGTTTGCGAATTTAATTTCTGCACCATTAATTTCAACAGAATCATGATTTTTAATCGCAAAAACTGGTGCAATGCAAGTTGTTGAAACAAAGAAAAAAAACTTTAGTTACAGACGAGTGATTAAAATGGACAATTGTCTCTTTTTACACTAAGATTATCGTCTTGAGTTTATAAAAGAAAACACGTTAATGCGCTCGGCGCGGTTACACACTTTATTCTTCACGAGATCAAGATTTTTGTCAGAGCTCTGCGGTTGTAGTAAAAAGGTTCGAGGGGGAACAACAGAAAATGAAGTAGACATGCTATGGACCTGTTAGTACCTGTCTCGACGTGCAGGTGCATCGCTGACTCGGCTCGAATCCGTATCTTGGCTGAAGAAAACGTAATTCTTCAATGTTTTCTTTTGTCACGGAAATACGATTCACTCACAAATGTCACTCGAGTCCCTGCCCAACGATAAGAAAACTATTGCAATTACTTTTATCGTCAACATTTAATTTGCATGACCGATTTGCAAAATTGCCGGGTACCTTCTATCGTGTCCCAAATATTCGCAACATTGTATACAGATAATTACAGTTGTCGATTTATTATTGCGCATTGGAAAATTCAAAAATGTTTATATGTGGCGACAGTTGGAGTACCGTAATAACAAAAATTGAACCGTCAATATTTTTGAAAACCACATGGCGCACTTTATTTGCGGAATTGAGAACCGCCGTTCCATTTAATCGCACCGGAGGGTAATTACATGACTTCAGCAGGTTGACTGTGTTAAATAATTTTGACTGAGCATCGCTTGGATGCGTCATGCTGCAGTCTCTCTTTGCACGCGAGGATTCAACGACCGATTATTCATAAACTACAGTGTTTGACGTCGAAAAAAAAAACATACTGCTGAGCATCAAATTCAACGTTTTATCATTTCGAATCAATTTTTCGTAAACGTCCTGTCGAAGTCAATGACCCCTGCTGCTTTTTTCAGGACAAAATAATTGAATAAATTGATAAGTAAGGTTACCGAGAGGTAAGTGAGGTGGATTTACCGGTGATCCCAGATGCTCCTTCACCCCTTTTAATTATGAATCTAACAACTGTCGTCAATACATCTGGCTTTTCCAAATCAGGTTATTATTTATCCAATTACATGGAATCTGTACTGTGCAATTTCTTTCGAAATCCTAATTGCAAAAATGAAAATAGAGGAAACAAGATAAAAGAATAGAAAAATGTTTTGTTTTTGTCTTCTCCTTTATGGCTGCAAATTGTTTTTATCTCGTTTGCTGAGGAATTGCAAATGAATTCGTAGCGAGCACGATGACTAACGTGCAATACCAGAAGTATGTATATCCTGGAGTATAGAAAGGGTTACTTCCTAAGGTATCCCACATCATGCACCGTCGGTTATAACCAGCAAACAACGGTGAGTCATAGCATCGACTTTTTTTCACTCTTTTCAAAAGAAGACCGTACACCACGAGAGAGATTTTCACTTTTTTTTCCGTCTTATTTTTCGAACTCCCTGACCTCGATAGATTGAATCAAATTTGAAGTCCGCCTGTGCAGTCGCATTTTAACTGTATTAATCATCAAATTGAATAACAGAACTCGGCGGAGTTTGACGCTTCGCGTGCGTCATATACTGTGTCGCAAAAGTTCAACTGATTTTATATCGTGACTTTACATTTTCGTTTCCCTCTTATTTATATTTTGTTCCGTCTTGCCATGAAAAATGTAAGGCAATTTTCAGTTACAAATTCGTGACCGCTCTCTTTTTTTTCGCCTCCCTTTTTCGCCTCTCGCAACGTCAAAACACACGAGTTTCGCGTTTACTCTATTGCGGCCACGGCAAAAATGGTGCAAAAAATTGTTCGTTTCCGACATTTGAGTTTTATGGGCGCTGGTAACATCGAAGGGGGAGAAAAAAAATTGCGTATTATCAAGAGATAAGCAACCTGGTGCCACGCAATGTCATCGCCGTGAAACTTTTGTCTCCGCACATGTCAGATAACAAGTGACATGGCAATGATTAGAAAATCAACTGCTACGAAATAGTGAGAAATGAAATATGACCCAGTGACATTTTTTCGTTACCAATCGATTTGCCGGATCGTGTTTAGTTTGTACAAATCATACCAAAATAAATATATCTCAGCGTTGTTATTTCGCAACTGATAAGATGAAAAAATTGACGAAGTTGACAATTATCTAGGCCAGGGTAAATTTAGCGAGATTGTTGTGATCTACGTGTGAACGCGTGGAAAAAATAACTCGGTTACGTATTGGCGAGCGACGCATTCTGACCTCCCGGAGCGGATGACAGTTCATTAGTTGAGAGCCATCCGAAAATAGGCCCTGGTCAACACACAAAATGGTTTCCGATTTAGCCACGCATGGTTGTCTAAGAGCGTACACCAGTAATCTGAGAATCAATTCCTCGAGTGTTTGGGCGACAATGACAAATAGTCGCGGCACGTGAGGAGAGCGAAGGGCACGAAAAGGGGCCAAAGCTTTATTACGCCGTAATTAATTTCACGATAATAACCATAATAACAGAGATAGTGATTTTGCGAGCGTATCTTCAGTGATTAGATAAGATCTGGACGCGTCGTGGCCAGGAGGAGACCCTTCGCGACTGAAACAAGAGAGGGCTGACGTTGTAAATCCCGGGTATCGATATTCCGTTAACTGGATGAGCGTTCGAGTCATTCAACAATGTCAGCGGGGAATAAATGAAATGCATTTCCACGGAGTGCATACTTTGATACCAACTGACTATTAATATAGGTGTATGACAGCTTGACTAATGATGCTCAATAGCGTAAGCACAGCTTTGACATTATGAGATTAAAATCCAACGGAAAAACGTAAAGAGAGACAAAACGAAGGACTCGCAGCTAAGTGCGACAACTCGCCGCAGCGTTACTTAATATTGAAAAGCGTCATTTATTTCGTTTAAAGGCACCGCGACGCGAGGGGCAGGATGTCGATCTCGCAAGCAAAGACGCAAAAGAATCCTCGGTCTCGGCGACGTTTCCGAAGGGTTCATTTCATCGGTGATAAAAAAAGAATTTTTTTCGCCTGATGGATTCTGTATTCAATTACGCCTGACAAGCTTTGTATTCGGGATGAAAAGTGTGTTTACGACTGCTAGTCCCCGCAATCTTATTTCAAATATTTATCGGATTGTTCTTTTTCCAAAGACATCACTTTGCATAATTAGACGACCTGATAATAGAGGAGCGACAAAAAAAAGCGACGAACGAAAATGCCCTCATCAATTTTGTAAGTAGATAATTATACGAGGCGTGTTTATTTTCGAACTCGCATTTCGGTAACAAAGTGTCTCGGGGCCTGAATCATTAATTCGGAAGCATATATCGGTTAATTAGAGTAGCCGCGAGTGTGAACGAAACAATCTGCATAACAAATAAAGGATATCTCATGTAAAACTAAAGCCAGAGACATAACGTGCGTCGGGGTATAAAAGCACGATCTCGTGCCGCGATAACTGGTATATTACGAGATCCAGAATTCGTGAATCGCGATTGTGTTTGAGTTTTATATTATTTCCGTCAATATTTCGCAGGCCGACACGCATCTGGCGATCGTAAGAAATTGGACGCCTGGGCAATCCCATCTCGCTAACGTGATGGAATATTGCGTTGAAAAAAAAAAAAGATTAAATAAAATTGAGGTGTTTTGACTCGGAAAAGCTCACCTTACGTGGAGGGTGCTGAGCGAAGGGTCAGAATGACAATTTTTCGGAGTGGATTTGGATACGCCAACCCCTCGAATGGCAAGCGTCTGGTCAACCTACTGCCTTGGCGGAAATTTTTTATTCCCGATTGTAAGTCCGGTGGGACGCTCGGCACAATCACCTGTCTCCCATGCTGCGACTGATATCTGTTCATAAATTATATGAACGCTGTGGCACGTATGTCATCGTTCGCACATCAAGCCTGCAAAAAAGAAAAGGAAAGCGACTGCACTTAGTTAATTAAGCGGCCGGTTATACACTGTTCATATTTACACCCGCCCTCTAATGTTTCCGAGGTGTCGGACAGGATAACTGATTGACTCTACTTGACATCTTTTTTCATCCGATTATAAGTATGATAAATAATCTGCTAATTATTCAAAACTGTTTGATCACGCCAATTTTTGGAGGTGCCGAAATTAATGTCAGGAGAATTACTGGATGATTCTAATTTCTGGAGTACTTGAATTTGAAGTGTCGTTCTTTTCATTTATCTTTTGTTTTTCAATCAACTTGACAGTTTTTCGCGGTTCGATCTGTCAGACATAATAATTCGTTTTGATTTTTGACAAGATCCGTTAGGACCATATTTTGAACTGGTATTGGCAACATCTTTGATATTTGTTGCAAGCCTATTCGTTACATTAGAAATATCGAAACTCGGCGATTACAAGCATACCAGGAATTCAGGATAGCACACACGTCTCGTGTTTTTGCGTCTTCATTTTCCGTATCAAATATTGTTCCAACAGGATATCCGGATAAGTTTAGCAAACGGATGCTGACTAGATGATGTTTTCATGTTGCAATTTGTATTTTCCAATGATAATGACTTATTGCATAAATTTGATTTTAAAATTTTTGAAATATGATCGTCGTAATATTCAGTAAGAATCCAACAATTGTTCGTTCAATTTTAACAAAGAAAAAGTATAGCTGTTATAATCAGTGGAATAAAGAAATATTTACTTAAAGAGTTAAAATGATTGTTTACAGTTTAGCGAGGTGAAATTGTGTTTACAATTCGTTTGAAAGTGAAACGGTCGTGTTTTTTTATATCCGACTAATTTTTCGGTCCTTTGTTTGAGTCTATTTGGCTTGCACGGTGCGCGTAAAAGTGATACTTTTTATGAGGCAAAAAAAAACAAGAGCGCAGGGTCGGGCTCTGTTTTCTGTAATGCTCATTCGACAAAACGCAAAATCGTGACAATTGAAACGCGCGCGCCGCGCTGTATGCATAATACCGCACGGGCACACACGCCATTAGATGCGGAGTATTACATTTTGTTTTGCGCTCAATTTCGACATTTTCAGTCGCTTGCGCTAACAAGCGTGGCCGCGCGCCACCCGCTTGTGTAATTAACAGCACTAATTTTAATTGCTGCCTAACAAAGAGCGGATGAACGCGGATTCCCACGGGATACGTGCTATGCTGATGAACGATAATTTAGACGAGCTCCCTTTTAATTCTTTTTAGCGTCTCTGCTCTCCGGTTCCACTTGCGAATGCACTTGAATGCGCGCGCGATCCGACATTTTTCGTTTTCCCTCATTTACTCTTTTTACGCCGGAAACATGAATAAAAGAGCTGTTTTTGGTATTTCGTAATCTGCTCTCCTGCTTATACATGCCACCTTTCATACGTTATCAAATGGCATGTCCTAAAAAAATCTTACAACTTTCATGTTCAATAACAAATGCTACATTCAAAAAAACTTATTCAAATTCTGTTTTGCATGGAACAGTTCTGTAAATTCGGTAGAAATGTTGTTTCATCAAAGTGTAGTCACTTTCCGTAAATATGATTTTCATCCCCTGACCCCAAACACATTTGGCAAGACTCGCCGAAATAACCTATAACCTAACCCAATTTATATCAACTCATAGAGAAAAGAGCACGGCTGACCTTATATAAGATGATTCATATGGTACAACGTATCGAAAGACTCAAACTTTCCTTGAGGGTCGTAGCGGTCACTGCACTTCCAAATAATCTCCGTACTTATCTATTGATAATCGTAACGACTCTCCGGAGGGCACTTCGCTCAAGTGTGAAGTGCCGTTACACGCGAAAACGATTGCGCAAAGCGAATAAATCTCAAAAGTCTGGTGTAATAAAAGTATACGAAAAATAAAAGACACACTTTGTTTGGACCAAAAAAACTTGTTTTATCATTGTCATTTCAGATTCCGTATATTAGTCTGACAAGTTTTGCAACACAATTATGTGCTCTGTAACCGGGAAAATGTGGAATTACAATGCATGCGCAAACTTTTGGCTACGTGAAATGACAATAACTTAAGTAAAAACTCAAAAGTTGAATTGCAAAATGACCCAAAGGATTAAAAACACCCGGATTAAATCATGCCGGGTAGGAGAAAGGCAGATGAAAACCCCTGCGGAGAATGTGTCCCCACGTAAAGTTGTTTATTTTATTCGGTGAATTTGTATAATTTTTGTTTTATTTTTGCAGTGCAACGTGCAACGATTCCAGGGATTACAAAGCGGAACGTCTCCACTTATTTGCCGAGCGTCCGTGTGTGCGTACTTATATGAACGGCGTGGTGATTGCAGTCGCGTGGCGACTTGCGTTGTTCGACTGTAAAAAAAATAAAACAACGAGAACTGCGTGCACGATTGGCGAGGGTGGTTTTGTCTGAATGGCCGCTGATTGTAATCATTGAGTGCAAGTGAATGCCCGTTCAGTCGAATGAATAATACATCCAGTAAATCTCGCGTTATATACACCGCATCCCTGAATGTAAGCTTTCAGTTTCCGCGGTACACGTTCGGCTGGCCATATACATTACACTCGTGCGCACTTTGCTTCACAAATATGATGTACTACACAGTAATAACAAGATTGCTATGATGATCGCACGAGATATCCCTGATTAAACTTGTGATCGTAGGAGAAAGTCCTATATTTGTCCAAAGCTGATATTTTATTTATCAATTTTGAATTTCACTTTGAATTTTGTTTCTGCCTTTTCCTGTTCTACGAAAAATGTACTTCAAAGACTCTAAGTGGTGCAATTTTGCAAATCATACAAGTTAATCGAAAATTACAAAGCAAATTTGCGAATTAAAAAGTTGCAACTAACAATTCAGATTTAAACAAAACTGCAAAAAAATATTTTTAAATACCAAAGCAAACAAAGTTTGCAAATTAAAGAAAACTTTCAATCATCAAAAACAAAAAACATTCAGATCTAAAATGGCATCAGAGATTTGTGGATTCGAAAGTGAATTCAAAATTGTCCAGTAAAAAACTTTGAATATTTTGAATTTTGTCTTGTAGATTGTCGAGGTACATAATAGTACGAAATGTGCTACGCGCAGCACTCAAATAATTTTGGTCCGAAACCTTGGCACATAACTATACCTATATTCGATAACAGTAAGTTTCGCAAACTGTAAACCGGAATATGCAACTAAGCCATACGAAGCATCTAGGTATCACGTAACATTATACCGTCCAATTCACGATGATATGAAAACTAAAGACGAATCGTTGAAATTGAATATAGCAATACGATAGTGTGAAACCACTCGATCGGCTATGAGCTGATCGTTGGGCCGCTCGGTCATAAACGCAGAATACGAATATTGTCGCCGTAGATTTTGCCGCACACATTCGCAGTCTTGTATTTGCGTACTTACGAGCGTAAAATTGGCCTAACGATTGAGGGAGCCGGGCGTTCTAGCAATCGCGCGTAATTGAATCCTACCTTTGCACACGAAAGGACCGAGATCCAATGAATATTCAGATACTCGATTTAGCACGTGCCTAATTGACCCGGAAGAGGTCTCTAAGGCGCAGTTTTGCAAGACGCCACCTGTTTAGACTTTTGCGCGAAATTACACCTGATTTATCATTGTGAAATTCGATTTGGTTAATGCGCGTCGATCTCTGCATCATATCATTTCACTCTTCGTTATCTCGCTCTCCTGGCCGGCCTGCATAATGGACCTTTATAGGTCTCATTGAGAGGCCAATCATAGGAGTGTATGGTATTCATGCAAGCCCCGCTACCCTGATACGCTACTGTGTTCCTCCTGTTAACAACATTCGTAATAACAATTTTATCGTGCCTGCAAAAAGCAAAAAAATCCGACCAACGAGCTCGCTGCATTATTTTATACGCATCTTTTATACGCAATACTTTTTATCAGTCCATTAACGATACAACTTTCCAAAGCTTCGCGATGGACAACGCGCATTCCGTCGGTTCATTTTTTTCATACGCACATTTTCACTTTTCATTTATTTAAATTCAAGTGAATCGGTTATCAGCACTAACCCTGATTATAGCCTAATTCAAAAACGCAAGTATTATGGTTTTAACATAATGGCCGCGTCAATTATGGCAAATTAGACGTCATTTCGTATTCAGCATAGATTTGGAAACAATGAAAAGTAGTACGCGTTCCAGAAAGGGTAACAATAAACAGGGAATCAGAATTGGGTAAACGTTGTAACTAAACAGAATAGAGTGATTATTAAACAAAAGATGTTTATCACTTACACTTGACTGATTTTCATGGATTCCTGTGCAAACGGCTCTGAATAGCGTTACAAGAAATTACCACTGCGTTTATCACGTTGCGTGTGCGTTCGTTTTAATGACTCGCTGATTCAGATGCTCTTCGACCTTAATTTTTTATTCAAACCATAAACAATAAATCAATTCGACATTGTTAATGCAAAATTCATTTTCATTGATAAACTAACGTATTGATGGAAAAAGCCAAGGTCTCGCGCTGTTTAAACAGGATACTTGTGTCCCATAAAAGTGGTCAGAAAATAAAAAAACAAAACTCGTTAAAAGTAAGCAGACGAAATAAAATGTAAGGCATTGAAAGATTGGCAGAACGACAAGTAGTTTAATACAATAGCATGCACCTCTGCGCCCCAGACCGTGTCCGGTCGTTCGCCTAGCAATGCTAAACTATCATTTATTTCGCATTACTCGTCTTTCTCATATAGCATGCTTTGAATGTGGACAAAAAATTACACGTTGCGCGAAAAGACTAACTTTTACGATGTTAACGCGACACGCTGCGACGGGCGCATTGATTAGCTACCTCGGACGAAATAAAAAGTCTCTGTTCATCAAAACGCACATGTCACCGCTTTGGATGGCATTGTGGGCAGCAAATAAATAACTATTTACTGTCCCATCTAAAACAATATTTAATTTCAATTGCGCGTCTTTATCGAAACAGTTTAATTTTGAATTAGAACATGTGCACGGCCTGTCATTACGTCGGTCTTTTAAACATACGTTTTTATTCGACCCAACCAAATATATTATGAATCAGTATTATGTTCCTGTTTTGCGTTGTTATATGAAAACGAAGGATTCGAGCGACTATTCGGAATCGTGGCTATTATTTTAGGATCGCCTTATCTGTCTGAGATCAGTTTGTCGCACTTCATAAAAAACGGTTCGGTGCCAAAATGCGCCGCGAGCGTATCAGCTCGCCTCTGAACCTATACGAAATTCGCACTCAGCTACGGAAGGAAGTAACGCATTTGGCTATGACGCTTCGTTAAGTCGTCGCATTTCCTTGCTTAATCTTGCGAATCGTTGGCAGACTCGACGGATTACTCGGTGCAATATATAAAAACAACCGAGGCACCGAAAAATTTCTTCTCCGGTGCTCCAACTTTCACTTGGAAATGAGAGAGAAAAAAATCAACAAAGATTTAATAGCACCAACGAAGAGAATAACCATTTTTATCGGGAACAATAAAAGCAACCTCAAAATGCAATGAATTTTGTAGTAAAATATGAAAGTATTGGTGAGCCCATTATCATTTATTGAAGGAGAGAGAAAAAAAATCGGCTGATATTTAAAGAAAAACAAAGTCGGCGGGACAAAAAATAAACTTTCGCGCTATAAAATAAAGAAATAAAAGCGTTCGTGACTTGGGATGGATGATAAAATTGATGACACTTTTACTGATGGATCGAGGAAAATTGATCCGCACGGTTGAGCGTCTGTATCCTCGTCGATTGTATTCATCGTCAGTGCCCTCGGTTGCAACTCGAAACAGCAATTAGCAATGAAAATTATTTACTGCACAGGTCGTCGAAGGTAAAAGAAATAAGTGCTTTTCTAAGAATAATGATGTCACCGGTCATTATCAGACAATTTCTAAGGGCAGCGTTTTTATTGTTCCAAATGTTAACTTTAAAGCTGAGCATTGAATTTACACAACGTGGAAACAAAAAAATAACACCAGTCCAAATAATGATCAGTCACGTAATTCCCGGTGACAGTATACATTAAAACCTTCGTCGATGAGTGGAACAAACCCAACAAGGATGAATGTGCTTTATGTATTTTTAATCTTTTGCATCGGTTTCCGAGCTAAATTGGCTCCAACGTCCACACACAATTCAATACCACAAAGTTGCGTTTTTTTTTTGTTAATTACATAATAGGTTTTCTGCAAAATTATGAATATGGAAACTGTCGTAAAACACTTTTACAAAAGCCCTAATGGGTTCGGTAGAATCCAATGTTTGTTAGCCACTTGCAAATTTTTTTTGTCCAGTCTGTTTTGTGCACTCTTTTACAGCGACGGTTTATTTCTATTTCGTCCGGCTGCAGAGGTGGACATCACAATGACACGATAGAACATAAACGCTAGGATCCTAAGGGAGTTTCGAAACATAAAATGTAACTCCTAGCCATGGCCATTGGCGTCGAGATGTCGAGACTCGGCTACACACAAGCAGACCGACGGACTTGAGCTTGTAGAACCTGCCCTCACTCGTCAATGCTGACAATTGACCCTCCCTTTGGCGTTAGAGTTATACGCTCCCTGATCGAGGATATCAGTGTTTCATACGTAAGAAACAAAAAAAAAATGAAAAACAACCTCCATAACGTGGTAGCTTATTTTTATTAGCATTGGCCGACGTATTGTCTCGTCGACGAACCGAAGAGGGTTAAAGGTTGCATGAAATATCGTTGCCTTAATCATACTCATGCACCAACCTCGACTACATCTCGTTTTCATTGAATTCAGATTAGATATTGGAAAATCAATGCATTTTATATCTCGACAATACCGGTTAGTAATCCTCTTTACCGTTTTTCCCCTCGACTCATTCTTGGCTCATACACTTGCCCTCGTAAATGACTTTGTTCATAACACTTTATCGCTAAGTCGTACAATGTTGCAACTGAATTATTAACACGTCCATAGCGTACCTGTCTCGCGGAGGTGGGGGAACTAATATCAGTTTTCAATTGACAAGTGCACGATAAGGCATCGTTACATTTTTCAATCAGTGACGTAACTTCAGTTCTGGATGAAAAAAAGGAATAAAAATTAAAAAATTCTTTGACATTCATTGTCACTGCGCTCGAGATTAAAATTTTGCTCCAGAATCGGCGACAGCTTATTACACAATGAAAAATATAAAGTGCAATTGTTGGAGCAGTTCTTTTGTCCGAGTTTGTGAGAGTGGAGGGTAAAAAATGAGATTGCAAACCTCGAGACAAAGTACGTTAAAGAAGACGTAAATTCGAAAAGGCAGCGGGTAAATAGTAGGTAGATAGGTCGGTAGGTAGGTAGGCTAGGTAGGTAGATAGATAGTGCTTACGAGAGCAATCGGGCAGAACGATCGAACGAGAGAAAGAAACGATCGTTACTTCCGCGACTGAACCTGCAATCGTTTTACCTTTACTGCGAAACTTTACTTTCTCGTAATATCTTGGTATATTGAGCAAGTTGCGTTTGTTGTCATCCACCAGACCTCGGACTAGACCCGCGAGCGCAGTGATGAATATATGATTATTTCATTGGCAGCCACTTTCTCTTATTCGACGTGCAGAGACGAAAAGCGTAAGTGCACAATGAACCACTCCGATAGTTACATCTTTCTGTTCGTGTGTGCACATTATAGTATATATCCCCGCGCAAATTTCACAATTTCCCATTTTCACGCTTCACCTTACCTATACAAAAGTGCGCTCTTTGCAATGATTCATTTCTGAATTATACATAAAACTCTAAATTACCGTCTAATTTTCGTAAGGTCAATGTTTTTTTTTCCTTTTTTAATGGTTAAACCAAGTACTGTACTGAGTGTCGTCGGTTGTTCATGTGTGCATTTTGCTATCTCACCTAATGATCGGTTGATACATCTATGCTAATTCAACCTGTCGTTGCATCGAAAAATCTGAATTGTTTGTATTCGTTCGATGGCGTTTAAATTAAAAAAATACTCTCACTGCGCACTACTCGAGATCCCCGATTTTATGAGTGAGAAAATAAAACAAAGTGGTAAATTGTAAATGTGCTAATTAAACGTGACACATTCATTGAAAAATTTGGATCATTTTTCGGGGTAATAATTCGATCGAATGACGTAAAACTAGGGACCGAATGTAAATTCATGTGAGCACTTCTTAATCGTCTCTAGTACACCTGCAAACGCCATATGGCATTATCTATTTCACGAACACTTTTTACACATTTAACGTCAGACATGTGAATTTTATTGTACCAAGTATCCGTAAGACCGCACACGTGTAAATAAATATAATGTGCAGTTGAATGCGACCCCTCATAGTCGAGTTCTGAAACGTTCACCCTAACCCCAATTATTGCTTAACGTCCAAGTTCTGACTAGAAGGATTATGGAATTATCAATTTAGAGTCGAGGGTATCTTTATAAATCTTGATGTCTGTTCATAAAAAAAAGGCTGTAAAGCAAAATAGTCGAACATATGTATGATAAAATGATTCGTTCGATCCATTCTTTTGATATAATTGGGATGATAAATGGTTGTGCAAATAGATGAAAGTTGATAAACGATTATTACCTGCAATGATTTCAAATTGTTTAACAATCATTTTCATTCTTTTAAACTAACAACTTTCGATCAAAATATTTTTCTTTCGGAAATAAAGCACTGTATTTCCGGTGCCAAAAATCCTGAACCAATTTTCGAAATTAGGAATTTATGAGCCATCCAACCGGGTTCTCACCGAAATAACAGCGAGACAATTCTAATTGCTATGTTTCCGTAAAAGAATCCACATTACTTGGATTTTTTCTGGCATTGTGCGCTCGTTCAGTTCCGTTCATGGTGGACATGCGGATATGCCGGAATTTAATTTTCGTGTCCGCTACAGATTCGGCTGGTCCTGTTTTCGTCTTTATTGGCTTTTTCGCGTGACAACAGAGAATGACGTGAACATAAAAGCTATTTACCGATATTGAGACATGCGTGACAGCGAGCAGTTGCCGAAAAAAGCTGTTTATGCTTTTGTTCGGTCCAGTTTTGTAAAAATTCACTTCAAATCATTCGGTCTCGCGGAGTATTCGATAAGGCAGGCTTTGATTGAGTTGCCTCGGACGGTCTACCTTACCGACCGAGCCGAGCAGACTCGGTAACGCGCGAAAAGTTTTGCACTGCAGCCGAACAGCTCTGGGAAGAATTGCGAAACATAAATTTACATGGGAATTGAAATTGCGTGGACGTCGCGGCCAGGAGGCATTACTTATGAGTGCGAAGTTGCGTCCGACAATGGGCTTTTTGCATCGCATTAACGTTGACAAACATAATGAAATTAAACTTCACTTTAGCTCGCCCGGCTCGTACAATAACAGTGGATCGTATTCGTTTGCAGCGGGTCTCTTTGCGCTGACGAATTTGTTTTGCGGGCGCGCATCGATCGAGGGACTCGACGATGCGCCGCGATGACGGCGGATGATGACTTTGATTTGCAAACACGTACCCCAATTACGCGGGGTATCCGTATAGTAGCTGACCGTGCATTAGCTGCATCAACAATGCATTATTCAATGCATACACGTTGTGTTGATGTATTTGGCTGTTTCGTAATATGATTGGCCCAATATTATTCCGCATATGCATATACCTGCGATTCGACTATCAGGGGATTTTGAATATCTTCGCTACAACACAAATGCATCGCCCGGTTCTTCTTCCCCCCGATCCTCTTGCTCCATATCGGTAACAAGCCAATTTTCACATCAACAGTAATTTCAATCTCACGCTAAATAAACACGCTTTTTTAGTTTCGCACTGCGTTCTGTGATAAATAAGCAATCACGCTGGATGATCGAGGTTCAACTAAAACATACCTTTGAAAAACAATAACAGCACGATCAAAGTTGTATGTAATTAATTGAGATCTAATGCTAGAGTGCCTCAACTATTACTTAGTTTATTTTGTTCTAGTTTTTTGGAGTTTCTAACTTAAATCAGAGTGATTCTTTTACTAACTCATCCTTCCTAACGATGGAATCCGTATCGAATTTAATACAGAATAAAGATCTTATAAAAAATTACAATTCTGTTTCTTAGTTAAAACTCATTCATTTTTACACACGTCATTATGTCGAGAATTGGAACAGAACTGACTAGTAGCTTTTTGAAAACAACTTAGACATCGTCATTATCACTTCCGCTGGACATATCTAAGTTTTTTTGACGCCCAGTGGTTTTAGATACGAGCGAAGTTTTCAACCTGCACATAGAACATGTTTTCAAAAACCAACAAGCTGATACAATTCAATCAAATCAATCTAGAAATTGAAATCTGAATATTGAAACTTGATTGTCAATTTGTGAGAAAGTTATTACTTTGTAATTTAGATTTGTTAAATTCTTTTCTAATAGATCTAATAGACCCATGTGGGTTAGCGAAGTCAAGATCTGTAACGCTGAAATATGCAAATACGCAGGGGTCAGGCGGCGGTGGAATTGTCGAGCGGTCGTTTTGGGACATTGTTTAGAGCGCGCGATAATGAAAATACATACCAGACACACAGGGACAGCGAACAATCATTACAGTAATCAATGGGACGCACTCGATTCGCGCGTTAAACGATTTCGAAGGCTTTGTTGTCCTTTCTGTAAAGGGCGACGAGCCCATACAAAGCGTTACGTTTCATTTGTGCCAAGCTTTTGTTTCTACAATTATATTGTAATGAACATCGCGCGAACCCTCTTGATATATCATACTGGTACATCGATGATGCACCGTTACGAAACACACGTCTTTTTCAAATAAAAGCGAACTGTCCTTTACATAATCCACGCTGTAAAATCAGTCATTGTCGCGCCCGATGATGATCAAAACAGTTTTTTGTTTCTCGCCAAAGTGCACTGTTGTACGTCCATCATCAAATGACACTTGCAGATTGTAATTTAGATTTGAGCCGAGCGCAGTTACACCATGTAAATTTCAAACTCGACAATAACTTTTCATTACCGCGGGCAAAAACTTGCGCTCGTTAAAATTGTCAATAAAAATTTTTTAATTGAACCAACCAGCGCACATTTTCGATGACAATGCCATCCCCGTCTACGAATTTAACCATTCAGGGGGCGAGATGTAAATGAGAAAATGTAGCGCCGGCCAATATTTGCCGGGCAGTAAAAAATAGAAGACACATTTTGGCGGGTTTATTAGTCTAATAAAAGTATGTCCGCCGACAAAAAAAATCGGATTTTAAATCTCGTGAAAGAGACAAACTTGAAACAGTTCAGTTCAACACAAAAATACCGGACGTTTAGAGGTATTTTATTAGTCATGCAACTATTAGTCATCAGAGTTCGTTGCATCCAGTTCACTAGAAAAAAGTTTCCGAGAAAAAACTGAAAAGTTGAAAAGATAAAGTTACATAATCGAGACAAGTGGGAAAGTTGGAGAAAAAGACTTTTTCTCGGATCGTGTTATTTACATGCAATAAAAGCGAAGGTGGAAAGTATGTTTTGAACCAATCTGCCTAAATGGCTGTGTTATCCGAGGTAAATCGAGAGGAAGGTATAAGTACATGCAATTTGCTGGAATCAGGCTTCGACATCTAGTCGTCATGTCAGCGTCATCCTTGTAGTCTTGTCGTTGTCATTGTGACAAGTATTGCGATCACCAGCGTAGGGCGGCTGGGAGGTTTATTGGTCTAATTTAAATAACAGAATACAAGGGTGCTGGCATGCTACCTCATTTGCTTGCTCGTATATCTTGAATCTTGTCACCCTCATTTCAGACTCTGATAAACGAAGGACCTTTCCAACGAGTGTCACCGGCTGAATGCCTGTTTTACAATTTTATTCACGCGGAAGCATCTGATTTGTTCGGCATATTCCTTCCAACCCAATCGACAACTTTTGACTTTCGACTATCTTAACCGATGCACGTATTTCAAAGCAGTTAATTCCAGTGTACAAATGCTTACAGTGAAAATATCAACCTCTGCGGTCGCTCTGACGCTTTTATTTTTTTACATCGAAAACGCTGTCGTGATGTATGTGTCATGTGTTCCCTCGATGACATCCGAATGAAAAAAAAAATGGTAAAAAAAGAAGCGTTCGTGTCAAACGTAAGCAGACGTACCATATGACATGTCATTATGAAGGTTAATTGCAATGTACTTACGACGAAAAATGTTGAGCAGCACGTGTGTGTACATCGTTTGTAAAATATTTTATACATCGCGATCATTTCGGGGACACAAAGTTAATCCCCGTCGTTTGAAACGCGATATCGCAACACGATGTCGATTTTTTCCGTCGAAAAAGTTTTAATTGCAATTTAGTTTCTCGTCCGAGGGTCCTGGAGGGTTAATTCAAAAATCATATTTACGTAACTCGGTACAGATTGCATTGGATTTTCGCTCGCTACGTGACTCCAGCATTTAAAGAAGGAAGCGAAGCGCAAAGCTTGTTCTTGTACGGCCTTTCAATGTATTTACAGGGCGTAACAGCCGTGCGTGTGTCACTCTCTGACTCTTGCCCTGGCGGAGGCCACTTCTCGTCCGCCCAGGACGTACACGCGTGCTCATTTCTTTTCGTCCCCTACTCGCATTTATACTGATTTTCATTTCTTGTACATTTTTTTTGCAACTTGACCCTCTTATACTTTTCTTTTTCAAAGAATGTACACTTAATTACAATCATCCTACGACTTTTTGTTGTCTCCATTTGTACAATTACCCAACAAAAGATTGCTCAAGTCAAATATAAAATAGACACATTGTTTCGTTTTAACCTTGATTTCATTTTTTTGCATTCATTGAACGAAACGGAAAATAAAAGTTACAAACAAAAAATAAAAGCAGCCGTAAAATAAGATCAAAGGAAGTACGATATTTTACTCGTAGGAAAAATGAGACAAAACGCTTTTGAATTTGATTTTTCACGTTGGAAAAAACGTAGTAGCAAAATAGAGGAGTTTGCCACCGGGCAATAAAGAGCCATGTAAAAATGCGGAAACGAGTTAAAACGGCATACGCGAGCTTGAAGGAAATGCGAAGAGATGAAGGAAAAGAGGTGGAGCACACAATCACCTATTGGCAATGGAAAAGCAAACCAAATCAGACCTTCTGGTGCGCCCGAGCCGAAGACGGAAAAGGTCGCTTAAGAAAGCGCAGGAGAAGAAGCACACAGCTGGATTGCAGGTAAGTGGGATGAATAGTAGCAGCATCATACTGAATATATAACCAAAGAAGCTACAAAGATTATCATATAATAGAGCCTCGAGGGCCTGCAAGATGCGACGTATCATGATTTGTTTATCCTTTTTTCTTTCCTCTTAACTGCACGAAGAGTACTGTTACTCGCTTTATTAGCCTTGTATTTTTGTCTAACTTGACAACAGTTCTAATTGCAAAATAACGAGTCCAAAAAATGACGAGATCCGATGTTGATAACGTCGATGATATGACAAATCGATTCAGGTTAACGCGGCGGTGTAAAAATCAGCGATTCCTCGCGGAGCTCTCAAATACGTAACGAATATATTTTTGTTTAGTTTCTCGCGTCTTTGGTGGAGCACGTGACTCGAAGTTTAACTAAACGACGCTTTTTCCTGTTGAATTGATGCGTATATCTGCGCATGAGGAAAGTAATTTTTTGCACATGTTCGCATGCACGCACGTGCCTGATAGCTGCATACGAACACAGTGATGGACACGCACACACACACACACACCCGCGTTCGGCTGGCGTGTACACTGTCACTCGAAGGCAATGAACTTCATCTCTTTACCACCAAGCGATGGCTTTTATGCGAGTATAATAAATAGCCCGTGTTTATATACTTTGTTATTTCAACGATCCGACGAGCAAAAGGCGCAGCATTGTTCAAATGTTGCGACGACCATTGAATTTTCTACCAACAAAATTTAGGTTACGCGGAGTTTAATTTTATGCGCCATCGTGACCCCCGTCGACCTCTCAATTGGCCTGTACATCTTTTAACGCTTGCGCCAGGTCGGATTTTTTTGCCAGCTCGGTTGATTGCAACGAGATTAAGTTTCATCTAGACTTCAATTTCGAGACACGAAAATTATATACATGTGGTTTGAATTCGTACCAACGCACATATGGTGCTCGTAGAGACGAGAGCACAAAATCGAAGGTTAATTAATTGGTATCAGTCATAGTTAGGATCGCATTAACCAGACCCAAAAAAATACATTCTCATTTTCGTCGAGTGTTTAGATTGTGCGAAAAAAGTTGTACTCAATGGTTCGGAATTTTTGCAAAATCACTTATTTGAAGTCTTTGAGGCGTAGTTAAGGAGCTTTTTTTGTCTTAGTCGAATGGTCTTTTATCGCCAATGGTGAACACTTATTTGAAATATAGTGAAGCAAATGACCCGTGACGAGTGTTTCGCAAAAGTTGGACGTACGTATTTATGTGTACGTTAGAGAAATTGTTTTGAGCGGTGTGGAAAGTAATTCGGAATTCAGAGGAATAGTGAATAATTTGTTTGTCTTTATGCGCAGAATGGTGAGATGAAGAAAAAAAACAGTTTTGTTTAGAAACGTGTAAAAGGTTCGATTCTGCGATGCGAAGAAGTCGACGCCTGGCAGGCAGTGAAAGTTCGAGGCGTGTGTTTCCGACAATTATGATATTTCTCTCAACTTCGCATGTTGATTTTGAAATAAATAAGCGCGCGGTGCGAATTATATAAAAATACGTGACCACTTTGAAAGAGGCTTGTATATACATTGTCAATGCAATTCATAGCCTCTGGCGGATCATTGAATGCACCCGAAGTAGACCAAAACAGTTTTTATTTTTACTTTTTTTCCTCTTTTCTATACATATAATATCCACAGGCCGAGAATGAATTTCCGTTCTTTGTGAATCGCGAAATTTATTGTGAAACTTTTGAAACTGAATATTAATCAGATAATGATAATAATGATGCAAATTGAAATTGCATCTCGTTTAAAATCGTTCCCGTTTGAATGTTAGGTAAACTCGAAACGTTTTCATGATCTGCGGACTCGGGTCTTTCGCATTATATGCACATCTTAGCAGTAGCTTAAGTGAATGCGTAATATCGGAGCCGGTTTTGATTTTTATTTGTGTCACGATACGCGAGGATATACAAGCGTCATCGTTGCATACATATTAGTATAAATATAACTGATGCTGCTCCCAAAGCTTTTCGTTTCGTTCCGTTAATGTTGATCTAAAAAGATTAAACTATTCGAAACAACATTTTAAACAATTTTTGAACATAAACATTTTCTCGAGTTTAATTCACTTTCATCAATGTTTCAAAACCTATCAAAAGTAACTTTATTACTTATTTCTTTATGTGTCACGTATTCAATAATCCAAAGATCTGAGAGAAACATGATAATTTATTTGTCAAAATGATTGAAAACAATAAAGTCAATTGTAATTAATCGTGATCGATTGTTTTTGCATCGACTGTTTTTCAATCGAGCAAAAATACGGTCGTCCGAAAATTCCTCTCTACTCAAAGGCAACGAACCACACCTGCGTAAATAATTGCAACGAAACGGTTATAATATAATTCAGTCATATTTTTATAATTGCCGTTAAATCTAGAGTTTCTATCAACATGATTATACAACAATCCCATCAGTGATTATCAATCAAATGTAAACACTAAACCTTTAACATCAACAATCTACTGTTCGCCATCAAACAATTTCTATCCAGCGGTTATTACGTCACAATTGCTCATACACACCTAGAGACCCCGAGAGAGAAATAAAAAATAAACATATCTTTATTAATTACAAAATCACACGGCGAACAAATTTACTACTATTGATTGTAACGTGATTTGAAATACTGGATACTTAAAGTTGTTCCACTGATGTATATCACTTGTGTAATGACACGTGGTTATAGAAAGCTGGAATAATCATGCCAATGTTGCAGTGCTCAATTTTTGCTCGAAATAGGTAGAGCAATCGAGCGAGAAACAAACGGAGCGACAGACAGAGACGAAGAGAAAAAAGAAGAAGAGGATGATTTTTCATCCATAAACGTTTGCTCAGACGAAAAGAGCGTCGCAAAAAGTGACAGCCGAGTTTTAGCACCGACGAGTAAAAAAACCGAGCCAGAACCCTACTCAAATTGTCTACACACGTTTTCATTAATTGCACAAATCAAAACCACATGAAAGTGCGGCCGGCGCATGAAGAGGCAGAGAAAAAAATCCTAACTGTCATTACAAACGTTATTACAACTCAATTTGTTGGGTACGAGTGGAGTTTGTGTACAAAAGTGGTTGCGAAACCCGGATTATATAAGACAAATCAGCGGGTTCGGGTTCGGGTGCCGGTAATGTTGTTGTTAGAAGATATTTTTGCCTCGTTGGTTGTGCCGATACGAATCTGGCACGATATAAAATCGTAACGAAATGATATGCAAAATGTTATTAATGACAAAACAGCGTTGAATAATAATAAGAGCGGTAACGACGGAGGTAATGACAGTAGAGAAATAAATAATAATAATAATCACATGTGACCGCTTTTCTGTCCGTCCAACGCCCTTTCACGTCGATGGGTGTGACCTCGGTAGTAAGAGTTGTTGGACGATTATGCATATCCATACGATGCAGCGAGAGGAGCAAACAAGCCACAAAGAAGACAGCGAGATGCAGCGACGACGCTCGGACAGAGAGGGCACGAGGCGCATTTTTTACGATAGGTTGAAGAAAGACAAAGAGTTGCATGAAGCGAGCGAGAGAGGCCTGACGGGCGAATAGGACGGATAAATGAAGCAAAGAAAACGGCGCAGGAGAAGGGCAACTCAAGGCGATGGCGATTCTTCTTAACGCTGTTATCCCGATGAGGGTTAAGACGGTGTTGAAGACGCTGCCCATGATGGCATCGGCCAACCTGGCAACACCAGCCGAGCGAACTGGCGTGGCTAACCGGTTTGGTTAGTCCTGCAGTTGCACGCACAAACTTATCGCCGTGAACGCACACCTGAGCATAAAAGAACACGTCGCTCCTAGACTGCTGTGTCTGTACACGTCCCAACCACACGCTCCTCTCTCCCTGTGTACGTACACTTGACAACACTATGATCCTCCGAACCGAATGTATTACGCCTGAAATACTAGCCTGATTATAGCATCGTGCGTGCGTAGGTGAATTGCAACTGATATTTCAAAATATTTGCTCCCAAATGAACCAACTTTTCAATCTTCAATAAAACCTATTGCTAATCATTGTTAAGTCATTATCGACCTCTTTTTATCGTCGCTTTTTATTCCCTCTCAACTTGTCATTAACATCTCAGCCGAACAAATGACTTGAAAAAGTGATATCAATTATGGTAGTTATTGCGAAATTCCAGTAGCTCGGGATTTGACGAATGTTTTATTTTTAAGTTATCTTCATTTCACAATCTTTTGATTTTTGCTTTAAAAGCATCTCAACGTTAAACAATTTTGAAATTATTGTGATTAATTATGCATCGCAGCTTATAGCTACTTGGATAACCACAAGTTTTCTTCGTTGGCGTCGGGGATTATGATTGATCATATCAAAAACAAACAACAATCGATGATTTGTTTTCCTAATATTTAAAACCGATAAATTTTTACTGGGCAGAATTTTCAAGACCACAAATCGAATCGAACATGAAAGCAATTCTTTTGATACTGACTTAATCCAAAATACTTGAACCAAAATTAAGTTCAATTTTAGAATTGAACAAAATGACTTTACTGACAACAGGATTTTAGTAGTTTGATTTTTTGCTTCGTTATAGCAGAAGAGTGCCGTTGAACGAAAAGTGGACGAACAAAGATAGGCATGTAAACACGAACGCGAACCTCTCGTATGTATTACTTTCTCGCCCTACCTGTGGCCAAGTGTAAATTGTGTTTCTTCTCCAACGGGTTCTTTTGAGCGCAACAGAGGCAGCAGATCTCGGGGGCCGGGCGCCAGTGACTCTCGAAAAGAAAACTAATTTATTATCGCCGCGTCAAGTATAATTCGTCGCAGCTACTGTATTTTGACTTTTTACACTCCTCCTTCGGTCCAATCACCTCGCTCAGCGTCCCGTTCTCGTGTTCCTTTTCTCGCCGTCATTACTTTTTTAAATCGTTCATTGGGCTTCTACAGCCTCACGAATCCCAATATTATTTCGCCGAAAATATCGCCGCGTCGTTTGCAAGCCCCGGACATAAATCATTTTCTCAATGAACAACGTTTATCTTTTTTGCCATAATCGTCGTACCAACTTCGAACAAAAAGAGCCTTTTTTTTATCATACTATTTTTTTCAATCATTACCGTTTTGCTTTTATTCTGATTTTTCATCTTTGCAAAATGTTCACTTTGACCAATGACGCGCAAATCTTGTGTGTACGTTTCGAGGACAGGTCAGGTTTTGGCCTGCGGCATTTCTTTTCAAGAGTCGAAAGGGTGAAAACCCTAATGAGTGAAGGCTCAAGCCAGGAAACGAGGGTCGAGGATAGGAATAAAAAAATTGCAAAAATCCCTGGATGCGAAACCGTAAATGCGACGTCGAAGCAGCGATAACAAACAGAAAGTGGGGGGGGGGGGTCTGAAAAGTCTGCAACAGAAAAGTCTAAATGGTTGTAAGCAGCATGTAGCTGTTAGTCGGAGTGATTTTTCGAAACCATATAAACTCAATTTCGTCAATTTTATTCTTCTTTATCCATCCTGCTTTTGTAGCATCTCCTCGCGCGTGACCCCACTCCTGAGCGATCGTCCGCAAGCTAAAAACAAAGTCAGTAAAGTTACAGGAAAATGCAAGCAACACGAAACAGGGGTCAAAATCCTTGGGCATCGAAGGAAGGAGACGCTAGAGCAGCGATCAGCCGAGAGAGAGAAGGAAACGAAGGTGCTGCAGGATCGTGCGACAAGGACAGACGAGTTCGAGCTGGTTTCAGTTGAACAGAGACGGCGATAACGACAGAAGAGAAGGAGAGCCTGTGAAGCAAGACGGCGATAAACTGAACAGTGAAGGGGTAAATAGTAAGAAACGACACATGAGAGGGGCTTTGGACTGTGGGAGATGAAAAGAGAGGGAGGCGGATAATAATGAGTGTGCGAGAGAGATGGACGTTGAGGCTACTGCACGTTAAGAGCGCCTGCATAATACTGCACCTCCATTTCTTACTATGACTTTGTCGAAGACAAGTTACGCCGTAATAAAAACACCCAGAAAATTATATGCCTGCGGCCACGTGCACCGGCCGCGGTCTAATACTTAACGCTCGGCGTTTCGCCAGCGAAAGAGTCGATTTTGCGTTTCTATCGGCGAGGCTACGATGCAGGACGCACGCAGCTTCAACTACGCCGCAAAATACATCTCTGTGCAAATAAAACGCACCTCGCGATCGGTATCTTCGCGCGTAAAATATGGTCGCAGCTCGAGCGACAGGCGAATCGGTCAAAACCCGGTTGGGATGATGTCAATTTCGCATGTTTTTCTGGCTTGTCTATCCGGTACGGGTTGTTGAGTTTTGAGCGATAGCCAAATCAAAACGTACGCGCAACGTTATGTGAAAACAGGTTGCACAACCACAAGTTGTCTTTTCGACGCAATTGAAATTACAAGTTCCATATAACTATAATATCACGACTAGTTCTAATGGCAATATTCAATTAAATGCTTTTCCACCGCAATTATACGTTGCGAATTTAAAAAATGGGATGGAAAAAATGGAATCGATAAAAAATCGAAGTGAAACTTTTTGTTTTTCATTGTAATTAGTCGGCTGGTGCGTTTGTTGTTGAAAATTTTCCGAGTGAAAATTTGTCGGCTCGAGAGGAGACGCAAGAAACAACCGTTGCTCAACTCTCTGACGCTGTCCCCTCTGATGCACGTGGCCGAGACTTACTTCGCGGTAAAAAGTAATTGTCAGCTCTGCGCGAGCCGATAGGGAAAAAAAAACGTTTAGTCCATTTCCGATGCTGACGGTCGGCATCTCGATCGCAACAGCAATGAGATCACGGCTTGGAATAAACGAGGTAATAATTTTTCATCGCATAGGTAGTGGCACCCTTGCTTGTTCAGCTTCGACAACACGACAGCGCTTTGCTTGCGCAACAATTAATTTTCCTCCGTGATAATACTGTTTGCCGCCAGGAGTAGTATAAACTGCCGTACACTCGACCTTGGATGCAATAGACACTAGGATATAATGCACCGATATTTTCGTCAGCACTGGACCCGATTCAAAATTGTTTAATCAAAATTCATCTGCATAGATCAATATTTGCCTGGCGTTATATTAATAACAGTTTTCATCATCAGCAATAGCTTTCATATTCGTTTTCGTTATATTCCTATCTAATTCCAACCCCCCCCCCCACCCCCACTACTTAACCCACCCTATGTTGTTTGAACAAAATCACGACATTTTCAAAAGAGAGTTCATATTAATGAATTAGAAAAACGATCAGAATTATAAAATTATTAATTTTTTAGTTTACAGTAATTTTAGTTTCGGAGAACAGTTAATTTGTTATCGAATCATCCCCACCACGTATTTAAATGTTTCAAATCTAAGTCAAAAATTGATATCATTCGTGTGGTGAACGAATGAAGTTTATAAAGCCATCGATTTTCCTGCAAATTGAAATGTTAATTTCATTTACAGAACAGAAGAGATTTCTTCCTTCTCCCACCACTTGACAGTTTTTCTTTCTAATTTTTTGTATGCCAAAAATGGAATGGATATTGAAATGTTATAATGATGCAGTGTAAGGTAAATGCAAACATTTCGAATGATCTTGCAATTCACAATAACACCGACGATTCGACTGTATCTTATTACATGCAACCATTCTAAGAAACAACTAATATATATTTGCTTTTAAGCCCATTTATGGGTTGATGGAAACTATATAACTTGTCTCGCTAATTAGAAGCGCAATAGCACAGCTACGGCGAACGTGTCAGTGTATGTGCGTATTCTGATACACACTTATTTGAGTGTGTCGTGTATGATCAGCATATAATGCGAGCGTAACTATGTAACTTGATATGCGCACACATTAATGTGCAACCACTGTCAAACCTATCTCAATGCATTCAACGTTGTCACTGAATCAATATTGATTTTCACCCGTTGTGAAAAACTTTTCGTTAGATCACCCAAAATGACAGTTATTGTCTTGGTCATCATTTTTTGCACGTTTTCTTCGTATCAACTCGTCTCGACTGGTTTGAGCAGGCTCCGACCATTACTACCTCGTACAACGCCGTGATTTCAAAACAAAATTGAGATATCCAAATAATAAAAATCAACGATATGAAAAAATATAATTAGAAAGTGTTTCTTTTATTAGGCGAAGAAGCGAAGGGAGAATATCGATGACAGATTCAAATGAGTTCTAAAAACAAAATATAAGGTCCAGGTTAGTCAACAGGTGACTAACCTGCCAAAGAAACTAACCTATACAAACAATGCGTTCGTTTAACGAATAAAATCCGTCTCCTTTCTCTTTCTTAATGGCTCAAACCTTCAGAAATCAAGGGGAAGGCAGTTCTCTCTGCTATATCTTGACTCACACATCTACAGTTCTTCAATCCACCTCCTTTCCTCTCCATTTGTCGTGCAAACGTGTTTACGGAGGGACCTGGACCGTCCCAGACTGCACGTGTTCCTAACGTACCCGAACCCCCGTCTCTGCAGGGTGGTTCTCATTCTACAACTTTTAAAACAACGTTTTTCTCGAAACTTCAAAATTTTATAACGAAAACTAATTATTGTTTAGAAACAAATAACTTTGTTTATAGACACTGAATTTTTGTAAGAAATTTATAAATAATTTTGACTTTTGAGTTTGAAGTTAGAATTCAACTATAAGTTTCATTAAGTGGTCAATAATTTGTATCTAATTTTAGAAAGTTGACAAATAAATCAGAGAAGAGTTAGCAGGCAATATAAACAAACACCGTTTGAAGATACTTTTTGAGAACCCCTGTCTCCCTTCGCCACGGGGCACAGTTCGTGACTCATCAGGCCCTAAGATTCACTCTTACACGGAAGCAAAGCAGAAAAACTTATAAAATCTCATCCAACATTTTATTTATACTAATATTAAAATGATTTCAAATTATCAATTCCGAATTAACTCAAACAAAAACACATCAAAATAAAAATTAAAAATTGTCCCAACAATTATAAACAAAATTGTTCACACTTTTTACTACATTAATCTACAAAAAAACAAAAACAAATTGAAATGTTTTTTCATTTTCTTTGATAGATGAAATAAAAGTTTTCAGAAATTTTTACTCAATTTAATCTCGGATTTGCATCTGGAATCTTGATATTGGTTTTATTAATAGCTTTATTCATCAGTTTCTTTTGTGCCGATACGTTGAGCTGGAAAGCATTAGGATTGACCCGTCTGTCTTAACCCATCTGAATTGCCCCAGGTCGGGCGCCGTTTCGAATTCCCATGCATTTATGTTTGCAGGAGTAATATCATCACCTACCCCGGCGTCTCGCAATGCGTGTCACCACGCTCGCTTTATTAACGTACCCACACAGTCCTGCCCATGGCGTGACCTTTTTCATATCATGGGATATTGTATTTTAATATTGCCACTACCACCAGCGTTCGCTTCAACTCTGCGAACCCACCCTAGATCTTTGTGCACACACACAATCGAGCCGTATAGTTTCCTCTTGAAGTACCATGCACCTGTGAGATTCCCATACACACAAGCCAGCTTCACCTCGATTCCAACCCCTCGAAAACCTGATGTTCTTTGGCAGATGAAAAAAGAAAATGCAAAAAAAACCGACGTGAAGAGGAAGAGGATAAAACCTAGTGTAACCGTTTGTTTGAGGTAACACACTTGTCCCAGTACGTTTCTTTATGACTGAACACATTACTCCACCTGCGAACTCGCTTTGGGGTTCTATTGATATGTAGATGTCAGTTACACGTTACACCTATAGTGTGTCGCTGCGGCAAATAAAATGACAGGGAGAAAAAAAAAGTTCGTCGACTAATATGCGGTGTCTCCGTTCGTAGATGTGCATATTCAAAGCCGACGAATAAATTATCTCTTGGATGTTTTTTTTTCATCTCCTGTCGTCCCTTTTACAACTGATATATTTACAGCGGTAAATAAATCGAATGCTAATTATTGTACTGTTATCAATACAAGTCGATCGTGTTGACTTTTTGTTTTTCCATAAAAGTTGTAAGTGAGTAATAATTGTGAGCTGTTGCCCCTTCCTCGCGACTTTTTGCTGGCGCGTTTCACAATAAGATTTCTCGGCGGTGTGTGAACTGCGCATAATATAAATCTTATGTAATTTTGTATATAATATGACGGGGACGTGGTTTTTTTGTCTTTTAAAATGTCAGAGTCGCCATCGGGTCTCCGATTTGACAAGCGACTGTGAACGCTGTAATTTCTTATTTCATTGCCAGTTGTGATACGCACGCGCGCGATAGTAAAAGTTTAATTTTGCAACAGCTACCTACGATGGTCGAAGGCAATAATAATAAATTACAATTTTCGTATCATTATAGGCGATATTCGCGTAACTACCGATCTCAACGTAGGAGTCTCCTGCATATGTATGCACTTTTCTGGACATTTTTTGCCCCTTTCAGATCAACTATCGCAATGGCGGCGTGCGAATTTCAGCCATCTGCAGTGATTTTCGCGAAAAAAAAGCACGACAGAGGAAAAAAATGATAAGACATAACCTACATCGTGAAAAGCAATTTACATTTCAATTATCACTCGGAGCAACTCGTTATGGTGCAGTTGTTTATTGTCTACATAATTTAACTAGTCTGTAACCATTTTTTTACTCTATTTTATGCAAATGAATCACTCATCCGCAGGTGATAGCTGATTTCAAAAAATTGAGATGAAGCAAAAAAACCAACAACCATACGCTTCGTCGACAGACTCATTATGTTAATTAATCGATTCCCGCCCTCTTTTCTCGACTAACAAAAGGGGGAAGGGAAAAGGGAACTAGGTCAACTGCGTTTTATTATAGTTCAAAGGATGCTCGTGATGCCTACGGACTGCTGATAGGATTTTGACATCAACGTTTAAGAAACAATGATTTCTGTTTACGCTACTAACAGCACTTAGTATTCAGCATTTTTTTCTTGTGGTTTTTTCAGTCTTTTAATTTTTTTCTTCCTACGCATCATGAAGAGCGTTGACTTATGGTATAATGTTTTACAATGCAAAAATCGTTGCACTGCAATGATTATCGTGTGGGTCGTCGAGTGACATATTTCTTGTACCCACGTCTAGGTGATATTTCAGTTACAGTCGAACGATCATTTCTTCCCTATATGCAAAGAAAAAAAGCGGCTACAAAACGTCACGCGCGGTTGTTCAATTTAATGTTCGCCGAACTATTTCTGAATGCCTTCAAAGAACATATTTTATTTCACAGTAACAATTCATGTTCGGTCGGTAATAAAAATAGATAAACTTGAATAAACGATGAGCGAAAGGGTTGGAGACAAGTGCTCGAATCAAATATTTAAGATGAAAACAACAAATACAAAGAACTGGATGACAAATTCCAAATAACATAATGCAGTTTGAAAACTGTCGAAAGCAGTCAAGTGAAAGAGTGAATATTAAATATTGAAAAGATGAAATACTCAATCGCCCTGTCGTCAGACAAAGGAAACGAATAAAAAATTATATATCAAACGATGCTGAAACTCTAATAATTGTGTTGAATTTGGGATGGATTGAATAGAAAATAACAGTATAACATTATGTTATAATTTAACTGGTGAATTTTTCCTAACTACTTCATTTTTTTTGATTTACTGGATTTTAAAAAATACGATATAGTCTTTTGTTTAGACGAACGGAAAAATATGTTCTGATTAGAGCTTTTCTTCCTATATATCAATCGATTTTCATAATTCATTTCAGTTTGATTCGAATGGTTAACCATTCGATAACATAATCACACGGAAAAGATAGTATGAGCCAAAAGAAAGAAATTACTGTTATCAGTAAACTTGTTTATATCGCAAAATCATACCGATTAATGATTATGGCAGGATTTTAGTATCGTCAAATATTCATTTGTGAGAATTAATAGAGATTATTACTAGTTACTACGAACCAAATAATAAAACTGATAATATAATACTCGATTCATGAAACTAAATCGTATGAAAAAATAAGTCAAGTTGCTGAAACTGATAATCGCAAATTGTTTTGCTTGAAATAACTGTTTGGAAAAAAAGTTAGTTTAGCATTGCTGTAACCAACTTACATTTCGAAGTCGAGCATGTACAGATGGGATTGAAATGTAAACACGTCCTGTTCCAGGATCCGCCGCTGGGGGCAGCACACTGCAGGTACGCAACGTCTGATGTGAACTGTGAACTAAAAATGAAAATGCGTCAATTTTATTTTGATCCATTTCGAACAGGAACAATGAACTGCAAACATTCTGAAACTTACTAACAATAAATCAACCCTCTATTAAAATTTTTTCGGTAAAATCGTAAATCATTTTAGTTATTCGCACCTCCAACCGTTTTGATTTAGTTTCGTATAATTACTTATTTATTTATGATGGATTAAGCCCCGAACAAAAAAAATCAATAAAACAGAACTAGAACTTTTACTATTCGTCATGTTTGAATAAATCAGTGTACCTCAGCCAGTGGAGATCATTTAGTATGCAAACAAGAAAATCAGACGAGTTGAACGTTTTTTTTCTCTCTCCTATTTGTATTTTTTTTTCACTTGACGTTTTTATCAAGTCATAAATGTTGGAAAAACTTTTCTGCGACGCAATTAAAAGTTTTTCCAGCCAAGATTCATTGGCTGTCTCAATAATACGAACGATTAAAAAACATTATGAAGAAGTTACTTGGAATATAAAAAAAAATCAATTCCATCACGTGCAGTCATTTGTTCGCAAGGACAAGTTGCACTTCAACACTTAGACGTTGAGAGTCTCTCGGTGTGTTATTAAAGTTCTTTGTCAAAGCGATAGTTCACTCGATAGAATGTAAAGCAAGAAAAAATGATGGCAATCCGCAGACACATTGGATCAGCGAATGGCGCTGGACTTGTGTCTGATGTTAATTAAGGCCAAGGAAAGGAAAACATCAAGAAGGTTGTCGCAAGTTGTGAAAAGTCTCCGCTGAGATCGAGCTCGCTACAGAATGCAACTGGCCGAGAGCCCCACTCTAAAACGTCATACAGGAGAGCGTGTGCCAGAATTTTTATCCTGCGGGAGTTACGACTCTTTTACAGCTTCACGACTGCTTGTTTTCATGACGTTCGCTTCGACGCAAAGCTCAAATCTCAAGATCTGCTCCAAACTAGTTTTCTTCCTGCTTCTCGGAGCTACTTCACCCGCGCACAATTTGACGAGTAATTGCATAAACAACTCTAATTCACATTTTTCGCAAAAACAAATTCCAAAATGAAATAATAAAATTCCGATACTAACTGGGGAAGGGAGTGGAACATTTTTTGTGCAAATTAGTGCAATCAACCAAAGGCACAGAGCAAAACCAATAACATCGAACGTTCAATACAATATGAATCGCGAAATTCCTCTCAACAAGTTGTTTTATTTAATTAATTCCTGCCTAATTGATTTTCCTATGTCTATCGGGCGTTTCGCTAAATTTGTTCGATCTCGTTCGCAGAATGATTTCATTTATTTACTATGATCATCAAACATTGTTCTCTCAGCTTGGAATTATATTTAACCCATAAAAATGGATTAACGAATGAATATTATGTTCCGGCAAATATCGCTCTTTTGAATTCTAACTTGAATTTTATCCCAGTCATAAACAGGTTTCAACACAGTCAAAAGGATTGTCCGACTTTATCAATACCGAATTATGAAAATCAGATCTGTATTTTCACTCTCGAAAAATAAGATGAAAACGAAAGAGAGACAAGGAGAGAGACGGAAAAAAGTCCAGCACCCATCCGTATTCATTTTTATTAAGCAACATTTCTCTCGTAATAAAAGTCCGAGACAATCTTCATGGAATCTTTGCGAGACACGCGGTATCGCGTATCGTCGGACTCCCCCTTTTTTTTCGAACCTCGCACTTCTTCCTAGGGTCGGATATAAAACCTGATGGCCGATAACAACCTCTAGCACCCTAGTACCGCCACTGTATTCGACACAAAAGACGAGAGTGGTTCCCGTTTTATTGGAACTACACACCACTTCAAGGCACTCGATAGAAATATACACATGTATAAATACACGGGTACACATAAGGATTATATAACACACTTTTCACATATATGACAACAGTACCAGACTTGCCCCATGAATAGTGGACGTTTGGCACAACGGCAGAGTGATTTTTCTCGGTCGAATATTGGGCACGGATAAACCTGTACGTCTTTTGCGACTCGAATAATTGCATTTATCCGGGCTTTCAAGCGACCATTTTAACTTTGCGATATACTGACAAATGATGTGCGACATTTTTTTTCTCTTTTTTTTCGTCTTCTTTAAGATACTCGAGCCTCGCAAATTGGATTCGTGTTTTAGAAACAGAATGGCAGTTGATAAACATTTGTCTTTTTCTAGTCACCCTCGTGTTTGTCTAACTTTGTCCAACCCTTTTGGTATTTACCAACCATCAGGATCAAATTTGTGAGGTTACAAATACAAGCTCCATTTATTCAACTAATTCCTCAATCGTTCAAAAAACTAATAACAGTTTCAATTTGACCATTTTTTGCACTTTTTGAAATTTGCATCAAAACTGGCGTTTGAATGATTGTGACCGGCGTTTGCTGAGCTCAAATATTGGAACACAGATAGTCGGACCGGGAGGCCCATTTTGGATACAATTTTTTTCGTTCAAAATTTTCGAGATCGCAGTCAACAGACTGTTTGTAGTAGGAGCGGATGCTGGCGGAAATTACGGGAAAACGATCGTCATCCCGTTCGGCAATAGGTAGTGTTCGCGGCAATGCTAGTTGTGATTTCAAGTCGGAAACTTCATTTCCGGATTCGGCGTCAATTTCACAGACGTCAATTCGAAAATCAACGGACCGACACAAAGGGGTTTATCGGCAAACGACCCGAGCGCGCTTCATCGCTCAGGGCGTTATATTGCGCTATCTTTGCAGGACAAGAATAATCCACCGAACGGACTCCGTTGACTGTACTTCTGATGTCTGCTTTTCGCAACCCTCTTCTACTTTCTTCCTCTGCACTGTTCGTTAAACATCAGTGCGATAATCAAACATTTATATAGACTCTGGTCTCCTCGTCTTTAATCAAATTTGTTTTTCATTAGTGAAACGTCCGGTCATTATACTAACTACGTTTGACAGTTGCCAACCATTTATTTCTGGACACTAAACAAATTTAGAGATCTCCCTGTTATGGAAAAAGTTGGGTTTCGTTTAATTTCACAAAGCCAGTCCTGAGCCAATACTGAGCCGACGCTACAATTTGAAATTCCTGCAAATTTGTCGGTCAGAAGTTAAAATTTTCTACTCGTTTTAACTGGTGCCAACGTTGAGCCAATACTGAGCCAACTGCAATCTATAAAATTATATCTTAAGAGTCAAAGTCTGACTATCATTGAACAAAACTGAATTTTCGGTCAAGAAACAAAATGTCATGCTAAATTTAATGAGCCAGTACTGGGCCAACGCTGGGTTATGAAATTTCAGTTCAAGACATTGAACGTCTGACCAATTTGACCGGTAGAATAGTAAAATTGTTGGTCCTGCGAAATGTGCAACCCCTGTCTAAATTAATGCCTTACTTTTACGACCAAAGTCATAGCGCTAAGTAAACTAGACCCACTTAGCGCGGATGTAGTACGTACGAGAAGGGCATTAATTTTGCATTGCGTATATCGGAACAATTCGCCACATTGCACCGCCATAATCCGCAGCTGGCGAGAGATTGAAACTGCTCGTGAGACGACTTACGATATATTATTCAGCGTGTCAATCAAATCGGTGCGTCTGCAAAAATTTATCTCCAATTCTCGTTCGTGCTTGCATCATCATTATAACGACGGTATCGGTTATAATTCAATGGCATTATTTCATTCTTGCGTGCGTTATTCCAACTATTTTCTCCTTTGCGCGCTCGAATTTATGTAACATATCATTTCGAGTCACTTCGCTTCGACAAGTAAAAACGACAAGAGAAGAAAAAAAACCCCAAGAAGTTTATCCACACAACGCGATTGCAAGCATTATTTCTCGGAAAAGGTATTAATAACGTTATTGCTGCACTTGCGAACGGTCATATCATAAAATGTTTATTGCCGCAAGTTTGGGCGATGACTTAGTTATGCCGTGGCTCGATTTTTCATTCAAATGAGATGCAAAACGCGTACCGGTTGTAATGCAACGCAGCAATATCGGCGCGCAACGAGAGAGACGGACGAAGTGAGAGGGAGGCGTAAAACGAGATCGCTGATTTGATGTAAGTTTACACACATCACTGACGCGTACCAACGTCTACTGTTAACTAGGTTTACTAAGGTAACAAGGGCTTGTCTAATGACTCGGAAGGTCCGGATTATTTGATTATCACATTACCAGTGATTTCGCCACGAGGGAGAGCCATAAAACGAGCGAGCCCCCGTCCCTTCTTTCAGCAGCCACTGAAACGAGTCGTTGGATACTGAAAAGATATTTGATACACCCCGGTGTGCGATGGTACGCTGAAATCCAGTTGGGGAGAAGTCAAAGAGATTTGAACCAAGTCTTCTAGACACATCGATAATATTTGGTTTAGTCCTTCTGTCACAACTGTTCGTCAAATTACAACGTCGGGCCTATTAAATAAAACGCCCGTAAGGAGCGCGTAATGCCCCATCGGTTATCGCCTTTTCATTTTACAATCCAATTTTTGTTCATTTTACCGCCCGTACTTGTAAACATTTCCCTGTCGATAATCGCTGAATTTGGTTTTTATTTATTTTTCGTTGCTTGTTTTTGCGTACATTCGAGTGCACACACTTTTTTGTTCGCGCATCAAAATTCGAATGGACGTCGGGACACGTTTACGACAGTCGTTAAAAATATGAATCATAATGCGATATGAATTCAAACCATCCATGAAATAGTTGTCCAGTGGTTGTTACATGGCTCGTTACTTTGAAAATCAGTTATATCAAATCACGTAAGCCATTCTTCGAAAGCGCGAAACTCCGATTGAATGCGACTTAACTCGCGTCTAACTCTTTTTCGCATGCAAATTTAATGACCAAATGACGAGGAACTTCATCTACTTCCGACACGAGTTCAGTTCAGAACAAAAAGCGGAGAGTGAGGATGTGAAAAAAAAAGAGAAAAGTTATTGATCTATGCCGGTAGCATCAGCTGCTTAAGTTAAGACGTAACCCTTTCAGTCTGCGTAACGAGTTGAAGGGCCGACCTTTAATTAATTGAGTCTTTAACAATGACTCAGGTGTCCCGCAGAATCCCGAGATCCCTTATTGAGGGTTCTCTTGCGACTACGACGGTTCGATAATAGCTCTGCATTATCATACGCACGACCTACTTAGCCGTTGATGCGGACCCGTAAATACCCAAATTTGCATGCACCTAAGCCAGCTTGCGATGGATGGTTAACAAATCTGAGCTCAACTAGGCAAGGATTAAAACCATTTTTTGTCCAGCATCATTTTGTCCCGATATTGTCTGGGAACGAGACAAAAGATCTCAACCTGATACCGATGAAACTCTAACGGCTAAAAAATTAGCTTCCATTTCTCATCCCCGCATACATTGACATTTTTTTGTCCTACCTAAAAAAAGCTCAATTTAATAAGTCATTTAAAAAACCGAAAAAAGAGTCCCCAAAAGGGGGCCTTAATTCAAGACACACGTGTTTTCACATTGAAATCAGTTTTTTGCGGCTTGCGAGTCGGAGAGAAATGTTATGAGGATGAAATGACGGCTAATTTGCATTTAAAGATCGGTATCGATTTGCATTTGAGATGAACAAATCGAAGCCCCATTGAAAATCGTTAGCGGCAAAGTTGTCACTAAGTGCTAGGATAGCGACGGCAAACGACGTTACTGGAGACTCATTACTCTCGGTTTGCATATAGACGCGTATGTCTACTACGGACGGATGAACGGACGCTGACTGAATACCGTGCGAATTATATGGACTCGACGAGGGGTTGCTTCGGCACAATAGTAACACTAATGCACAACCATCGCGCGTATAACACACCCCTGCCCAGGGCAAACTATCTACCTATATAGCAGGATTCGATATTGGCCAGACCTAACCACCGGCTTATCTACAACCAAAGAACCAAAGCATATAACCAGACGAACGGTGCTTCATTCCCTTGACTACAGTTCGAGTCGCATCATGCCTGACTAACTCGACATGATATTTAGCCTCTTGGCTAATACAATTAATGTCTCTACGAACAATCAACTCGCTCGCCGGTTACTATCGTTATCGTCCGGCTTTTTTTCTGCGTCCAAGCCCGACTTGCGGTTTTGGGTTATCGAAAAACGGTCCCTCGGACGCTGTCCTGCTGGACAGTGAATAATGAAACGCTCAAACTTCGGCCCAACAATATCGTAACTCATAAATAGTACATGAAATAGGTCATACGTCAAATTCAGATTGGAGGTTTTGGGGAAAGAATGTTGTTTTTCGATTTAGATAATTTGATATAAAGTGGTGAAGGATTCGACGTACTAATATCGGAGTGATGGTTATCTTGGTTGGTTTGGTATGACGAAAACTAGTGGGATCACATCAGTCAACGTCGGAGGCCCAATGTTTAATATAGCTTGTCGCAATATGTTATTACAGAGCTGCGAATTATGTGCCAACGTATTCCTCGATTTGCGTCATGACAGAGTCGCTGATTTGGCGCGGAGAGATTATTGTAGGTGAGGGTGGCCTGGGTGGCGCCTGTCAGCGTATGCTAATCGTGGTAATAGGGCATACATTGTATACGCGGTTCAACTAATATTTCGAATAACGTCGATTTGGGTGTACCTAGTGTTGCACATTGCAAATGTGCTCCGGGCAAAAGGACCCCCACGAGTTAACAATGCGGACATTGTCCATTAGAAGCCGTCGCAATTACGCGGTTGGTCACGCAGCAAACATTGAAAATCGAACCGCGGAAATAAACCTGCGATAACCACATGACTAATTACTTCTTTGTACGATCCACTCCTTCGACTCCTAATAAAGTTACTTGAGAGTATTCCTTTACAATTAATCCTAGTCGGAAATACTTTAGCGACACTCAAAAATTTAATATGTTGAATATTAACTCAAATTTTGATTTATGGGTTAATAACTGTTTGAACAACGTTTACGTATTACCAATAATGAGTTAGTGAATTCAAAATTTTAAAGCTTTACAAAAGAAGAAAGTGTAATTGCTACGAATAAAAAAAATGACATCTTGATTTTGTTTGCACATTTTTTGTTGCCAGAAACAATTCATTAAAACGATATTTCTAGGTAAACACCAGCGCCGTTGATGCAACTTCATTTTACTGTGGTCTCGTAAACGCGCAATATTTACGACAGCTTACAAATTGCATGAGCATTTAATTCAACATGACCGTCCAGGTTACCTTTCACAGCCTATTCATTTGTCTGTGTATATCCGTGCTGATAACACGTTTCCACCATTACAAGGAAAACCCAACAAGAATGGTGATTTTTATTCAAATCGTTTGACTCTGTTAGTTTTATAACACTAAACTTTCATCTCTGCAAATCACAAATTTATCGTGAGCGGGAAAAAATTGAAAAAATCCCCCCGCCGAGCAAAAAAGAAAAGAGAAAAAAATATCAATAGATCGCATTCGAAACGAACCGACGAAAAATAACTCGTTGTAATGGTCGGGGAATTGTAAATAACTAGAATGAATATTGATGCTTGAACATAACGGCGAATAAAAATGCGAGATAAAACTACAATTTATTCCGGCGCGTTTGGAATTAATCTGACAAAGTTTGATGGTATTAAGCCGATAGGCTCTCTTTTTCGACTGTTCTAAAATATTTGCTCGTATTCAAACGCGTGACATTACGGGCTCTCCGGAGCAAACTGTAAATCAGGCACGAAAAAGAGAAAAGAGATTTCGTATATTGCAAGCATATTTGGTATCAGCGACCCTTCGCGAAAGTATCCGCGTCAGAAGCAAGATGGGTGCATTAGCGCGCTGATTCGAACGATATAGGTCCCTGGGTGCCAGTAACAACGCCGATCCGCTCCCAAAAGATATTATAATTTCCGACTCAAATGCAGCGTGATACAATTTCTTAAGAATATCATTCGGCGCGATCGTGGAGAGAGCTCCGCCGATATGATCGTATCTGAACTCACTCGTGCATTGACGTGATAATGGATTCTTGCCTTTTTCTCATTTTATTCAGATTCGCTCGTCTTGTTATAGTTTTGTTTTTCGGTCTCCGTCCCATTTCCATGCTCTAATAACAGTTCTCTGTCGCGTATCATCATCGTTCTCATGTTTTTCAATTGATTCTTCAACCCTCAAGTTAACATGTGGCTCTGACAAACTTTAACAGAAAATTCAAGTACATTTCTTCGAAAAATTCATCAGAAAAACAACTTTCTCGTTATTTTTCATTTTTAAAAACAAATTGTTAAAATTTCTTTGAGAATAAATTATAAATCAGTGTCAAAATTGAAGCAAAACGTTAATACATAAAAGAGCAAAAGATTTGTGTGTTTTTGAAATGGCAACTTAATAAAACATAGTCGAAAAAACCCCTGATCACATATTCTTTCGGGTAAGTAGATCAGCTGCAGGCAGATTGCGAAGATGATAATTCCATTAGCAAAGAGGAAAACTTTTTTTTAAGACCTTCCAGTTGACGTAAAGTAATACGCTATAAGAGGAAAATGAGTTGTCAAACAGTGCTCTCGTCGGGATCGATCACTCGCCCACTTTGATAGAAACATATGATGTGTAACAAGTTGGATCGATTATCTCGAAACTCCCCGGAGGTAAACGAGAGAAGTTGAAGATTGTTTTGATGCAAAGCATCAATATCACAAAAATTTGCATGGCATTATTTATTTTTACGAGCAAACAAAATCCTTCGAGCACCGACGTTTTAAATAAAAATCCAAACGAATCGTCGCCCCCCCCGCGCCTACCCCCGAGGGAAATCGTTTTAAACCTTTCAAATTTCGAATACAAGGAAAGTCTTAGCGAAGCGTTTCAGTCGTTTGCGACCAATGTACTCAGAGAGCACATAAATATACGGGTTGCAGAAAAGGGAAGCCGTTCAAAATATGTTTCCTAACATTCCGCTATGGTCGTTTGCCAGGGAAAATAGCTAAATGCTTTTTGCGAAAACGCATTTTAATCATTGCTTTGCATTCTTCGTGACAGGGGTTGTCGTGTGTAACTGTGCAATACACTGGTTTCGATCGTCAAAAAAAAAGCACGAATAAATTTCGCGCCCCGAAATTTATATCCGAAAGATTTTTGCGTTAGGCAAAAAAGCGTTATGGATGGTGTTGCAACCAGACACCCACGTGGCACTTTTCCTAGCGAATATCATTGGTCACGCTTCCGATCGCTGGAAGCTAATTCGCTCAGAAAACTACTGCACTCGCGACGAGCGACAACTTACTCCTTTTCCGACAACCCGATCTGCATGAATGCAAGTCTGAGTCTATCGCACGAGGCTACTTTGAATCCGCGAATCTTTCTCATCGTCTTATTTTGCAAAAATTTCCAACACTAAAATTTTTTGACTGTTAAAACTAATTTTAGCAGGTATGAATCTAAGCCCGAAAAAATTGAACTTTATGTTTACTCGAACTGTACAAAGTCCTATTAAAACCCTTTCAGAGGGACAAAATAATTTATAGTTAACAATAAAAGTGGTATCTTTGTTGCGAGTAATTCGAAAGCATTTGTTTGCAATCTTCAATTGAGTTATAAATCCTTTTATATTTTGCGACCGAAATGTTTTTCGGCGAATATTGATGGTAGTTTGAAAAGCCAAGTAAGTGGCTGGGAAACCGTGACATTGCTATTCTATTTGCATCTGTGTTTATTGTCACATTCCGCGTACTAATACGATAAAAGCTTATCTGTGTCGTGGAACTTTGTGCGGAATACTGGCGCGGCAGACTAAATTGAAGTGGACTTAACGAGGTTACAGTAAAAGAGACAATCGCGAGTTAATGACTGCGTAATTAAACGTGAGACAAGCAAAATATTGCGAGCTGTGCGTGATGCAAACGAATCGACCGTATTATTGACCTTGCGCCGGCTATTGTGCAAATTCCCTTTCAATACCTTAGGATTTGCCTATACAAGGTCGTTACAAATTGTCGCTGAATATCATTTGCCAACAAGTTCGTTTTCCTACTCCGCGCTCGTTATTCATTCCGACATGGCTTGCAGTCGCCTTTTGTACAAGTTCACTTTTCCTACATACAGACGCACTTTACTCCGATGAGTTGACTAGATCTTTGTCGAGCTCTTGAACAAGATTTTACAATATGGTAAATAAAGGTGCGGTTTAAGTACATAATTGGAACTCATTTATGTTTGCTCTAACAAACTTCACTTTCTGTTTTTTCTTCCTGTTTTTTTTCGTGTGTTTGAGAAAAAGAAAAGTTGCAAGTGAATATTTTCATGAAAATTGAAACATAAATGGTAGGAGAAGTTGGTGTCTCCGAGGCAAATTGAAAAGCGAAATTGAGATATTATTCCGGTCGGTATTCAAATACTGATACGAAGTGCTTGACATTAAGCATTCATACGAATACAGCATATTACCGCGTCTGTGCGAACAAACCACACGAGAATAATCCCGGGAAAAAGTGTTTCCGGGTCATTATTCGGGAATAATAACTCTTATAAGCTGGAATCTCAAAAGTCGAAAACTATTAGCATATTAATGGTTGGCAGTTCAGTTAACCCTTCCATCGGCGTCGGGCATATTTGCATCCTGTCGCAGACGAGGAACTGCTGAACGGTGGCAGTGCGTTAAAAGCTCGGGCCACCCTCGAAATCGCGAGAGCAAAATTAACATGACAAACTACCCTTAGCAATAAGGGTCCAAAAGATATATTGCCCCGAATATGTGGGTGTATAGTAGAAACAATAGATGGTCCCGACTAAATGCACGCGATGGAAGCGCCAATGCTCCATGAATGCGTTTCACTTTTCTTCTCATTTTTTTTCTTTTTCACTTTTTCAGTCTTATCTCCGTTTTCGACTTAACTGCCGTGCTTATTTATTGCTACACCGGTAGCAACGCGAGTCTTGTTGGATCTCTCGAACCAAATTGTTTTCGTCAACTTGTTAGTTCTCAAACGACCTGTCACTTGGATGTCTGCATCTCGTCTGATAATTTGAGTAACAAAGTGTTCTGAAACGTGTCACTTTTTTCGCATTTTTTACAACTCCACGGGACTGTTTTGTTTCTTCAATCAATTTCAATTATCAAACCAGGAAAAAAAAGTTTGTTATTACGTGGAAGAGTAAGATTAAAAGTATTTTTCTCGTCTTAGCAGTTTTGTTCGGTGCTAGAATTGTCGCTTCGCTGGTGCTTATAAACTCGCCTTTTTGCAAAAGCTTTTTTACGATCAGCTCCCGGAAGGAGGAATAAAAACGAGAGAAATCCCTTTTGATGCCTCGAACCGTAATGAGGATTCGAGTTTCTTTGGAAGAATGATTTTTCGCGGAGACGAATTCGTCGGATTCGATAATTACGAAGATTATATTGAATGTCAAAAAGCACGCGGCGCAAGCACCCTTCTCACCAGACCGCAAAATACCGTGCAATTCGTTCGTTATCGGCTGCGGTTAAATTGTTTATCGTGCAGATAAACCTGCCAACATTATTAAGTCGCGGATTTTTATATTCCGCCCCATACCATTTTTCACTTGTCCCTTGGGATTCAAAGAGAAAAACCAACATAAAAAAAGAAAACAATTTCTGATTCATTTTGAAACCTAATATCATAAATACTTAGATATGGGTTTTATATTTCGTTGCTCAAGAGAGAGCATTTTAATGACAGATATCCCGAGTAGAAACAACGATTTGATCTTTTATTTCTTATTTCTTACTTTAAATTAGGAGGGTGCTGGAGCTTACATTCTAAAAAAACCCCATTTCCAGGCTTTGAAAAGAATAAACTATAAGAAAAGGTGTACTCGGTGACAGAAAGATTCATGAATGAACGAACAAAAAAAATCGCAACATTAATTTAAAATGAAAAAAAGAACTAACAAACATGGATAAAAAAGCATAAAACGGTGCACTTTATAATAGAGTAGACATAATACCTTACTTTATTTACCCGGATAATGGAATCAAAAATGGAGTTATTGGTTGGTAGGAACAGAAGCCCAGAGACTCGGATTCAATTTCGATTGTACGAAACACATGTACGTGGCGGTATTAATGCACGCCAGTTGAGGACGAAATAAAAAATATTTACCATGATTTGGTTGACGCGGGTGTCTGTGTAACCGCGCACGCATGTATTTCCTTTCTCAGTGACAATCTTTCCCCTATTCTTGATATTTCGCATGCCGACATTGTTCCGCGCAGTCATGGGGGATTGCGGGGCTAACACGCCGAGATATCGGATCAATTTTTTAAGCTGAGGGAGAGCTGAGACTTTACACTTCTTGAGATACGTTTTTCACCGAGGGTTGATTCCAACAGAATAGAAATCGCCAGCGAAGAAAATTAAAACGTGTCGGAGGCATCGCTTGAGTTTTTACCGCCACTAGACAATGCATTGATGCCCCGCGCGAACAAAAAAATGTCCAAAGCTTTTTGTCCTGTTTGCTCTTATCGACTTCCCCGCTCGCAGGATCATCCCTGTGATCCTTGAGGTTTTTTAAATAAGTCGCGTCTGAATACAAAAATGCGCGTTTCTCAGTTCCAAATTGCGAGTAAAAAAGGGAAAGTAGACAACAGAGAGCAAGGCAGCGTCCCCCTTATGCAGAGGTGCGTTGAATTGGGTTGCATTTATATGACGCTTTTTACGATATTTATTTACAGCCCCTTCAAGACAACGCGCTATCCTGTCAGTCGCAGAAGTCGCCCGCGTTCGAATAATCTGCGCTAACTTGGTGCCAATAAAATTTTCCAACTTAAAGTTTATGGGCCCGAGCCATTCGGTTGGAAAACTAAATAGATTTTTGGGCGTTGAAAATCAGACGCAAAAATATATCTTTTGCACGACCAACATACATAAACTCGACGCAATTTTCTCACAGTTCTTACCAGAGATTGAAAACGATCTTAACGGTACAGAGAAATGTAAGAAGTAGAAAAAACCAAGAGGATCCTTGCGGATCTGCATGCTCAACTTTTTGCTATAACTAGATTTGCGAGGCAGAAAAGGGCGATTTGTGTATCGGTTCTGTTTCGCGCGGAGAAAACAAATCGTTTTGTGGATTCTCGGATAGTTGTCGATACTCGAAAGTCAAGGCTTTATGGCGAAACTATGAAGGTACTGTCGGGGAAACATAAATTATACGACGTCGTAAGTGATAACGCTTGTAGAAAATAAATATTATATGACGTGGAATAAAAGTAAAAAAAGGCAGAAGGAAAAGACAGCAGGAAGGTAAATGCAGCCGCAATAAGTTATTGCGGGCGTCGTAGTGGTGTGCTGGGGTTTAAAAAAAACGGCCGTTCGAGAATCGAAACGCGAGCAGGAAATTAGCTCCTAAAGTCGATGCCGAGAAATAAAAGGCACGTTTGGCAGAAAGGGGGCGATGGAAAAGAATAAAAGACAGTGGCGCAGTTTCGTGCAAAATGTCGAGCATTTACTTAAATTTTATTTTGAGCTTCGAAGCACTTGCGAGGCGACGTATTACGTGGCGGACGAGGGTCCGGAGAATTTGGCCCCGGCAGATCTTTTCCTATAAATGGCATCAATCGTATTTGATACCGATTCGAGAAATTCAAATGAACGACTCGTTTCAGCTGATTGATCGAAATGAATCAAGGCAAATTGAAGAGTTGGAAAATGAAAAACAGTTGATCCTTGGCGAATCATATTGTTTTTTGAAAGGTAAGTAGCGAGGTTGAAATGAGAATGTTAATGCAACTACTTTGCATATTTTTGATGGCGAAATGATGAACGACGGCCGAGCGTTGAGCACGGAATATTCCCTTGCGAATGATTTTAATGTAGTGGAAATGAAAGATTTGTACGTTGCGTATTCAACAAACACATTATAATGATGAAATGACCATTGGCCATCGGTTCGTACGAGCAATCGCACCAGATCGCATTCAAATGGATAAGTAACAGGGAAGAAAGTCACACAAATCACGTACATTTAAAAAGTATTCAAATGGAATGATGTAAATTTGTAGGTCTCGACATAAGAGCCCACTATAAAACATAACCGGTCAACTTTTTTTGCACTCTCAAATCGAAAACAGTTTGAGCGATGTGTTCTACAATTACCCTCTCGCGATGTGTTTTTTTCCCCCGTCGTAGATGTAACGATGATGGTCAAATGTGAGGAAAATAGTAGAAGAGGACATATTTTCAGGATCGCGACCCTCCTGCGGCGAAGTACCACTCCGCGAAGTTGGACTAATTTAAATATCAGTTCTGCGAGGGTGGCTTGTAAATCTATCTACTAGCTGCAAATTTATCGTCGTCGTACGTATGGATGTTTTATTTAGTAGCTTGCTTGCACGGTTAACTTAGGCGCGCCATACAAGGTGATTCATGAATAAAATATCTCTGCTAATACCCGAACCTTCGGCGTCATGTTTCTTTTCCTTCGAGATGCAGCGTCGAGAAAGAATGAACAATTGTGTCACGGCGTTCAAACGGAAGACGATATATTTCCCCCCACTCGCGCCGAATTAAACAACTTTTTTCCACCAAATTTTTTGCCGCGCAACGTATCGAAATAAAGATGAGCTCGATTTATCACGAAACTTTTTTTGTTTTGCATAATCCTGGAGGTGCGTTATTACCATCTCGTAAGATTGATCGGAGAGGAGAAAAAATTGTTCGAGATATTTAATAAGGTTCGCCATGACTGCGGAATATCTCGGGTGTATCGCATATGTAGTCCATGATTGTGCCTCAATACGAGATTAAGCGGGTTCAATACTGTTAGCAATAAATTCGTACCTACTGCAAGATATTTCATAAGGGAGAGAGATCCATCAATAACGTACAAAGAGCAATGCGACGACGAGCTGCTTACGCTGCGCGCAATACGTTTAGCAGTGTGCGTGATTCCTGGTGGCTGTTGGAGCTCGCCCCTTCAGCGCCAGCAATAAATAATGCGATAAAACACGAGTTTGTCAAGCTCTATCATCATAGAGACAAAAAAAAGAACGCGCGATATGATCGAGATTGAGAGAATACGACCAATCTTATATTTTTATCTTTAAAAATTCATTATACAATCAACGAGCTTGAGCCGGCCGATAATCGTAACGGACGCGATGTCGTATAACTGTCTCGTCGCAACTGTCAGTGAAATGATTGGGACTCGTGAAAATGGAATTAATAAACGAACGGAAACCGTTATTGACAAGACTTTTATGTAGTTTCTGAAAACATTATGAAAGCGTCGTTTTTTTATATCATTTTCTGTTATGGCAACGGTGGCTTCACAGAAGATATGACACCCTCCGAGCCGAATTGGTCGTTAAGTGGAAATCATATTCATAAAACAAGTGAACCGAGGCCGAATGCTTTATTCTTCTTGAGTGACCGCGTCGCATTACCGAAACGCCGAAATTTATTAGCACTCCATGCGAGCCTAGAATGGCCACTGCCAATCACAAATTACGCACCATAACAAAAATCGTTACCGCTCTTACGGTTACTGCTGTCGGTTGGTATCCGACCTTAGTCATTGCATCGTTATAGACGCAATGACCGCCCGCACAACTGTTATCTTTCATAGGGCGACCTGTAATCGACAAGATTTCATAGTGATTCATGTTAAACTCCGACCAGAAATGCTTTCTTTTATTCCAATCGATTTGCCTGGTTTTGTCTCTTAACAAAAACAACAATTACATTTTTAACCCTTTCAAACCCTCGAAGGGTTAAAAATAAGAACCAAAACAAATGAACAGAACTTTTTTCGACTTGCAAATTCGTTCCAATCTTGGAAATGGTCCAAACGAGTTGAAAATGAGATAAAAGAATTTAGATGGATTAGACAAAATGGGATCTGATAAGAAAAACTATTGAACTTGACAAATTATTTGTACTCAATAAGAGGGAAGACGGCGGAAAAAAGGAAAATCGACTTTTGTTAAAGTTAACGTCTGCGCGTCGAAGGGGCAAGACGATCCAATTAATTATCACGGGAGTTGAATTATATTTAGCGGAGCCAAACATCGGTATCATTTATTCATTCGGTTACACGACTGACAACTCTATCCTCGACCCTCTTCGATGGCTCTTTGCGCCTCGCCGAACTTTTTCTTGCTCTTCATCAGTTTATTGTGGAGCTTCGTGTCGAAAAGTTTTTCTTTCCCGAAGCGTGATGAAGGACCGACGAGACGGGCAGAATAAACGTGACCTGACGACGCTCCGGGTCTACTTAAACGGTGTGAGATTACGTTCTTATCGTTCGGGTCATTGCGATCGTAGACTAACGATGACCCGAACTATCCCGCATGGTTTTTGAAAAGCGACCAGCTTGCAACTCCAGTGATCCATCCCACCCCATTGACCCAATTTCTTGACTTCTCGACCCCCGATCTATCATGCCGGAGCGTTAACGAAACATCGTTTATTTTTGCCACGAAAAAATATCAGGACATTAATATTGTCTCTGGTGAATTGCTTTTGTATTCGATTTCCTTGATTGTGGACGATCCTTCAACTACATTCGTCTCTTGAGCAAATTGAATAGTTCTTGATGGTTCATCTCGTGAGATCGATTGTAGGGGATCTTTTTGCTCGGCGGATTAGACAGTTCATACGCTACCAATTTCCTTCCTGGTGTAAACAGACGAAGACTCCGGGGAGAGGAAAATACAAAATTGCGTCGTGTTTTTTCGTCGAGAAGAAACGGTGCACATTTCAAAGTGAAATTTTCGTAATCGCACAAAGCAACAGGAGCAGGTTGCCTGAACCTTGAAGTATCGTTAAGAGAATTTTTGCGCCACGTCGTCAGGTGCTCGCTCGACCGTCGAGAGATTTAACAGTACATAAGGAGCGGCAATTTTTTCCGCATCATACACAGTAGATTGCTCTACAAAGTAGACGCATAATCAAGATAAATGAGTTTGTGATTTTGTACATCCTTACCATAATGTCTCGCCCAAAACACTGCTGAATACCGAACATTGAACAATTGTCACTTCTTGTGTTTCCTCTTTTTTTTAAACCACTTTTAGACGGTTGAGGAGAGCGCAAAAAAAGATAAAAGTCAAAACAGGGGAGTCGATAAGGTTTGTTGACAGAAATTGCTTGTGATGATTTACGAGGTGGTCGTAAATAACACAATGCCGAGAATCGTCATTTTTATTAAACTGACAGCGTGATATGTGCCAATTTACGGTGGAATTGTAAAATTAAAAAGCATCCGATAGTCCTCCCTCCGAACTGACTAAACAATGTAACGCTCAAGGGGTAACTCGTCATTGGGCGATGCGCAGTGCTCCTAGTGCCATATGCCTCTTCACGTTGTAAAGGGTGCTTTAAAATAGGGTCATGGAACCATCCTGCATTTGACTTTCATTACGTCTTACAATCGTGCGGAATACACACAAATAACGATACAGTTACAAATTCATTGTAAAACAACAATTATTACCTTGTATACATTTTCTAATTTAAATCATTTGAAATTCATGACGAAACTAATAAATTCAAATCGGAGTAGTGATTTTGTTGTATTTATTCTGATTGAAATGTGGATTCAAAAAAAATTAAACAATTCTTTATAACTAATACTAACAATATCGTAATTGGAATTTTTCTAGATTGCAAAAACCTGATAATCAATGAGTTTAGAATAAAATGCAGAATTATAAATGGTGTTTGTCATTCAGGATCTTTCGTGCGATTAGTTAAAGTCGAAGTTATAAATAAAAAAATAAAATTACCGAAGCCAGAGAGAAAACGCAGAGAGCGGCCATTATGAGTGATACTGAGCAATATCTACCCTTGGAAGCGTTCTGAAATTTACTGTACAAGAAAATTAAAAACAGTCATCCAGACCTGAGTCACTAATAGCGGGCATCGTTCATGTCAATATGGGCCATTGCCTGTATTACCATATTACAGCTCGGCGAATACTCGTTGCCGCGGTTGTGCTATCGCTTATAAATACCAGCAATTACCAAACATGAGGGGTCTCGCTCGTCTTTCGTTTTTTTCCCCGGTTACGTACGCGATAGCCTCTCCGCAAAATGTATGTGTGTGTCAAAATTCAATTCCGCGTTATGAGTGGAATCAGAAAGGATCTGTGTAAATTGGACGATACGTTTTTCCTCCTCTCCGTTTCATTTTAATGGCCTGGTGCTTCTAATTGAAAAGAAACAAAAACCCAAAAAACGATTCGAAAATTTTCTTCTCCAAATACAAAAACTCAAAATAACAATATTCATCACTCTATCCTCTCTCTGTTTTTTCATTTTAATGGCCTGGTATTTCTAATTGAAAAAAAAAGTTCAAAATAATGGTTCGAACAATTTCATTGAAAATGGAAAATATCAAACGAACAAATTTCATCTCTCGTATTTTGGTTTTATGAAAAAGCTTTTCTCATGATCGTAAAACACCGCAACCAAGAATATAAAAGTGTAGCGTTTCACTCTTGACAAGTATTAACTCGACGAGACACTGACGTTGGCATGGTCGAGTTAAGCATGCTCGTCGATATTTACTATTGGATCTGTTGAGCACTTTTGAGTTCGTATAACTTAGCCGAACATTGTCAACATTCAATATGCTTCGAACGCTGAAGGGCGCCGAGCAAACGACGCTCTCACTAAGGGATGAAAGGGAGTGCACAACTTTTTTTCACTTTCTCACCCTTCGAACACGATTTTCGTGATTGCCGCGCTAGGTTAATTGATCGGAAGTCTTGACTACACGTGTCGTTCATTCATCGATTTGTTTCTCGATTTGATTCCAACCCAATAACAAAAAATCATAATCCAACGAAACAAAAAAAATTTTGTCCAAAAACTTCAACCCCGCTTGAAAACACTTTTCATCCATCAACACTATCATTAATCATTTCGTAACTTTCATATTTATAATCGACTTGAAACTCTTTAATAAATAAGTCATTTTCAAAACCCATCCAAATGACAAAAAACATTGCCAACTAACTACGAAAGAATTGAGGGAAAAAAATAATAAAGGTGTCGGAGACACACTCCTGCCATCAATCAAAATTAATTGATGTTCATGGACCTTATGTAATTATGACCCACTTGAAAAAGAGAGAAAAAAAACGAAACAAAAGAAAGCCGACAAACCGTACAACCGATTTTAAAAACAGTGACTTACAAACGCGCGCCAAAATATTCAAAGTCATTATGTTATTATTGAACAGTACACTTAGGGATGAGCATAGCATTATAATAGAAAATAATAGCATACGTTTCACACTGCGAGGCGTCTGAGTAAACTTTACAAAATATCACAACAGGGGGTGTGACCCGTGCGTATATTCTTCTGGGTGTCTATAAATGAATCAGAAAATAGTGACAGGAGCTTCCCACGCGTGACCGGTCACGTGCCCGATAATTAGATATTCTTTCTGTACATTAGTTGGCGGTGCGCTGCGCTCGTTCTTTTCACAAGGATCCCAACGTTTTCTTTATTAATAGTTTTGTACACTCTTGATCGCGCCAACTTGTCTAACTATCGAATGGCGTGAGCAAAACCAACTCTGACTTCGTTTTCATTGTCATGTTTCTTTTTTATGGAGCCGGAAGTGCCCACTAATAATGAATGTGAGAAGCAATTTTACCGTGAGCTTTTGAGAGGTGGTAAATGACGATTTTAATAGTATTTAATCATGCCAAAGTGCCGAGCGAGAAATGAACAAAACGAACAAACATTCCCGCGTTCCCGGCCAGAGGAACAAATCAATACAAATTTTACACCGAGCGTATACGTGTATATCTAAATGTTAAACGCTCTCGAAACATTACAACTCGGACACTTTCAGTTTCCACGGGCGTTTGTATTTATACGTACGTAAATAGAGGCGTTAAACTGACTGGCTGACAACTCTGATAATTGCCTTGCGAGTAAAAGCAGTTACGAGGCTCGTTTGCCACAGTATATTACAAACAAAAGGCCCGGCGCGAGCCCCCGCAAAACTACAAGTTTGTGTCAGGCGTGATGCCAATATCTAAACTGCGCGCATATCTTTAACGCTATCAATGACTAGTATCTGGCTGTTTATCCGGCGTAAAAACAGCCGAGGGAACACGAAAATAACGCGGGGGTTGTAATTTTGTCGATGAATGTAATTTGGCAAGTTGCAAATTCTCTTTACTTTGTTTCCCATGTTTAGTATTATGGCCGTCGGAGCGTTAATGAATGCAAATTTTACTTTGTAATAGACACACGACGGGGACAGAAATGCTTTCAGATCATCATCACGCGCTTTGCGTATCACAATTCAGGTTACAAGTTTGGCGCGTTTATAAGCACATAAACAGAGGCGTTAAACCGACTGCCTGACAACTCGGATAATTGCTTTGCACGTGAAATCCGTTACCAAAGTTTGCGCAGTTCCATCACGGTACGTTAGAATAACAGCCAGCGGTGTAAAACTCGCTGAAATATGTCAATTGCAGATTACACCGACGTCCGGCCAAGTGTTCTCAGGTGACCGGCTGTTTTCACACATTAGTCCTTGCGGCCGAACCAATGAGTACCTATTTCTACCTCTCGAAAAGGGACACCAACCCTCCCATTAATAAACTTTTCGACCGGATAAAATTGCACGATATGTAATTGGATGAAATTGAAATTCCATCATGGGGAGTTGGAATATGGAAAAAAAAGAGAACAAGAATAAAGCGACAGAAAAAATGAAAATAAAAATGGTTGAGATGACAAGGGCTGCGCGATTTTTCATGTGCTTGATACAGTTGCTGAGGCACATCTGAGTCCTTTTCATGAATATCATTTGAATAATTACCTATTTTGGTTTGAATGCGAGCAGACAGCGACGAGCGAGAACATTGGCTCTGATTTTGATTGAAATTCACTGATCACAACATCGTTCACTCATATTATTGGTCTCGTTTCAGATCAAAGGAAAACGTCAGACGGTCTTTATGCCGAGTCCTCTGCCTTACATAAATCTTATTAAGCGCGGATTCCCCATACGACGGGCCTAATGCCGCAAAGGAATCGACGAAGACAAGACACGAGGCCTGGCTTTTCTGCCGCAGATTCGATTTTCAAGTCGTGCAACATTTTGCACGCCCCCTCCCCTCTGCTGTTCACTTTGCGACTTCGCCCGTGCGCCAGCATCTATCAGCCCGATAAAGAGGCACGTGGTTTTGTACGCACGTTTTATATTAGTCGCGTATTCTTTCGGCGCACAGAGAACTTTCGAATCACCAAGGCGATTAGACGGATAATGGTTTCAGTCGCAGATTGCCGGTCGCAATACGTTGCTGAGATTTTGCGCAAAATTATTCGCATAGTTAAATTAAAGACGACTTAGTAAATGCAAGTTCAATGTATGTTCACGACTTTGATGCCTCATAACATCGGCTTATGATGCAAAAATTAAGTGCTTTTTAAAGTTCGTCTACAAAATACAGAGAACTCACAATTTTAGTTAGTGAGATATGTTTTGCCAACTCGTAACTAAAAAACTTCTTGAAAAAACGCGTTTCAAAGTGTTTTATAACGACAGTTACGTTTTAGTTTCGATTTAATCGTTTCTCGCAAAGCTTGCTCGTGAAAAAAATTGTCTAATCGAGTCGAAATCGTGAATTAGAAGTTTGCAAATACAACAAAGATGAAAAGTCGTTTTTGTTTTCGGTCGCGGAAGTTAACGAAAACGTGGAGGCCGCGGAGTTGGCAAACAGCGAGCATTCGGAAGCGGGAAGTGTGCGACGCGTTTGTTTCATGATATTTGCATACAAAATTAAACGCGCATGTTTGCGAATGGTAATGTCGTTGGAAGTGAAAAGATCACCGCCGTAGGCACATACCGCACGACTGTGAAATTCACCGCGGACATGCTCGAGTGTGTATCGACTACGGTGGGAGCATGTGTGGGAGCGCATATACCGAATGATATAACGCATTCCCTGTGATGCCGCCGCTTTTACGAGGTCTCTCACTCGACTATCAAGTCACGATGCGTTCATCATGCAATGAACAAGAAATAAATAAATAAACAACCCAGACCGCCATACAATCCTGCAATGTTTTTACCCCAATCGGCGAGGTTTTTCAAGATCGTTTGTGATTTCGCGATTTTTCCGTTTGCACGCTCTCTGGTGAAATCAAACAAACGCGCCCAAAGGTTGTGAGGGGGGAGAAAAAGTAGCGCGGAGCCAAACAATCGATTTTTCGCGATGATTATTTTAATCAATGATACTCGTGCGAAACATCACGATTATGTACGCTATCAACGGCAGATAATTGCTCGACGAGCGTGAAATTCTCGGGTATGTCGAGAGGGTGGTGTCAATGCTCTTTAGCTTTGACGAAAGAGCCAGGCTCAAAGACTAGGCTTTTGCCCCCGCTGAACAAAAGTGTACTTCTGTCGTTGCTCCTGCTCTTTACATGTCCGCTAACAAGAGGAACGCCATACATCCGCTAAGGATGCTTGTCAAAGACTTATCTCCGGCTGACCAGCGGTCAGTTTCCCAGAGTGTTATTGACATCAAACATGTTTTCGGTCTGCGAGAAACGAACAAATAACTGATTACGATAAACCACTTATTGAGTCCTCTTTCCCAACGCGACCATAAACTTGAATCAAATCAACTCGCCATTGTTAATTGTTAAACGTCCAAATTGGTCTGGGAAAAAGGGGTATTAAAGCCGGGATGAATTTGGATTGGTCCATTATAATTTTCGCACAAGCGGGGAAACGGCGTGACAATTGCCAAAACCGAATGAAAATTTGTTCCTGGTTGTAAAAGTGGATAGGTTGGGTTTCATTATGACGCCGCAGGTGTCGGTTATAAGTGGCTGAAAAATCATCCACGACGATAGCACGAACTCGTTGCCGAGTCGTAATTGTTTTCGTGGAAGTGTTATGACCATAGGTTGTTTCATCTTTACAGTCGAATCCTGATGGCCCGAGCGGAGTGTAAAATAGTTTCAGACGAGGATTTAATTCGCGAAATAATGCGCATAATGGCCTCGCTTCTTATCTCGAGAGACGCGCTACTTTCATCATACGTAAAATTTAATCTGCCTTTTGTGCTCGGCTAGTCACGCGTGGGTTGTTCCCGACGTGAAAATAGTCGGCGGATTTTCAAGTTTTTAATTGAAATTGCATTAACAAAGTTGAGACCGGGTACCTAAGCCTTCTTTTTATGGTTTTCATTCAACCCTCTCACATCTCACACGAGATTTACATTGGCCTTTTCTCGCGTCGTTAAACTCGATAACGATCTAATTTTTTCTCTACTTTTTCGTACTTAAACAAATATCAAAAAAAAAATTAAACAACAATAAAAATTGAATACATCGTTTCAAATGTTAGTGAAAAGTAAACAAAAAAAGCCGGAACTTAAATCGAATTGACGTAGAATAAATATTATGCATAAATAGGTTTTATCGTATCATAAAGTTTTTAATATTTTCGTCTGAAGATATGTAAAGAAGATCGAACCCTCAATTTTTTGTGGTCAATAAAAGGACATGATATGAGAAGTCCAGGTAGTATTAGCATCAAACAAACCCAGGGCTTTTGAATGATCGCGATATAAGAAAAACTGACAATAAGGTCTCCCTGGAGACGCGTATATATCAAGATACTCGGGGCTTCTCTTTGACATCTTCCTTTGAATTGACCGTCACGTATGTTTCGAACGCGACACATACGCGTAGCTCGAACTTTGTCGAGTATTGAAGCATGCTCAGTATCGACTTACCTCAATTTCACCCCAATCACGTTGAAATGTGAGAGCGCCCGAGCTTTTTTCCACAGATCCAGCACATCCCTTCAGACAAAACTGTTTTGCCCTGTTTCTGTCTCCCGTTCTCGCCTGTAACAGAATAAAAAAAAGGAATTCTCGTTAGATCGATGATACCCGAATATGAAAAATCCGCGGAGTTCGTCAACGGGAACGCCAAGCTTTGTATAAGTGCTTGATAAATCACCGTCTGTCAAAATTTTCGGAGACCAATTTTTCAAGGAGAAATCGCAAAGAGGAGAGAGGCGATCGCGGACATTTTTCAACTAGTCAGTTGGAACGGGAAGGAAGGAAGTTTGGGTTATGCGGTACCCCTGATGTGACGCTTGACATTTCGATGCAGTGACTAATTTCGTTCAAACAATGACGGGAACAAAATAAAACGTAATGAATGGAAAACCCCCCGGTGCTTTTTTGTTGATCGTCAGAAGTCAACGTTCACAGAGAATCAGTGCCTATTCTTCTGGGTGCTCGAGGAGATTAGTTTGCCACAAGCTTGTCCACGTTTCGTCAATGCGACAGAAACTTGTGTCTTAGCAGAAACATCGAGTGACCGTATCCACTTGAGAACAAAAATAATTCTTTCCCTTAGGGTTAGCTCTGCATAAGCTTGCTCACAATAGGGTAGATATTTTCTCTAATGAACCATGACGAGTGTACTCCAGTGCCAATTACACTTCAACTTTCGTCATCTCCAGCTACCGTTCCTCTACTTGACTCCTGTCATTTCGCCCGACATCCGCCAACTGTGCCATTTCATTTGGAACTGCGTCTTATTTTTCGTGCTTGTTTTTTTTATGCCACTAATTGTGATTAATATATTTTTATTGCCGCGAAAATTATGAAATATTCATGGCTCCTTGGAGCATCTTGTAGTGATAAGCTAGTCCCTTTTGTCTGGCACACCCTCATCTCAAAAGGACAATTTCAGCAAGACAGCGTAAATGTTGTACTTAATTGAAACCCTGGCGTAAATGAAATCACAGTCTGTCTAACGTTATGCAAATGGACCGACGTTATAGACAGGCCGGGAATAAATAACGTTATGCGGTAGCGATCTGGTCAGTTTTGCATACGGAAGAGGACGGTCCGTACACGTACATTGGATAGTGCCTTTGTGGTGTATCCGCAAGGAATAGCGACCCGTCGTCTAATATCTGTCTGAGAAAGCTAGTAGTTACGGTTTGTTAGGCAGCACCCCTTTTTAAAGTCGCTAGTGGATTTGATTATGAAGCTTATATTATCTTTGCTCGTGTGTACAAATACGAAATGATAGGTCAACGTTTTCGCAAACTAGCGTCTACGAATTGATGCATTAAATCATCAGAGCACAAACCATCATTGCCTTAAATTATCAATGCACCAGGAGAATCATTGATGCAGCAATGCACACACCAGAACGTCGATTAATTGATACACTCAGCTCGCAATACTCTGTTCCGTTTAAATTTCTAGTTGTGCGGTATCGTTTGCACAAAATCTTGTTATTAAATTAGGTAGCATTCAAAACTGTTATTAATCATAATATTCAACCATGTATATCCATTACTGAATATCATAGTAGTCAATTCATGAACATTTCTTACAGCTACTATAATCACATCACGACAACCATAAGTTTGTTTGTTAATCTTGATTATTTATTGCTTTTTTACTATCAAATAGTATTATAATGGCAAATGGCATTAATATTACTAATATGATAATAATAATAGTAATAATAACTGAAATTAGTTTTAATAACTTAATTAATAGTTCACAATAATCGATAGTATTGATTATCGATCGATTGTCTATTATAATTTGATAAATTAGTAGTAGGAAGGCAAAAACATAAAATTTAAGTTGTTATAGAAGAAAGTATTTTTCTGATCCATTTTCCATTGGTCTTCGCGCGTGTCATATCAGTGGTTCTCGAGCACACGGGAATGTCTGATTGCGAACACGTTCAGGCGTGTCTCTCACTACCTACGTGACAATTCTCGATATCTGGATTTATTAATAATTATGTTAATTTGGCCAACTCGACGATCATGGTCGCCTGTTACATCGTAGATTTTCTTTTCAATATTCAGATCAATTTGAATAGTTAAACAGTGTTTAAAACATTGCTCTTTGCTGCTCATTTTACTAAAAAAGTATTTTAAATTCAACTCTACAAGTACAGAACAAGTTTTTTAAACGTACCGTTACAGATTTTTTTATAGTACACAGTAATAATTCTTAGTAAGGGATGATAGTGGAATTTACAAGGTGAATAATGTAATCACGTTAATTATGACGTCGAGTGGTTGAATCTTATAAATCAACATGAAACTATCCATAATAAAATTAACGAACAATGCTGCAGACACCCCAAAAATTTTTCGATGAGTATTGTGTGGCTCTGACCTTACTATAGCTGCCAGCGAGCGAGGCTTGAGTAAGTAAATCGTTTTTAGGCCATGGTATATAAACCTCTTGGGTGCGAAAGGGTTGGGCTAGATCATTATCAGAGGCTTAACCACGCGAGAATTTTTAATCAGAGGGTTACGCATCCCTTTGGGTAATGTCCTTGGATGCGATATAGGCTCAACAATTGGCAAGGGGTAGCGACACGTCTGACGATCTTGTGTTCAGAATAAAGACGATACTTTGTTCGTAACGTATTAAAGGTGTTATTTAGCAAGATTATTTCACTAATTAAGAGAACCAGCTTGGCGGCGCAGAAGCGTTCCAAATAATTTGATCAATAATTAATGTCCGACATTTTTTACTCGTTGATTTTATTACGAACAATTTTTTCGCCATAAAAACGTCTTGTTATTCATAAGCTGGGTGTACACTGATATTTCATTTGGTGTAATAAAGGGCTCGCGAACATTAACGACACGAACGTCACATACGTGATAAAACTTTGGTCTGGCTCGGAAGAATATTTTATTACCCGGGTTGACATGTTTGTCGACATTCATTGAGTGCTCTTTCGAAATGAATTAATTCATATTTCGCATTAACGCCTCGCAGATAACACGAATTTCAATTCGTAGTGTTACGCGAAGCATAAAGTGGGCAAAAAAGAGAGGGGGGAGGGGGTCAGAAAAAGATGGGAAACAGAGGCGAGACGCGTAATTGCGCGACCACCCTCAAAATTTCTAATAAACCTAACGACCCTCGTGATTGAAAGTAACATTTCAGCGAGCTCGTACAAGCTCTTTTGAATGCACAGTAATTCATAATAATTACCATTTTGACGTATATATTAATCATGCTCAAGCTTCACGATTTTAGCTTTGACGAACCGTCTGGAAGGCTTATCAATTTCGCATGCATATTATTGAATGATCACGATATTAGACGACAAACGACGATTTTGCTAATCGTCTTTTGCGCTCGTTGCGACGAAAATTCCGTTGACCGTTTTTTGTTTCCCTCTGTTCTGTGTGACAAGCGTGCGCAAATTCTCGTGCTAATCGATTTTTCAAAGATCCCGAACTAATGTGATCGTCGCAAGATCGATGAGCTCTAATGGAACCAAGACGATTGACAAGTATGAAAAATGTCCGACTCATGAATACCTACTGAATATCTAATGCATTTCGGTTTAAATTTTACCGGTCTTATAGCAAACAACATGCGGGCAATAAGTCGCACGAACCTTGGTTAATTATTCGAGTTGAGGGAATGATAAGCAGATTGGTTTCACCCTAAATCTAGCGTGCTTTAACCCAAAGGGTGAGGTTGCGAGGATGTAAAAGTGATCCATGAAAAATACGATTTAATCTTTCAAGTTAATTCAATCGCATAAATAAATAACAGTTTGTTTTCGAAACATAAACTTTCTACTATTTGTAAAGTAAACTATCGTGTAATTTTTTCTGAAATCTAGTCATTAACTTTTTTTTATTCATTTTACGTTGATACACGAGAAATTTTTTTTGTATTTGACATCTCGAAATACGATAGTCGAAAAGGTTGGCAATATCGTTTTGCACTTATCCACAACGACGTAATTATCCGTTATGTCTGATCTCGTAACGTATGTTTCGATATTTCTGGTAAAGAGCGTGCAAAAGACACGCAGACAATTTGACGTCGTATCTTGTATTTCTTGTGCTTTCTTAGCTGCAGGAAATCCGGTATGCACAGCTTTCATGGATGTTTACAGGGGTTCGGAATTCCGTTTCGTGCTTGTTTCAATAATTTGATGTGTGAATAAATTTCGGGTTGGAAACTTCTATCGCCGCGTAGACAAAGAACCAGGACAAAATATCGAAGAGAAATGGCTGGTTAGAGTAGTAAGGAGAACATTGTCATTAACTTTTATGAGCGTATTAACGAGTCTCGAACCCAAGTACGTCCTCATAAAAGAGTAAGGGAACCAGAAAAGAAATATCGATGGCAACAATTCTGACATCGTTACTACGCTATCGTAAAAACTTATTCCGGAGCTTGTTTTAAATTGAAATTTCACATTAACGCGCGCATTCGAGAGAAGTGATACTTTTTTTGCGTACATCAGCCGGGCGACTTTCAAATTGACCATTAAAGGCTGACGTTTTTGTAAGCGTGAATTGACAACAAATTGCAAACGATAGTCCGACACCATCAAATAGCACTAAACACGGCCGCGTGCGTCGTCCAATCATGGTGGTACTAACAAAATAAATATATAAAAGAGTGGCGAGCGCAAGGGCGGACGAGACCTTGCGGAAACTGAACTTTCGTTTTGGGATTTGACACGCGTATCTAAAACACAAGCCGTGGGTCACGTGGCGCTCGGCCACGTTGTCTGCATGTCGGGTCACGTGGCGCGCTAAAAGGGTTGAGATTTTTACATTCGCTTGACGGATTGTCGCGTGTCAAGTTTGACTGATACCGGCTCATCTATACGGGCTTCGCTTTAATTATGAGATATTATTCCACGATCACGCCCTTCCAATAGAGAAACATTCCCATCTTTTGAATGCTTTTTTACGACCTCTTCGCCTCCTAATCCTTCAACTACGACATGTGTGGTATGATAGGGTTAAAGAAACCACAAACTCTACAAATGATGAACATTTCTACACCCTGCATTTTCATCGAACCCAACTTGAACGGTATAAAATTGCGAATTTGACTTTTTTTTCCTTCGATATTCACCGCTGTATACGAATTTAAAAGTGAGGCGTGATAAGTTATGACACAAGTCGTCAGAGTGAGCAAGATTTATTTCAGGGAAGCCGAGCGAGCGTCAAAATGATATCTGCTGATGCCGTCTCGGACGAAGGTGATTTTAAATATTCCTTGTATGAACAATTTAAATTCTATAAGGGATAGTACGTTTTTTCGACTGAGGGTGAGATGGCCGTTCGGGGGTTAAATCGTATTCCACATAAACCTCGTTGTCGGGTGATAGACATTAAAATGGTGAATGGTACATCGATCATTGTGTGACAGATTTGAGATTGCGTGGGAGATGTCTAGCGGCTCGATGTTTCCAGCTTGCAAAATGTCCTACCACCCAACAACATGTAAATGTGAAGACATAGATTATCGATCCAATTCATACAAACTCGCCAGCAAATTTCAAACTGAAACATTCGCTGAACAATAGTTTTAGTCACTCATTTTTGAAAATTAACAAAATATCTCGGACGAAATTAACATTGTTTGATATCTTTCATCGTACAAAAATGATCTCATCAATGTTCTCGCAACCATTGGCTCATCTCTGGAATTCGTGCTTGAAGGTGTTTGAATTTAATCAACTCGTTCATGCGCAAAGTCCTGCCCGCGTGAACATAGCTCAAAGGCCGATTAGCATCAAATACCATTACTGCCACATTTGATGTTCTTTGCGATCGTCACACATCAGTCGTCTATTATTTTTAATTACAAAAACTGTTTCGACCTCGTTGTAGTTTCGGGTCTGCATTATCTTCAGTTTTGTGCCTCCGAGTGTGAACAAAAGTGTAACCGAAGAACCGAGATAAGAAACAGTCAAAAGATTATGTAGTCAGTCATTTAAACAGATTTTCTTATTACCATCACATTGAGCCGCCGATAAATCATTCAGATTTGTTGGCAAAGACATTAATCAAGAGCAGTCTTGACTAAAGGGGTGAAGAAAATTGACCATTATGTCTACCGCTTAATCGCAAGGACAGCCACTTTGTTCTTTTCTGCGCGTACAATTAATGTAACCTGTCCCACCCCCGCACTTGCAGTAGGCGTCGTTAATCCTCTTAATTTTTCATTGCCGACATCAAGGGCGCTTATTGTGAATTAAAAGTCGCTCCCCTAAGGAAGTATGCTTTTTGGTGACAGATAAGCTTTTTCTATCTTCAGTCTTTTTGTCACAATGCTGCATCGGAAACATTGACTGATCGGCGGGACGCTTTAAGAATATATAATTATCGCAATGAGAGCAGCTCCACCCTAGACTTATTTTTCGTGATCCATGAACTGTGATTCGAATCACTTTTTTTGCATGCCTCTCCTTCGACTATGACAATTTGCGCTTGTTTTTTTCCTGACTCCGACACTGTATTAAATCGGAACAGTTGGAAAAGAACCGAAAACAAATGAATATAATCAATTTGCCTAATTTTTATCTCGAAAAACGAATTAATAAAATGTTGTATCTCGCAGTTATGTATTATGTATAACGTTATGTAATATGAAATTGAATATAGAAAGGGATGATATTTCAGTAGTGTCAAATCATGGACGTGTGAGTTTATGTGATGGATTGGTTGAAATGTCTTTGGAAACCTTACAGCCGGGATAAAGAACCTCAGCTAGTCAATCTGTTTCATTATGAGAAGGGACGTATGAATGAATCATCCTCGGCATTAAAGTAATCAAATGTGCTGACAAGAAGAAAATTGATACTAAAAAAGTTGAGCATACGTAATTTTTTTGATGAAAAAAACTGAAACTTTTTTAGTTCAACCTCGGCACATTCAATAAATTTTATAACCATTTTGCAAATGTCAATATTTGTCATTGTACGGTACAGTTTGAAGACTGGAATGATTTTTCTACTCGAGTTTATAAATTTGATTAACCAAACAGGCAAATCAAATTGAGTTAACTGGAAAAAAAAAGTTGGATAAAAATTCTGATTAAATGCATACCGTATTTCGCACGAGCTTTTCAAACTAGGTGGAATCTATGTTCGGCGTGGGTTGAGGGAAGCGAAATTTTTTTCCGATATCATCATTTATTATCCGACCACCTGCTGCCGTCTCAGTTAAGTGCAGTCAGAATAAAGCAATGATAGTATTAGATCGCCGACGATTAATAGATATGATTCCGTGCTTTTTTTCCACCGAATCTACACTTTTTCGACAAGATTGCGTGCAATAAAAGACAAACAGATTATATCCATCTACCCATTTGGACAGTTATAAAAAACTGAGTGGGTAAAAATCTTAGATAATCCATCTTATTCTCAAAACTGCTGAAGTGGAAAAGAGTCTCAGTCGTTGATCTACGGAAAATGTATTTTTGCAACTTTTTCTCCCGTTGAATTAGTCATGACGGTTTATTCTCAAAACAAGAAAAATCGAACGAAAACAAAAACAGATTTCGGACGGTCCAAAAGGAACTGTCACTTAGAGTGAAATTGCAAAGCTGAATTAGCATGTCAGTAATCGAAATTGGATGACTGCATGCCCTTTTTATTTTGCACAATATCAATTTCGGGGATGAAATATTCAAGTTATCCGAAAAGTTACAGCCCAAACGTTCTCGCGCAAGATAAATGTGTTTGAGCGTGGTAAAAAATGCGATGACCATAAAGTGTATGCAGGGGCCTACGAGGGAGACAACAATATTTTATCCACACAAGCGTGAATGATAGAAGACACCATAATCATCCGAATGTATACCGTGGCGATCATTACTACAGCGTTTAGTTGTGTATGCACCCGTATACATTACATACATCATATTTTTCGTTCGCTCTCGCACTTTGTTATATTTTTTTTCACCATCCGTAACGCTTGTTTTCGATGCATCTCTTGTATTTACTACTTTAATCTATCATGACAAATAGTCCGCAGATATGCCCTCTCGAGGGATTGATACGAATTTACTTAGAGGGCTGATTTCAAGTCAGTTGTTTTTCTTTACAGAGAATGTTCTTCCGAACGATCATTTGTCCTTACCTTATCGAACCCTCGGGGCTGGTCAGTAGATATATCCTCGGCAGACTACTTCACTTAGTTTGCGTTGCCACGACACATTCTACTTTGTCCAAGATCATATGTTTATAAGAAAAACAAAACGTCCCCTCTGATTGCACACAAAGACAGCTCTGCTAATTTGACACTTTCTCGTCTACTGTTAATTAACTCAATCGAGGATGTAAAAATTGTTATCAGCGGAGAGATGGATTTAGCGACGCAAACATTACAACTTGGCTGGGAAGTCAGAAGATGTTGAATTAGCGTTAAGGCAAGTCACGTTAACGGAAACTAGTGGAGGGTGTGCGCCTTGAGATGACGTTGTAAAGGACAGGCACGGAGGTGAACAATGTATTAAGTGTCAGGACCAAAGGGACACCATTCAGTAGGGATTACCTTAAACGTGCAAGCGAGCAAATTCCATTGTTTAAGTCTTAATGATGCGCTCGAACTTAAGCAACGTGGAATTACACGTATACGTATGTTTGACAATGTTGACATGACAATGGGATACGCGCTTAAACCCAAGCAATTCCGTTAAATAACGCTCATTTGCAAGTTTGCCTTGGTCTTAATTGATTGAATATAGCTTCATTGTTTAACGTCTAAGACTTGTAATTTGTCAAAATTGAATTGCACTTTTAGCATTTACAAGTGGCGAGGACAATAAACTGGCCTTAACGGGCACATAAATTTTCGATGAGGGGGATTTGCATAGTGTATTTGCCGGTACACGCGGAGGTATCTTTGAATCATACTTCGGTCATATTGAATAAGTTAGCAATAACGACGTAATAATGAATGCACAAACAGTGCCCGGCTATCTCCAATTCACGAATGGACATTCTGACGACGCGCCTTTTGCCAAATGGATCTCTCCCCGGTTGAATGGGTGCGCAAAATCTAATCAAACATTTATGCTAAATCACGAAACAATTCGAACGCAATCAACAAATAAAATAGGCTGAACCCCTTTCAACCGGTGCCTTAAAGCTTGCTGGTCATTTGGCTCTCTTATTTACTTAAAAGCTGGACGACGCGCCGGAGGACAGAAAGTTGATGGACATTCCGCGAAGGACAAAAGGCCAGGATTTGCAACGCCGACGCTAGGTATGTAAATTGCGTGGGGGGGTCGCAGGCTGCGTATTTGCATGGGCCGCGCATTTGCGGTGACCAACGGAGCTGCTGAAGCCAAAGTCGTTCAAGCCACATTGATTACCCTCGTTTATTAAGATTAACTTTTCTCACAATCTCCAACCAATCTTGTTTCAATGTTCTTCACTTCCATTATCGTTTCGAACTTTGTACCGTCCCCAGATCTTGCTTCATTGTCCACTGATGAAGGTCCGAATAAAATATCACCGCTTCCCATTCAACAGGACCGATTGAATTTCAAATTACGTTTCGAGAAGAGAAAAAGAGCCCGACCGAAATGTTCGTTCCAGTTCAAAATAATCGGCGCGTTTGCGGATTAAAAATTAACAAAGAGGAGAAGAAACGCGAAATTATGATTTCGAGACGGTGGTTCGAGCGCGCACTCGAAACCTTTTTTTTTCGATTGAATTTGCCAACGCAAAGCCTATCTACGGGGTTGCGCGCTACTATCGTGGTATTATTAAGTTTTGATCCGTTAGCGAACGCGCGTTCTATTGTTCCTGCTTAATCTGACGTACAAGAGCGATCATCGATCGGCACCCTTTCTTTGATCGACAGGTAATGACAGTTTAAACCATCCGCCGAAGCGAGCACAAGTATTGTCTGCTTTCGTTTCACAAACTCGGAATTCTGTTAGCCAATAGTTTTACCGTTGCTGCGTAATCCTTTCCGCATGCAGCTATAAGCTCCGCGCGTACGCATTCGATCCGTGTTAAAACGCATTCGGACAACCATCCTCATCGGCTTCTCCACATGCACTTACAATATATCCAAAAACACTGTAATGCCGCGATTACCGTAATCGCTTCATTCACAGATTTCTACAAAAAAAAAAGGAATCGCCATAAAGATGGTTCGTCTCTGGTTTTTCGTTAAGCTGAATTGATTTGCACGGGGCTATTCATTGGAATAAAATAAAAGCGAGATCAAATTGAACGTACTAATTTATCAGATCAAGTATCAGATGTTATAATTACGCGTATGAGGCAGCGAAAAATCATTTCAATGCGGGGTATTAGGTTCCATCAAGTGGAATACATATTGATTCGAATTGCGGACGATTTATTTTCGTTAACTAATCAATCAAATGTTTGGAGAGGCAGGATGAATTTCTGTATAGATACATGCGAGGACTTTCGTCTTTTCCGCTTTCTGACGTTTCCAAATTGTGATATGCTACTAGAACGACCCTTGATTAATTACCAGGGGATGACCGAGCATCTACTTGGCTCTCGCTTATCTCTATTCATCTTGCGTCTGAGTCGTTCCCGACGCAGCGTCTCTAAGTGAACTGTTCCTTTTTTTCTAACCCAATCGAATCACTTTTTCCGCGTACACCCGAGTATTCATTGGACGCTTGCACGTTTTTCGGTTAATTGTTCCTCTGCCAACTCGAACAACTGGTTCGAGGGAGAAGGCAAAAAAGAAATCTGCCCCGATTCGTCTCGTCACCTCGATAAGATTGAATTGCCAAGGCGTTTATCTTGAGTCCAGCCGAGATAATCCTATGAAAAATCACACTCTGTTTTGAAAAGGGAATTCAATTTCTATTCATGGGGATCCGGTAAACAATGACAAATCGAGTTTGCACATTTGCCGGTTATGGTAAGTGCGCTCATTTAGATCAGCGCCGGCTTGTCATAAAAATGTTAACAAATAAAAGCGTCTTATTAGGCATTTAGAGTGGCGTAAGTACAAACGACGGGGCTTCTAGAAGGGGTCACCGTAAAATCTAATACACGCACGAAGACGAATCCGAGTGTGAAATATTTCCGTTTAATCCAGCAATATCATAAAGAAAACTCAGGCTGAGACCACCGAGTCGTAACCAAGCATTAAAGCTGTTTACAAAAGGCCCTTCAACGTCGCGTTACTACAAAATCGCTGCCTGGCTACGAAACCACCACCTGAGTCCGCCCTTCCTTATTATCAACAATCGTAAAATGCTAAATTCAAAGTCCTTCTCACACGAGGACAGCTAAGATAAACATTTATGATAAACATTTGTGAGATCCTCAGAACCTTCTGAGATTCAAGTTGCCCATTCTCTAAAATGACAATTTCATTTTTTCCTAAATCCAGCTGGACGGTTGGTTTTAGAAAATTTCAAAAACAGTGATGATAAAATAATAATTAAGTTGTCAGAATTTCAGGGTTATAAATGAATGTGGATAGTGCGGGATGGTTTTCAGATGCGAAGATTCGAGGTGGTTGGTAATAAGTAAGTGCAAATTCGTTTTGATTCCCAATGGAAGAGAACACAGTTTGGTGGAAAACGTCAGCGATATCGTGTTATGAATAATTGCACTGACACCAGGGGTAAATAATACATCATATGACATTATCTCTTAGCGATGAGTTACAGTCGTGAAGTACAGCCTTCGTAACGCAGTCTTATATAAGGGTAGATAATCTGTGTCGAAAGCACAATGTGACGAATTACTTCAAGGTTACGAGGTTGAACATGCGATGTGGTAAGTTATACATTATAATGAACCTGGAAACAAGATGTGCAAAAAACCAAATCAAAGCAATCATCAATCTAAGCTTTCAATGAAAACAATTTTTTTCTAATTTTTTGTTTTGTTTTATTATGTTGGTATGAAAACAAAAGTTTATCTTCAATCTGTGATGATGATGCACTATTCTGATTGCACGAGCATCAAAAAGACATTGCGAATTCATTGATTCAAGGACAATATATGCAGTGAAGGTGTGGGGTACAAATCACGAGATATCGTCATAGTCAACCGAAAAACCGCCAGCCGACGAATGAATAAAGACGCTGCAATGGGCAACCCTTTTGCCTTTGTCAACGGGAACTGAGAAAAATTAGCTGTTTGAAATGATCCACGTGTGTTATTAGCTGCCAAGGGTCGTTTCATGTTTTCCGCTTATTGTTTTCGTCGTGCCTCCTGAGACCGCCTTTATGTCAATACATCAAAGTGTACTGATGACGTGCATACATTTCTATTTCCATATTCCTTTACACAGCGAAATATGAAATTCAGACGTAGGGACGAAGTAGCCTGTCAGGTAATAATCCACAAAAGACCGTTTGATTATTACAATTATTTTTTTTCGTCGGTTCCGAGTGTTTGTACAACCATGATACTCAGAGTAAACCGTTTTCAATCACACTTTCGATCGTCATTTATTTTTCGTCCATTTCAGCTCATAATAGTCCGTACACTTAATACGTTTTGGACACGAAAATATTGAATTTGCAATCTCATTACAAAGACATGGATAGACGTGTGCTGCGAGCGTGTGTGTATCTTGTGCGAAAAATAAATAGGATTATTTCGTACGAAGCGAATGTGCGATGCTTTCATCGCACGTCTGTGCAAAACGGAAAGAGGGGACCGTCGAGCGCGTAATAGCAAAAATATTATGATAACCCGATTGGCCAATCCACAGCGGTCAATCGAATCATCGTTATCGGATATGAGATTTACGGGAGTCGCGAAAAAAAAAAGTTGCAAAATCCGTAGGACAGGGCCCGTAATCCTGGCGTGCACCCAGACTCGACGCAAACAACGTAGTGATCTAATGACGATTTTCTGCTCGCAAGCAAGACAAAATTCATCCGAGCGAACATGAGTCAATACCCTACCCTCCGGCCTTTCTGGCCACACATGTCGCGTAAATCTCCTCAACGCCGAGTACGCCACAATTAAATCAGGGTTTTGATACTTTTCCGCGATGGGAATATAACGTAGTTTACCGTATATTAAGGTAAAAAAACTGTAATCTCGGACGTGGCTGAAACATCATTTCAGCCCCAAATTCTCATGTTGCAACGTGAATACACACCTCTCGCGTATAATTAGCGTCAGTCAAGGAAATTCGGGGGATATATTATTTTTCACGTCATGTTGATTATTCTTGAACTGAGTTTAATCTGTCTCTAGTACTAATTAGAAGAGCACTTGATTCGTGGCCGTAAGGCCGAGCGGTCACGTTTCACTTCAAAGCCGAATACAAAAGCACCAATCCGATACCACAAGCGCACAGTAGCCGTAACTCTGAGAGACGTCTAGGAAACACGCGAATCACCACAACAGCGACAACGAAGGATTACAATACAAGACTCTATTCATTAACCAAAAATGTAATTCTGAGTCTTTTAGAACCTTTCAGGACACAGTTGACAAAATATGAAAAGAGTTTTACGTTTCAAAAGTTTACAACCATAAGTGAAATTTCAAAATTCAAATTCTTTGAAACTTTGCACAATTTATGATCTGAGAAATTCGTTTAGTTCAGTTCAAAATTGAATTGCAGAACATTTTTTTATAACAAAAAAAAAGGAATTTAAATAACAAAAGTTGTAAAGAAATATTAGCAAAGAATCAGAACCACAACAGAGGCGAGTTGGAAACAAAAAGCTAACAAACGTGTGTAAAACATTCTATTTGGAGTGTTGCGCAGTTGCGTTTGATTGGAAACGTATTTGAGAGATTGTTTCATACCCCCGTCGCGGTGTTTGTCTCTTTTCATTCGTTCCTTTATCCGCTTTCCTTCTCTTCGGGCCATTATAGCATAGCCTTAGGCCGGATAGGGTGTCTGTCGGTAGGTTGTTCGACGATCGGCGCGCGATTGCGCTTCTTCAGTGTTCCGGAAGGGTCGATCGTTGACCGAAAAGTCGCCAATTTAAAAAGACCCCTGGCGTTTTTCTCTCCTATACGAAAAAGCAGACTCGTACCTCTGACGAGCAATTATGTCGTTACGAGATGTTTACAACGGGATTATTGTCGGTGGCATCTTGCGCCCCCGGTGGTAGACAAGATGCCGACCAACTGGGGTGAATCTGGATGCTGTATTATCAATTTTATTTGAGAAAGGGTCGCGGCCGAAGTCGTCGCCTCCGGCTTTTGTCGTTTTTCACAAACGCAAATGTTCGCTCGGCTTATGCCGACTCTATACACGTTACACTCGCAACCGATACGCGATCAAAGAATTGTCCCGAGTTATCCAATCGGTCTTACCCGCGACAAGATTAAAGAAAACACAAATGTAAGTTTTCTTTGTTTGCTCGCGTGTCATTGTCGACGGCGGCGAATCACAAAATATTGCAATATTTGACAAAGGGGGATAAAAAAATTTGTATCCAGGAGAACAGGAAAAAAACTGTATTACAGAGCAGTGTAACTAACGTTAACAAAACCGCGAAGCGTGAAAGCCATAAAAAAGCTCTCCGAGGACGATGCAACTGCGTGGCAAAGAAAAAAATACATCAGTATGCAAGTGCTCTTATCGGGTAACGACGACCGATGATTCGTGGGCAGCGTCCCTTTGACGCGTTTGCAGACGCGGTTTAGCAGTGTGTGTCCACTTTGACCAAGAAGCATTCGTGCATGAAGACTCTACGCGCATTACACGATAAATAATAGACATAGAGAATTGCTTTGTATTCTCGTATTAAGGTTGACCGAACGAATGCGGTCGTTTTGCACCGACTGAATATTTTTCCTTCTATTCGGGATTAATGGCTTGGACGCATTTTATAGGGACCACGAGTACGTGCATACATTCGTCCTGGCCGAAATTGACCACTGACTGATCCTGCTTGATGTATTAGCGGAAGTTTAAAAGTAAAAGCACACGATCCTGTTGGTTCGCATGCAAATTATTCCCACTCATAATTCACCCGGACTTTTTTCAATCTCCGACGTCCAATTAAATTGACCGTTTCTATTACACTGTAGACAAAAAAACAAAGTTCAGCAAAGAGTGCGACAATCGCTAAGGGAAACTACTGTGCGTTCAGTCGGCCCTTATATTTTTTTGAGTGAACATTTTTCATTTTCTTTTCATCTCATTAGTTAAAACTCACAGTTGATTTGTTTATTCGAGTAATTATATCAGTGCTGTGACTTTCTACCGAAGTGTAGTCAAGAGAAGAAAACGGTCGGAGATAAACTAATCCCCGTTACTGTCGACGTTACGTTTTATGTTGATTGCGTCAACCCTTCATTGGATAGGTCGTCGCACTTATCTCTTCTGTTGGCAACAACAGCTCCTTGAAGCTTTTCGTTTGAATCCAGTAACAGTCGCGTGTATGGTCATGAACCCATGATCATTCCACTCTTGTCAGTCTTACTGTGCTCCGTTAAACTCGTTAACGACAGCGTTAATACGCAACAAAATTGCGACTCCCTCAGTCATAAGGTGAACGATGCTTGATTCTGAAATCTCATCTTAAAATTTAGTAGACAAGAATTGCTTAGCAGGAACAATTTGTTTATTCATTTTAACTATTTTGAAAGTCGAAATTGTTAATTGAAAAACATGAAATTAAAGTCACTTAACACGACGAGAGCAATCAAAACGCGTAAAAATCAGCCGAGTGTCGAAAGAAAAACAAAACAGGGGTGCCAACAAAAGCCGAATAGAAGTCCATCGGATGGAAGACATTTCGCGCCTGTCAGTACAAAGATGCATTTCGGCGACGAATTTTGTGAAATTCTTGTTACTCGACCTCCACTGAGCATTGACAGGACTGACTTTAAATATTTAGACGGCTAATATTCAGAAAGAATTTTAAGCCAACGAACGAAAGTGAGAATTGAAAAGAAACGTGCTGCGTTGATGCTTGGGGTGGATCGAAGCGAAATGTCCTCCAGACTGAAATAATAATGAGAGGCGACAGCGCCTTTAATCACGATATTAAACATTTACGATTTCCAAGGATAGTCAACGCCGTGACTTTTCACGCAGCTTGCAATTTAATGCCAGCGATGCGTACGCGAGACATTACTTGCACTAATTTTTTCTCCTTTTTCTTTCGTTTAACATTCTTTTGTTGCGAATATAATAATGCAGTATAGGGCCTGACATTCTTGTCGCATTCTTTCGAATGAATCTGCGTCGTTTACAAAACGCGACATGGAATCTCGTAATTCACGGCCGAATCTTCGCAGATAATTCAAAATCGCGCACAGCTCGGGTGAGACGACTCACGCAGTGAAAGCTAAATAATCGTAAAATTCAATATTTAAATTTAATCGTCTCTTTTAATGGCGTCGCGTTGCCCACTGTAACGTTGGGCCCGGTCTGCTCAAACTTTAATGGCCGATTACACCGAGCTTTAAAACATATGCTTCATCCAACTCACAGCGAAACAGCGATGATGCACTATTATGATTCTGACACGTCATTAACTCCGTTTCGGTACGATCGGTGTATCAAGTTTAATTACTGAACGAATAGCCTAAGCCAAATGAAATGTCGTTCGAAATGACGATTCGAGTAGGAAAGTACTGGCAAGACTATGACACTTAAATTTACGCGTACACTCTGCTTCATTAAACTATTATTGTTATTTTCTTACGTGTCGAACGAAGCTTTGACAAAATTTACATAGGTTTGAATTCTTATTTGATTTCATTTCACAATTTACATCTTTCTACAAAATTGTATTGAGTTGTTCTGACTTTTCAAATTCTCCGCCGCACTCAGTTTATACTGAAACATAACGCTTGAACTTTTTTATTCGAAGCGTTATAATTTGATCAAATTTGTATTCGAAAATTCTTTCGGCTAAGATAGTTCGGTAGATTAGGATGCTGCAACGTCTAACTGTCATTATTCTTTGAAGATTGTACTACAAGAGAAAATCATACAATACAATGGAAAACAAGAGGAAGATAGATCAAAGCACAGGAAGTTATGAGGCTGCTGAGCTGAACTCTATGCATCCGGCACAGGTTGATAACTATACGAACGAAATACTTTGCAAATGTTAATTACGCCGAGGTTTGGCTCTTTGATATGTGCTTTGAGGGTGATCGAGAAAAAATTTCCCGATATCTGTGTGAAAGAGAGGAAAAAGTTCATTTCAAGAGAGCGATTCCTACAAGAGGAATGTAATTCGAGCAATTGTATACCATTGAACATGTCCAAAGGATCATCGTTTATTGATTTCAATTCAAGTTTAACGAGGTCCAAAACCGATTATTTCCATAATCAAAATTGTGATCTGTATCGATTGTAACATTGTTATAGTTGCGCAAATGACAATATTTAAATGCTTTTTGAGTTGCGTCAACGATTGGACAGTTTTTAGAACCCATTCGTAGTTTTCTGCAAATTCGAACATAGTTTATCACACATAACTCAGTTAAAAGTTATCAATTCTAGAATCGAGTCTGTATCGTACTCACTTGTCATAGAAAAAGTCCGTCCATATTCTGAGCAACGAATCTTGCACTTTAAAATCATTTTCACTTTCTGGTCTTACTAACGGGTCGTCTTGAATTGATATGTACGCATTATCACAATGCGCCACACCTTTTCAATCAAATCAACCAAGTTTTTCATTATTCTATAATGAAATGTAGATAGAACATAAAACTTTTCATACCTAAATTAACGTCACTCCCACTAGTGTATCGAGAAAAACTATGCGTCGCCCGATAAGAGTACTTGAAAAACCAAACAGGTGATTTCAATTTAGAGGCCATTAGTTTAGCTGATAAAACGAGAGGAGCGTCGAACCTTTTATCTCCGATCATGCGAGAGATATTATGAATGTTAGAGTCATCAATCGATGATTGGCCGAAGTATTCTTTTCTGATTTTCAATGATATCTCAGCTTGTTCAGATACAGGTACGTTAAAGGCAAAATCTAAGAGCCCTGGAATTATCTTCGTCCAATTTTGATCTACCCGTCTAACCAAATTTTTATGAAGAATGAAATCTGTAATTTTTGACAAGTCAGCTACTGTTCAGTATTTTTCCAGTGTAAAAGTAGAGTACAAAAATTAAAATTACGTGCAGCAGTCCACAACCCTTCATCAGCAACACCACTAATGATCAAAGGCGTATCTTGAACTTTTCCTTCTTTGATCAAATCATAAGGTTGCTTATTGATAAAGAAATTTTTTCCTACTTTTTCTACTACTGGACCAATCATAACGTCTGGATGTATGAGCCAAATCTGCAAAATTTTCATTCAGCTTTATTCTAGCTTTGTTGTCTTTCAGATAACGACTTTATTGAAGTTTACCATAAGTGAAGCTAAGCTTCCTGTAATCTCCTCTGCTGGTTTTTGTTTCATGCAACTGATCATTTCTCGATTACTGTTTGTTGTACAGCCGACAACTTTTGCAATTTTTTTCGTTTTCTCGTGTATATTTTGATGTTGCGTCCAGCAATTGTTAAAAACACCACTCAGGAGTACAGCTCCTGGTAATTAATGTTTAATATCCTTAATTAAATTGTTATAGCCTAATTTTATTACATTACCTTCTAACAGTAGGAACATTTACCGTGAAATAAACCCTTACTCATAGGGGATACATAATGGTAATGTACACTAGTTGCCCCTGAACTTATACCAATTAAATTAATATTATTTTGATCACCACCAAAATGAGATATATAGTTTTTAACCCAACGCATAGCTGCGTTTTGATCTTTAAGCCCCATATTTCCCGGCACTATATCATCATCAGTACTTATGAATCCTAGAAATGGATAAAGTTTGTAATCAATAGTGAAATGAATCTTCAAGAAAATTCACTGGTATAAAAATATTACCTAGTGGTCCATTGCGGAAATTAAAAGTTACAATTACAAGCTCATAATCTATTATGTACTTTTCTGTAAACATTTCAGCTGAACCTGATGCAAAAGAGCCACCATAAAACATAATTACAACAGGGTAGAACTTTTTTTGAGCTGTTCTAAGTGGAGTATATATGTTCAGATATAAACAATCTTCTGATCCGATAACCGGTTGTTTTTCAGCTTCTGTTGCTGTTTGAGAAATCACAATATGATAAGGAATGCTTCTAAACTGAAAACATGAGGGCTTCATTTTATTTGCTAAGTATTCCTTTTGTTCTGACATAGATACTACTGGCGGCTGCAAAAATTTATTCGATTACATTACTTATACGTTTTTAAATTCATTTTTTAATGTTACGTGAAAATTCAGCTTTGTTAATAATTGCTAGATTACCTCAAAACGCAGTTTACCAGTGGGCGGTAACGCGTACGGTATTCCTTCGAAAGCCGCATACTTCTTAGACTGATGAGACACTTTATAATATCCTGTTATATTACCGATTGGTGTTTCAACTCTCGGATTTGCATAGATGATATACAATTTGCAAAAAAATATATAATATAAAAAATATGTTCCCATTATTAGACACTAACACTTTTATACTGACTGGAAATGCAACTAGGGAAATGCGAGTCCAAAACATACATTTAAATTTCTAGATATGTTCAGACATTTATTTATGTAAGCGATACATATCCAATTCTACACTATCAGTCATACTGATCGTCTTCATTTAGCCCATAATAGCAGAATTTTTCATAGAAAATGTAGTCATTTTTGGGGTCAACATAGCCAGATTATTAAGCGTAACTTTGGGAGGGTACAATGGTAGAAAATCGTCTACCTGATGGGAAACTTTTGCGTATGAAAAATTGTTGACTATTATTATTCAATATTTCGCTCTTTCTCGCGAGGCGACATATATTTTCTCTCCACTTTATTTCATTCAAGATCTTGAATATAACATTGAGTCTTGATAGGTAAATATAAATGTGAAGAGAAAAAGGGCGGAATTTGACACGATCATCGTAACTTCCATTCCCTTCACAAAATTGCAAATAAAAAAGGTGCTATCTTGAGTTATATTCCACTCATTCATCCGAATGAATTTTTGCATTTCGATCGAGTAGTCTTATCAATCTTATCGTTCTACCGCAAGTAAAAACGAAAGACCAACTAAATCAATAGTTCCAACAGTACACACGGAACTCAGGTTGTCAAAAAAAAATTTTCGTAAAATTCTCCAAAAAATGGAGATGCCGGGGATCGAACCCGGGGCCTTTCACATGCAAAGCGAACGCTCTACCACTGAGCTACATCCCCGCTTTTTCGGGCGATGTAATTGTACTAGAAAAACCAGTGGAAGCATCTCGACGAATATTAGAGGTGGAAGAAATTTTTTTTAACCAAAAAAAATTCAATTGGTCCAATTTATAAAACGAATTCATCTAACGGGATGAAAAAAATTGAATTAAAAACAATTTTCGAGTTTAAAAAAAAACGTTTTGACAGCGGTGGGATTCGAACCCACGCCCTTACGGACTGGTGCCTAAAACCAGCGCCTTAGACCGCTCGGCCACGCTGCCTTGGCGGCGGCATGCTGGATAGCATTATAAGATAGCGACGCTCATCTCGCTCGATTAATCAGCGTGATTAGTAACTTTTGATAGCCATTTTCATCTTAAATCTTAGCAAACTATATCTATTTAGGCTTTTATGTGTTCATTCATTTTAGGCTAGTTGATTTTAGGCTCTTTTTCGAATAATTAATATTTACTTAGTATGTAGTCCATATATTGTCAATGTACTGTCAGTATATTATGTCTAATATGAATAATATTCATATTTTTAGGTATTTTTTACTCATATGAGTAGTAAAGGTAGTAATGTTAGGTGATTATCTTATTTTTTCTGTATATTTATAAACATTCATTTAAAAAGAATGTTTATAATAATTTTCATTCCATATAACAGTGATTACCTCTTAGGAAGTACTAGGACGGAATCCCTTTCAAATCTGAACGGTTTGCTTTGATGCGAAAGAATTTTTTCAAGTTTCAGTGAAAGATCAAAAGTTGAAAAAGAAATTTTTTATCATGATTACAAAGGACCAACCTGTAAAAAGCGCTTTGACATCCCAAAAGCACTGCCTATTCTTCAGGTTTCATAGCTAATTGTATAATTGGTTTCACGTCGTCTTTGCATTGTGGCAGAAGGGTTCGTAATAATGCTGAAAATGGGGAGCGCAGGTCTGAAAAGTGCAGTTTTTTAATCTGTGCATTCATCGTCTTTTGTTGCATTGATAACTGCATTTAAATGCAGCACGGCGTATCGCACAGAATCGGACTTGACTAAGTGGATTTTCAACGCAAAGCGACCTCGAAATGACATTATTCCGCTGCAGTCAACACGATTTTGCTGTTGCGTGCATTTATGACGATTTGATTCCACCGTAGGCGCAAAATAATGCTTTGTCGCGATCTTCCGATTTCAGCTGCACCGCACACGCAATTTTTCCAATCAAACAACCAAAAAGACAATTGAAAGCTTGACATATTAAAATATTAGATTGACGTGAGCAAAAATTGGATGCAAATTCAAAACCGCTTGTGTTCTTTCTGAAATTGAATGAAACCCGACGGCGTGGCGCAAAAAAGTGTCGAAATTGGTTCGACTCTGTGTGAAAGCGCTTTCTCAAAACCTTTTCCACCGACTTTTATATTTGACGTTATTTATCATAAACTGACGAATGTTTCAAGAATCGTTCTCCTGATAAGCTACGAAATTCCAAATGAGTTTTTAATCTCGTAATAACCTCGGGGTAATCTCTGATATGCGTTTGATTTTATAGAGAGCATCGCTTTTCGATAACGCTCATTGTTACGCCACGTCTCTTAACGTACACTTGGTGCGTTGGGGTTGAAAAGATTTAGCATCATGTCAACGGTGGAGAGAGAAAAAAAAAGAGGAAGCGGCTCGGGCAAAAACAAAATCACGCATAGTTTTAGCCTAAATTGAAGCTGTCCAGCTTTATTTATCGCAAACGATTTTGTCAAAATGCGATGAAAAGAGCGTGTGCTTGCCGGCCATTAGCAGCGAGATACCAGAACTTTGTCATTGCTAGAATCCATGTCGCAGGAAATGTGTTTTTCTCCCCTCTAATAATTCAATTCAAATACTCTTCTCTCTCGCGTTTCCTTTACTTCCTAGCCAAAATAATTCGTGAGTTGTTGAAAAATTGATCGCGATGATGCGATACCCGCTATTGCACTTTAATTCAATTCTCCAGATAACATCGTATCCTACAAATTGCGAGACAAAATCTGATTTCAACTTCATCTCAACTCAATTCTAAACCAACTTTTATTTCAGAACAAAAAATCACTCTGCTCTCTCACAGTTTGTTAACGAAAAACGAGTGTTAGTATATACTTGGCATGCCATCGTCGGAATTCGTGGGTTCTTATTTAATTACACTAAACGGGTAAACCGATGCGAGTTATAATTATTATATTATAAATAGGGTTGGCTGCAATTGAAGATCATATTCCGGCTAAATTGCAGATACGAGCAGACTTTCGTTAATCACTGACCGTAGCACAGAATATGCACTATACATCGTTAGCAAATCGCCCGGAGCATCAGAAATACATCACGCTTTTCATAAAACGACAAGGTATAGCGCAATGGTATGTAGGTATATTACGCGTTTATGTGTACGCATATTCTAATAGCCGCGCCGTGCCCAGCGCGTACTTAAAATTAATGCACGCCATACTCATTGTATTTGTTGCGGCATCAGTGTCCGAGAGTTATTCGAAAAAGTTCCCCCCAACGTCATCGCGAAACATTATTCATCCGACAATTTTATCTTTTTCCGAAACGCTGAAAACTAGTTCAACATCCATATTTAAACATGAAATATCTGGTTGCGTGTTGCGAATCGCGGAGATAATGAGTATCGGTGGACATATAATCTATGAATGCGTTATGTACATAAGTAATTCTTCAGCTGACAAGGACAATGTATTGGCGCCATTAGCAAAATCTTCAACGCTTTCACACTGAGCATCGATCACTCTGAAAGCTGGATATTTCAGTAATGGCTATTGATGCAATAATCGTCAATGCATACAATAATCGTATAGCTTAATGACAATTGATGCGATGAGGAAATGTGGCGCTTTACATCCGCGTCACACGGGCGCATTAGCCGCGACGCGTTATCTCTCATTCAGATTGTTATAACGCAAACGAATAGATTCGATGGCTCCATTGTCTAGTGTGACGGAATCCGATGCCTACCGATTCCAGCTTGTAAGTATATCGAGTTACAAGCGCTCCGTACAATCCAGCCCCATCTTCTCTCCTTTGTGGCCGAGTGTCTGTAATATTCGCACGCCTCTGTACCGCCAATAATGCATCGCCCGCAATTCAATTTCGCCTATATATATATTCTCCGTTAGATTCACAGAAAATATCGTGTCATACGCTTCATCAGCTGATTGAGATTCTAACAATTTGATATCGACTTTGTGTGCTTATTTTGGAATTTGAGATATAATTTAACAACACATGTGTAATTACATTTTGAAAGATGGAAATAAAACTGACCGCTCAGATCTTTTATGGGGTTTCCTATCTGCAGGCTCATATTCTCTGATAAAAGAGTCCGAACGCGAGAGCATGAAAAACACGAAGAATCCGAGAAAGTTCGCGTGGTGTCCAAATGAAAATCGCCGAAACCCTCAGAAAAACTCGTGTGCCTTTGGTGGCTTCGCGAAATGTAAAACGTTATTGCTTTTTGTCACACAATTTTAAGGTTTCCCGTAAAAAAAACATGGGAAAACAATTTTCCACACATTTTGCAAAGGTGAATTTTAGTAGTGTTATTTTTATTATTCATGAACAATTTTAAGGCTGCGATGAATTTGCAATCAACTGAAATTGTTTGTTGTGTTGTTATTTTAATTGACATTTCGTATTGTGATTAAGAGAAAACTAATCAAGCAATTATCTTGCATTGATATACAGATAGATATTAGAAATTAATCAGTAGATATTAGATTTAGCTTCCAAAGATAACTTGATTATTAACAAATGAGAATTTCAATATTCTCAACGAAATCAAATGTTTAGACACTTGTTCCACTTCAGAAAAGTGAAATTTGAGAAGAAATTCAAGACTAAGATTTAGTTAGTAAGATGTAAATTGCAATGGAATAAGAAAAGACGTTGCTTAAATAAATGAAATACAAGAGACAACTAAATGTAAACTCAATCATATTGGTTATGTTATCTGGCTTCGTGGGCGAACGTCACCGCGGTAACAGGATAGTCATTAAGTTGGCATTACACGTCGGCGCATTTAGCCCGTAACCCTAGCAAGGAACTCTCCCTTAAGCTGCAACCCTAAATTTCATTCCCAGAATCCGTTTCCGTCGCGTGCTGGTTGTAAAATCAGTACATCCGGGTGTCAAAGCTGCGTCACCCAATCTCTCTCGACGTCAGTTTTAAATTCGATCAATGGGTGATGTCGACCGTAAAACACTTTTAGGGTTGAAAATTTTAAAGCCTGCACCAAGCGAATCATCCCTATCACTAAAGCCTCGAGATAAAGAAATGGGGAGGACTGCGCTTGTCCTCGAGCATTTGCCACTCGTGTTCATATTCGGACACGCCACTTCCGATTTATCTTCCACTCGCCAGTTACAAAACATATTTCATTGATTTTTATATTCCATCGTGTGTCAATCCTTTCTCACATTCAAAAGCACCGCGGTTGCACACCCATAAACAACGCTCGCCCGTCTTTTCATCCCAGCTCCATCTGATATGTTACCTTCCTGACACTTACGTTTATTGGTTTACAACAAAGCACAATTGCGCGGAATTAATTCGACTCTGATTTGATTAAAAAGCCGACAACTTTACACTCGTCGTGCTTTATGTTATTTCTTTCATTTTTGCGATTTGCTTTAAAACCCAACGACACGCATTATCCGAAACCAATCGACCGGAATAATTGTTATGATCATAGCCGTCGAATCAAGGGGGTTATTATTGTCGACAACATTTTGTTATTCAAATTAATAAACAGCGATTACATACTTTTGTCCTCCGGTGAATTCGAGCTTGAAAACACACCGGGACTAAAAGCCTCTGCCAAAGACAACAGTGCGGGCAAACGAGAAGATGCTTTGCTCCTCCCAACGTGCGGTTTCAGGTCCTTATTGAAGCTTCGAATAAACAGCGGTGGAATTCACGAAACTTCTTTATTAGCGTTAAGATGAAATTCGTCGAATTAGTGCGCGATTATCGGCGAGGGTTGAGAGCACAAGAGTGAAAGCTTGAAAAGGCACCCACGTTGGGCGCCACATGTCTCTCGCACAATAAAAGAGAATGAATTTGTGTTCCGAGCGGTTTCGCACCAGGTCCTTCGTAGGGTCGCGCGAGTTTGAATGGAAAACAAAAATTACAAAATGAATCCGCAAACAGAGAGGACAATTACAAAAGCGGAGTTGCCGAGGCAACGGGTGTAACTCATTTTGGAACATTTTCGTGAGTGAGGCTAGATGCAACGGGAGAGACACTCTCATAACGAATGGACGACTGGCTGTATCAGTGATCTGATTTTAAACCAATCAACGGTGGTTACGCGCTCAATTTACAATCGGTCCTGATTCAAAACCAGTCATTGTGCCTCGCGCAAAGTACTGCATGGTATTATTATATACCGAATATGCATTTTTCCACCATCATATGATGCGCTTCATCAGCCAATTTGTGTTACGCGCTCACCGTCTCTTCAACCACCCCAAACTGATGGTAATTGTTTCCATTCAACAATTTTCTCTTTTTTCAATCCCTTTACCTTCGAAATCTCATAAAATTCACTGAATGATAATCAAGTTTTCAATAACTTTGCAAAGTAGTACGATTTGAAACTAATATGATAAAACATCAATGTACTTGATTTTGAAAACTGACAAAACCAGGTTCGAAACTGTGTAGAAAATTGAGTGAGCTCTTATTAGAGTACCCACAAGGCAGGTTTTTGAACAATAATTCAGGAAATGATTACATAACCTCCAAAAACATAAAATTCAGAATTTCAAAATTGCAGTTGTAACAAAATAACAAAGTTTTTAATTGCAAACTTTTAAATTAATTAATCTAGACGATGTTGGCAATGACTTCATAAAACTAATACAATTAGAAATAACTAAAATCACCTAAAAAAGTTGTTTCGAGAATTAAATCTTTCTAGTTTAGTATTTTAAATCTCGTAATTTTTTTCTAACAGACTTTATGGAACTGTACATAATCTGTTTTGTTTGAAACTATCATTTTCAACCGAGAGAATTTGGTACAGGATATAATATATAATTGCAAGTTCAAAAAGGTTCTTGCAAGGGTAAGACTTGCACGTACAGAGGGCGAGCTAAGTATAATGTGTCTGCACTCCTCTGATAGGCTCATAATCGTTAAGCATATGTATAGTAGCTATAGCACACAACCAATAGATGCTACGTACGTTTGTACTGTACACATACGTGCACTATTATGTACAGTACTAATTACTCTCTCTATATGTACCAGTAGCATGAACGTATTCATGCTCTTGGAGAATAATCTTATGTGTAATTTAATAGTGCAATTTAAACCGAATCGTAAAATAATAAACTGCCGGTAATCATTGAATTATTTATCCGCCCGGAATTGAAACTAAATAGCGTCACGTTCGTAGATAAATCTAACTCTGACAAAAACGACCTAACTTCAACCGACACTCGTTTCGTATATTCCGGCAGGGATACAATAAAACAAATTCTTACCTTCGAAACCATCCCTGTTGATATTGCAAAACTGTTCCATTCCATTTCAAATCCCAACGGCAAATCTGTAAAAAAGAACAGAAAAACAACTTTTTTCATTTCGAACCAATGTAATCGTCATGGTCAACTATTGAAAAAAAAACAATCAACTTTACACCCCAAAAAACAATCAGGCTTTACACCCTGACAAGTGCTTTGTTTTTGTTTATATCAATAAGCGAAGCGTGACACAAAGAGAGGCGAGAGAAAAAAAGGGACAAGAATCATTTCATGTTCAATTAAAAGAAATTAACTATTCACGCGCGAAACCTCGCAGCAGGGGTTTTACAAAATTGTGTTCCATCACAAACACATTTATTATACTGCGCGTAGCGCACGCATGTGTACCGAGAGGCTCATTCTTCGATCCATCTATAAACTGTCCACTTTGATGGCACGACAATCACGCCCGTTGTAACGAAGCTCAGCTCCATTGTCTCGTCGGGGTGCTGAAATTGTAGCCAGCATCAAATTTATCACGGGAAGCGTCGAAATGAAGATCACTCGATGTTGATTGCGCCATTGGAAAGTGATAGAGACAAAGTTTGTCCGGACACCGATGCCTCTCTTTTTGTTCTTCTCTTCGTTTTTCTCCTTTTTTTTATGTCCGACAATTTGGACCAGAAGCCGGATGTAAAAAGTTCTTTCGGTACACACACGCGACGTCACGACCAATTTTATTAAAAACCCGCGGACAGGATTGTGTAACGTTTTCATTGGACTTTACAAGTTGGGCTTTTTTCTTCGTCGGTTGTCGTCGTATCCGATGGAATTCGACGTTCATCAACGCCCGCGGTTCTGAATTAGCAATCCGAGTTGTACATTTCATATACGTGACCGTGCGTGTCTATCGTTACATTTATTTTGTCAAAATGTGCCCCGCAGCTCCTTGTTGTTTTTTGTTCGCTTTTTTGTATTCCGTCGTTACCTGCCATGCAAATTCGTGCTCCCGCCAAATTACTCGACGTTTTTGTTGTAGAGTGGCTCCCGCGGAAATTTATTTATTAGTTTGCTTTGACGAGTTTGCAACATAAAAAAGAGAGCACACGAGACTTTGCGCACCAACGGCAAAAAAATACACGACGCAAAAAAACACGTTACATTTCTAACGGAAATTACAAGCCGCGCCATTTTCGCATCACCGCGGGGAAAATCGGGTATACATTTTTAAGGCAGGTTTATCTTTCGAACCGCAAGCGGACGATTTTTCAATTTAAATTTTGTGATGGAACGTACGAAGATCGTTTTTTGTAGTTAATGTATGAATTGGTCTATAATTTGCGGAAAAAGGGTTCGGGGGCATGTGCGAAAGTTGAAATTTTATCCTGACTATTGTTTCGTTAAAAAATGGACGTTGCGTATTTGTGATTGGCGCGCGAGAAAAAGGGTATATATTTGTAATCAAGGTCCGCAAGTGTCAACGAACACGACGACCACACTGCCGTCAGCTTCGTCATGTCCGTCTCCTCTCATCGGTCGCCTCCCTTTTACACTATTACTCAGATGTAATTGCGTTCGCTTCCCTCACTGTGTAAAAAACATACAGCGCCTTTCTACGGCTTTCATATTGACAATACAACGGCGAAACTTTCGCACGTGTGCGATAAGAGTGATAAAGGCGAGTATTCGGACAGTAGGAATTTTATGAAAGACCAGGTCCCCCTCCCCGGAACAAAAAAGTGCGCATCTGTGAAGTATTTATTGACTCTTAAATTCTTTATCGTGGCTTTTGTTTCTACGTACGAGTGTGTTGAGTATCGGTGTACTTGATTTTCGATTATGATTGAAATCAAAAAGTCAAAACGTAATTCAAAATATCAGAAACAGTTCAAAAAGTGGAACAAAACAAAATTTACTACTTTGTAGAGAGTAAAAAAAGCTCTTATTGGAGTACCCACAAGACAGAGTTCTGAAACTTCAACAAAACTACCAAAATTCGTTACATAACCTTAAAAACTCACAATCAAGTTTACAGAATTATATTTTTCGTGAAGTATCAAGTGTGACCACATTTTCTAATGTAAACTTTCTAGTTCTTTCCATTTTCTGTAGTAAAAAATCTTATATTTTTGCATGGTCTCAAAGAAGTTTTAACTTAGGGTCGTTTATAATTAAGGGTTTTTCGAGATCCAATAATCAATTGGTGCATTTCAGAATAAAACAACTCTTGGAGATTGGTTGATAGATTGAAAAACGCTGCGAAACAAACTCGAGAGGACGTGAAACGATCGAACCTGAAACGACGCGAGGGTAGAGTGTTACGATTTAGAAACGCGCATTGAACGGTAATATTTTGCTGGTCAAGTAGCGTTCGAGTATTTTTATTGGTAATTAAAAGTCACTGGAGTGTGTGATTAAAATTAATGGTTAAATGGTCAGTTCGTCAAAATGTCCGGGAGGCAAAAAATAACAAGACCGAGGGAAAAGAGAGCAAAAAGAAAAACCGAGGCATTTAATTACTCTTCGGCAATCAGTTGACAAATGAGAAACTTACGAAATTGATTTCCCAGGGACAAATATCCATCCCCCATCAATTTTTCCCTCGCCTATCAATTCATAATGAACGGTGTAAAATAGCGTATAAAAATGTTTAGCCGAGGAAAAACACTCGGTTGAATTGCCACAGTTTAACACTGCATTAAAAGTTGAGAGCAACGCATATAAAATGGGCATTAAAAATGAACGCCGATCTAAGAAGTCTCCGACGTTGAGCTTGGGTAATCTCTTTGATGCTAGTTACACCAAGTGGATCATAGCAAATACCAGGATCAATGTACCAACGGCCAGGCACTTAACATACACACGTAACCAAAATCATATTGATTTGTTTGACTTTCAAACTTGATAAAACGTAGCTAACTTTTTAGTGCCCCTAATATCCATAGATTTAATCGGGTCCATTAAACTGGCCAGGAAAAAGCCGTCCGACGGTATCACTTTTTTATCACTTTTTTCGCCAAGTATGAAATCGAGAGGCAGATTTAAAACGCCCCCCGGTTTTTTCTTCTTTTCCTTTTACCACGCATAAATTCATTTAATAGGGAATCCCTTTTTTTCAAAAACGCAGCGCGATAAATAAAGTTGTCATTCATAAAACGCCATTTATCACTGCAAGAGTATCTGAAAATAAAACGTTACATTTTAAATAACGCGTCGACACTGGACGCGAACCAGGGGGACGCTTTAATTACATTTTTGGGGAGGATATTTTTACGCCACTCGTGCTCTCTCTCGCTCTCTCCTTCTCTCTTGGGAAGATAATTTCGCGTTTGACGGAGTGTATCAAGTAACACACCGAGCGCAAAATATTTTATCGCGCGTTATTTACTCAAATTATAATAATAAAATGTTTTGCACGCAACAAGATTTCGAAAAGCAACGAAGACGAAATTGACGATGGATGACTTTGAACTTTTTGCACGGTACGAGAAAGGTTGAAGGTTATTGCCATCGGTACGGTCCACCGAGCGTATATTAGAGTTCGATTAATCTTTCATATTTTACAGTGATGCTCCATTGATATCGCTCGGGAGTCAATAAAGAGGCCCTTGGAAAAGAGCACGCAAATGTTTCCGCGTAATTGAAAAGTATGGCCAAACTTTTCGCCTTCGGGAGGGTGATATATTTTGGTCGCAAAAAAAGTCCGATTAACAACCTATCAAGTCTCATGACATATTTGCCTTGATATCTACATCGTTAATCTCATTTTGATCAGTTGACAATTTTGCGAGGCTACTCACTTTTGCACTCTTCGTATATGATCTTCGAGTGAAAAAAGAAGAGGAAGTTGAATCTCCACAACCCCTCGATTTGATAAAAGCTCGTAACCAAATTCTGTCCGAGCATCTTGATAAAGTTCGAAAATATGCACAGTATCAGAATATTTTACTACGAAGAAAAAATGAAAAAGAAAAACTAAAAAGAGAAAAACCTCGAGGAAAATAAAAGGAA